>JAVIAB010000156.1:29076175-29372929 GCA_032433765.1 Megaustenia siamemsis
CTATGAGTAGCTGACAGCTTCCAGCTGTGTTGCTGTCAGACGTCCTGACCGCCATTTCTATTATTACTTGTATGACATTCTGGCCGCCATTTCTATTATTACTTGTATGACATTCTGGCCGCCATTTCTATTATTAATTTATGACGCTCTGGTCGCCATTTCTATTATTACGTGTATGACGTTCTGGCCGCCATTTCTATTATTAGTTGTATGACGTTCTGGCACTATTCCTATTATTACTAGTAAGACGTCCTGACCGCCATTTCTATTATTACTTGTATGACATTCTGGTCGCCATTTCTATTATTAATTGTATGACGTTCTGGCTTCCTGTCTTTGCGATACCTGCCTGATAGTACAATGGCACCAAGACGACATAAACTTTTTTCATTATTCATTGTTGGACTATAAATTGTACATCTGCTAGTACCGCTTTGGTTTGTCCCGAGAGAGACCTAAAAGCGGAGACGCTATGTTGCCGTTAGTTTGACTGCCACTTGAACAGATGATGTTTTCTATTTTAAATCCCTGTAAATATCATTATCATAATAACTGTATTAACTTTTATTTTACGCACACAAGGACGACTACTGCGCATTTGCGCGTCATGCAAATGACACACTCTAGTGCACGTATGATTATTGCGTATATTCAGTGAGTCGACCAGATCAATACTACCAGAATGAAAGCCTTCCGCGGATCTGAATTGTTAATGGAACAGTGAGTAATGCTGAACATTATCAACAGAGAGAACGTGGTATGGAGCCATATCTTACCTAGACGGCCAGCAGTCATCACAGGATTCACGGATGTGAATTTGACATTTGGTTACTTTTGCTTACAATTTCCTGCTGTTATATTTTGGACTTTTCATTTTTAATTCATCGATGTGAATTTGCCTTATTGTTTTTAATTAACCGTTGTAAATTTACGGTTTTATTATTAATTCTCGAAAGTGATTTGGGACGTTTAAATTTTCTCCTAGTCAATCCTGTTTTTAAATTCTCTCGTACGTAAGTTTTTTCGATGTTTAGTTTTTAATTGCTAATGTTGTGTTTTATATTTTTTTTTTGTTTACTGCTTTTTTATTTATTTGTATTTATATATTTAGCTTCCAAATGTTTGCCTGTGTCTTTTTTATGTTTTAACGCGTCAATTTTGTTTTAATACGCACTTATTGTTTGGCGGTGTTATCTGTTGGTAGTTGTTAGTTTAATAAAGAGATGCAATAAGTGGGGTTTGCTTAGTCTCACAACCTTAGTAAATGTTTTCTTGCCGTTTGTTGGAGCTTGGAGTCAATAAAAATTGCAATTTATAATCTGTTCTTTTTAATTGGCGAAAATTCATCAGTTATTATTTTATGTAATTATATTCACGTCACACACGGCTCTGTGTCGATTCTATCACAGCTGATATCTTTGACTATCTACACTTGTTGATATTTACCGAGTACCAAATTGACATCGACACTTACATCTATGTTTGTGCACCTGACCTAACTTTATCAATTAATAACAAATAAATGTAGCAATACAGTCAGCAACCAAGTGTCAGAAATTTAACTTTTTAGAAATACTTTCGTAAACTATTTTTCCCGCTGAGTGCCTTACACGAAAAGATAATCATTGTGCTTGAACATTTGGGCTTTACTTGGCAAGTCTATATCGACGGTTCTGGTTTGTAGCTCATTGATTTGTGCTCAATGTTTTTGTTTATCAATCGCGGATGTGTGTAACACACGAATCTTCCCAGCAACAAAGAACAACTCCCACCTGTTCTCGTACAAACAAGCAGCGGTTTTCCAACTCTGTCCTGCCATGAACGTCACTTTTCTCACTGCGATGTGACATTATCCCTACAGCAGAATGTCGGTGCTGTTTATGTGAAACGATGTTGTTTAAATTACTTTTGATGTAAAACACTGTTTTTATTCAATTCTTTTGTTTCAGTTGCTGTCGAGTGTTAAACCGCTGCATGTAAAACACTATGTTTACAATAACAGACATGTAATAATGTATAATTAATGTTTTTCCTCGTTCTATTTTGTTTCCTTTTTCATGTAGTCTTTCATCTCTTTCTTCACATCTCTCATTCTTGTCTCCACCACATCTATATCTTTTTCTGACGTGGGTTGCTGATATAAATATCATATATTGTATATAAATATCATATATTGTATCAAATATATTCTCTTGTCTACCAAGTCCTAGGTCAGGTGGTCTAGTCAGACGTGACTTGAGTTCACGTTACTTTATCATCAGCGATGAGGCTATGGCGAGTTTTGTCAAACGTGACTGAATTTAAAATAAATGTCCACCCATGGTAGCTGTAGTAATGTCAGAAATTAAATTATCTTTTTATCTGCCTGTCTGCCTGTTTGCCTATCCGTCCGTCCACCCATTTGTCTGTCTGACAGACAGCGTTACTTTTGTGTGTTGGCCTTTTTGTTCTCCATCTGTCCATTCATTCGTTCATCCACACATGCCTGTCTCTCTGTTTATCTGCTGCCTGCTGTCACTCCACGGTGTGTATATCTGTTCCACCTCCTATCTTTTATTCAATGTAACTACAATGACCCGAACCATAAAAATAAAAAAATCCTGTGTAAACGAGCAGTTATATCAAAGAAAATGTATATTTTCAGTCTCCAAACTCAGCACAAACCCCTGACCCAATACCCCTCTTTCGAGGAAAAATTATTTGTACAAAGATTTTCTCTACCTTGGAGTGCAATACTTTAATCTCCAAGCGAACCCATGAGTTATCAAGAAAGTTTTTCTGATCTCTATGAACTATAAGCATAACGGAGCTTAACATTTAACCAGAGTTTAGCTGCAGTTCAAAGCAGCTGTGGTAAGAATGTTTGGCCGTTTGAGTTTGTCACAGACCACAACTCTGCATCACTCCTGATATCTCTTTGTCTGATTTACATTTTACTGTAAACATTTTGAAAGTAAATTTATTACTTGTTTAATCGTCGTACAAAATTGAAATTGGCAAATGCTGCCACGTTTCCTAGCCCTGAAGAGTGCTGACCGGTGATGCTGCCACTTTGTAGTTGTTTGTCTTTACAGTCTTCACTAATCACCGCGCCATTCGCTTAGCGACGTGACCTATAGCGTTCCCTGTTACTGTTCACGCACACAACAAACAGGAAACATCGACTTGTATTTTGTGACAACTATAATAATAAACCACCTACACTTGGCGATTTTGTGAGCCCTCAAGCCAACTTTTGTACACTGGGCTACGAAAGCTCAAACATGCTTCAGTGAGTCCATCTCTTTTTAAACTCAAACAAACGAACACATAAACAAACATGTGCCATGACTAATTTAACGGCTCGTTATGTGCGCCGTGAGATGTAATAACTTGAAATCCTCTGCCTTCGAGCAAACGTTTGAAATCTGTTTACCTAACACTCCCCTTCTCTATCTTTGCTTTCTCCCCTTACAAAAATATGGTTTTATCTCCTGGTTTCAGTTTTATAGCGACTACGCGACTTGTGTACCTTAAATGTGAGTCTGAAAATTAAAGTTATTACAGTAACTAGCGATGAAATTCAAATCTAGCGATAACACAATAAAGTGGTGGAAAAGGTAAGATAACCTCTCCTGCTGGGAAGAAAGGCCACCTTTTTATTCCAATCAATATTTCTGTCAGGTTTGTCGCGCGGCCGGAACTATCAATCGGATATTTCTAATCGAAACAGCGAATTTGAAACTTAACAAAGTGAAGCCGTGACTGCCGTGAACGTAGTTTTTAATTTTGAAACGAAAGTGTAATGAAAGGTGAGAGTCCACAAGTAGACGTTTGATCTAGCCGTGCTATCTACCTTGGCACGACCTTGTGAGAGAAGATCAAGCTAGTGAAGATGAGGTGACCCTGGATCTATGATCGTAAGGTACGACCATGGTGTTTGAACGTGAGATACGACCATGGTCAACGCAAGCTGTAAAATGTTGGTGTCCTACACTACAGAAATAGATGGCGATCTCTCACTGCTAACTCAAAGAATAACTAAAGGTTAAAAGATCAACAAACAACAGATAGAACTATTAATGAATAACAGATAGAACTATTAATTAATAACAGATAGAATTATGAAACAACAACAGATAAAATTAGTACTTTGTTTATGGAAGGCCCCGGTATCACTCACTGCAAACGAATTAAAATCCATAATTGCTCAACCGCCTCTCAACAGATAGAATTATTAAATAAAAACAGATATAACTATTAAACAACAGATAGAACTATTAAACAACAGATAAAACTATTAAACACCAACAGATAGAACTAATGAACAAAAGAACGAGCTATTAAACAGCAACAGAACGAACTATTAAACAACAGCAAATGTATATATGACATTTACTTCATTACCTGGATCTGCCGCTGTATACGGCTGGAGAATCAGGGCCGCATGCTCCACGCAGTCGCCACGAGATGTTTGGGTTTTAGTTTTTATTTTAGCGGGCCCCCCCCCCCCCCCCCCCATATAAGAAAACTTGTTGACTCTACGATGATTCCAACCAGCGTCAAAGTATTTGGAAAACTTGCTCACCGTCTACCCTTGAAGAACTTACTTGCTCAGTGTTTGCCCTTAGAGAACTTACTCGCTCAATGTTTGCCCTTGGAGAACTTACTTGCTCAATGTTTGCCCTTGGAGAACTTACTTGCTCAGTGTTTGCCCTTGGAGAACTTACTCGCTCAGTGTTTGCCCTTGGAGAACTTACTCGCTCAGTGTTTGCCCTTGGAGAACTTACTCGCTCAGTGTTTGCCCTTGGAGAACTTACTTGCTCAATGTTTGCCCTTGGAGAACTTACTTGCTCAGTGTTTGCCCTTGGAGAACTTACTCGCTCAGTGTTTGCCCTTGGATAACTTACTCGCTCAGTGTTTGTCCTTGGAGAACTTACTCGCTCAGTGTTTGTCCTTGGAGAACTTACTCGCTCAGTGTTTGTCCTTGGAGAACTTACTCGCTCAGTGTTTGTCCTTGGAGAACTTACTCGCTCAGTGTTTGCCCTTGGAGAACTTACTCGCTCAGTGTTTGCCCTTGGAGAACTTACTCGCTCAGTGTTTGTCCTTGGAGAACTTACTCGCTCAGTGTTTGTCCTTGGAGAACTTACTCGCTCAGTGTTTGTCCTTGGAGAACTTACTCGCTCAGTGTTTGTCCTTGGAGAACTTACTCGCTCAGTGTTTGCCCTTGGAGAACTTACTCGCTCAGTGTTTGTCCTTGGAGAACTTACTTGCTCAGTGTTTGTCCTTGGAGAACTTACTCGCTCAGTGTTTGTCCTTGGAGAACTTACTCGCTCAGTGTTTGCCCTTGGAGAACTTACTCGCTCAGTGTTTGTCCTTGGAGAACTTACTTGCTCAGTGTTTGTCCTTGGAGAACTTACTCGCTCAGTGTTTGTCCTTGGAGAACTTACTCGCTCAGTGTTTGTCCTTGGAGAACTTACTCGCTCAGTGTTTGTCCTTGGAGAACTTACTCGCTCAGTGTTGTCCTTGGAGAACTTATTCGCTCAGTGTTTACCCCTTAAGTGGGTGTGAATGCGTTGTCCGTAGTTTACAGCAAGCAGCGATATCTGCGTTTTTCGGCCCGACACATCCGTCATCATGATGGATAGATTTTTAGGTGCCTACAACTTTGCCAGGACAGCGGGCATTTTGGTCTACAATTATTGACCTTGAACCTAACAAAGGTACTTTAATGTGCACATAGTGTACATAGAGGTGACTATTTGTGGGCGTTATCCGAGAAGACTAGACATCATATCTCCGCAGTCATGGACCAGGGAAACGATAAAGCCACACAGAAACAACGCATTTGAAGAGGACAATTCCTAGCTCCGGTGGCGAGGTACAAACCCACGAGCTTCTTGTCCTGATGCTGATGCTTTATCCTTTGTCTCTTGCCTCCCCCAATTTCCATTGGAAGAACGACAATGGTTTTATCCATTCAGCCACCACCCTACCGATACTACAACGGAAAGAAGAAAGTGAGGACCTCCTGAACAAAAATAGATGACTGAAATAACAAATGGATGACTGGAATAACAAATGAATGACTGAAATAACAAATGGATTACTGAAATACCAAATGGATTACTGAAATACCAAATGGATTACTGAAATAAAAATGGATTTCTGAAATAACAAAATGGATTACTGAAATAACAAATGGATTACTGAAATAACAAATGGATTACTTAAATAGCAAATGAATGACTGAAATAACAAATGGATGACTGATTATAACAAATGGATTACTGAAATAACAAATGGATTACTGAAATAACAAATAGATTATTGGAATAATAAATGGATTACTGAAATAAATAGATTTATTGGAATAACAAATGGATTACTGGAATAGCAAATGGATTACTGGAGTAACAAGCGGATTACAGAAATAACAAATGGATGACTGGAATATCAAATGGATGGCTGAAATAACAAATGGATGACTGAAATAACAAATGGATGACTGAAATAACAAATGGATGGCTGAAATAACAAATGGATGACTGAAATAACAAATGGATGACTGAAATGATACATTGCTAACCGAAACTGGGACTGGTTGGTCCAGCGGAAGATCATGGGTTCGATTCCCCCAACAGGTGCATTATTCCTGGCTTCCCCCCCCCCACCCCCGGTCTCTGGGTATTGAGATGTGTTGTCTAGCCCTCTCTGGGTATTGAGATGTGTTGTCTAGCCCTCTCTGGGTATTGAGATGTGTTGTCTAGCCCTCTCTGGGTATTGAGATGTGTTGTCTAGCCCTCTCTGGGTATTGAGATGTGTTGTCTAGCCCTCTCTGGGTATTGAGATGTGTTGTCTAGCCCTCTCTGGGTATTGAGATGTGTTGTCTAGCCCTCTCTGGGTATTGAGATGTGTTGTCTAGCCCTCTCGGAACGGCGAAAAACGGAGGGCCTAGTATACACTAGCGCACGTTACAGAACCCTTGGTACTTTACTGTCGGAAAGAGTAGGTCCAAATGGCCGCTGTCCAGCAAAAACTGGTCATCAAATCATGGCTTGACAAGCTGTCATTGTAAAAAGTATTGTTATAGAAACAGCGCCATATATTTTAGAGCAGTGATCTCTGCAATATGTGCCACTTTGGCACGCAAGGTTTCTGTTTTTGAGATTGTGGTTCTGCCCTATGTGCCGTCTTCGGCTCGAAAGGACAATAGATAGATAGATAGATATCGAAGACGGATGTGTTGGGCCGAAATGTGCTGATATCGCAGCTATATCGCAAACTTGCGACTCAACATCCACGCCCACTTAACAGGTGAACGCTAAGAGGAGGACAGACGCTAACCGAAATAACAAAAGACACACAGAAAGTGTAAAGCAAACATTTGTAGACTTCATTATTCCTTGGCGCTGCGAGGCTTGCGCAATGTAAACTCACAGAGAGAGAGAGAGAGAGAGAGAGAGAGAGAGAGAGAGAGAGAGAGGGAGGGAGAGAAAGAGAGGTAGTGTGAGAAATAAAAGACAGCAGGCACTCATTAGATTGTCAAAATGTACCTCAGTCTTGTTGCCATATAAGACGCAGTACGAAGATGTGCCCCCCTGCAGATATTGTCACAATCGGAGCTCTCCTTCACAAAAAGTTCGATCTATTTTTGACATCCTCCACACAAGAGTGCACGAATATGACCATTTCTGTTTCTACGAGGACTGAGTTCCTGTGGGTGTGATAACCACCTTGAATATAATTAGGGCAGCAGTTTGTTGTGTGTGTGTGTTTGGTGGAGACTTGTGTTTGCACGCTTGTCTGGACCAGAAATCAGTGGAGATTGGTTGATCTCACCTACAACAAATAAACGGGCCTAAGTTACTGCCACTCTGTGCTCATGTCAAAGATAGTACATATAATTTCAATGTTAAAATTGGAGATCATAGAAATGAACATGTCCTCATGATTAAGGAATATACTGTGTAAAGGTTATTTTACGACATGAAATGAAGTGATACACATTAAAATGGTTATTTTACGACATTGAAGGGATGCACTTGTATAATGGTTATTTTACGACATTGAAGGGATACACTTTTATAACAGTTATTTTACGACATTGAAGGGATACTTTTATAATGGTTATTTTACGACATTGAAGGGATGCACTTGTATAATGGTTATTTTACGACATCGAAGGGATACTTTTATAATGGTTATTTTACGACATTGAAGGGATACTTTTAAAATTGTTATTTTTCGACATTGAAGGGATACACTTTTATAATGGTCATTTTACGATATTGAAGGGATACTTTTATAATGGCTATTTTACGACATTGAAGAGGTATCACAGAAAACAATTCATAACAGTAAAGACGGGGATAACCCGGAAGTCGTCATTCTTAGGTAATTAAAAACAACTATCAAAATGTTTGATTGTCAGTTGTGGTTCTTTTTTGTGCGAAGGGAGGGTACGAAACAAGCACGCGCGCGCACTGTCTGAATAATACAAGAGTATCTTCATCGAGTACAAATACTGCTTGTGTTGGTGACCATGTCTCTCGGCATCTTTCAGTGTCCATAGTTTTGATGCTGACTTCTTGCTATTCCGTTATCAAATAACGCAACTTTCAGTGTCCAGCTACAACATACGGCATCTACGGCCATTTAACGTTCTGTTAAAGTGGAACTATGAAAGGGAATGGCCATCAAGCAAGGGCAGAAACATTCAATACTCAAGTGAAAAGAAATGTTCAAAAAATCATTACTTTCAAATTACACAACAATGACATCAATGTTAATGGAATAAAACTCAAATTAATTCACAAAAAAGGGAACAACTGTGTGTGACAATCATTCAAATTAATTCTCGAAAAAGGGAATTACTTGTGTGTTTGTGACAAGCAATCAAATTAATTCACAAAAAGGGAACAACTGTGTGTGAGACAATCAATCAAATAAATGTGTATAGTAATTATAACTATCAGTGGTAGGGGAAAAAATAGCATCAATTTCGTTTACAAAATAAGGTAATCAATTTGTGTATGAAATATTGAATGGAAGATCTGTTTATGAAATATTGAATGGAAGATCTGTTTATGAAATATTGCATGGAAGATCTGTTTATGAAATATTGCATGGAAGATCTGTTTATGAAATATTGCATGGAAGATCTGTTTATGAAATATTGCATGGAAAATCTGTTTATAAATAATTGCATGGAAGATCTGTTTATGAATTATTGCATGGAAGATCTGTTTATGAATTATTGCATGGAAGATCTGTTTATGAAATATTGCATGGAAGATCTGTTTATGAAATATTGCATGGAAGATCTGTTTATGAAATATTGCATGGAAGATCTGTTTATAAATAATTGCATGGAAGATCTGTTTATGAATTATTGCATGGAAGATCTGTTTATGAATTATTGCATGGAAGATCTGTTTATGAAATATTGCATGGAAGATCTGTTTATGACTTATTGCATGGAAGATCTGTTTATGAAATCTTGCATGGAAGATCTGTTTATGAAATCTTGCATGGAAGATCTGTTTATGAAATATTGCATGGAAGATCTGTTTATGAAATATTGCATGAAAGATCTGTTTATGAAATATTGCGTGGAAGATCTGTTTATGGAAATATGAATGAAAGATCTGTGTGTGAAATTTTGCATGGAAGATATCTGTGTGTGAAATATTGCATGGAAGATCTGTGAGTGAAATTTTGCATGGAAGATCTGTGTGTGAAATATTGCATGGAAGATCTGTTTATGAAATATTGAATGGAAGATCTGTTTATGAAATATTGCATGGAAGATCTCTGTGTGTGAAATATTGCATGGAAGATCTGTGTGTGAAATATTGCATGGAAGATCTGTGTGTGAAATATTGCATGGAAGATCTGTGTGTGAAATTTTGCATGGAAGATCTCTGCGTGTGAAATATTGCATGGAAGATCTGTGAGTGAAATTTTGCATGGAAGATCTGTGTGTGAAATATTGCATGGAAGATCTGTGTGTGAAATATTGCGTGGAAGATCTGTGTGTGCGGAAACAAATAACATTAATTTGATTTCAATAAGAAAATAGTGGTAAAACGAGAAAGAAATATAAAATGTCAATAATGGTAGTCCCACATTCTAGAAACGCTATAGCAAGAGGTGACATTTTCTAGAAGAAACACAGAGACGTGGCAGGCAACACTGGCTGTTTTCTCCTATAACTGCGGGCTCCCGGGTAGCCACTCGGAGGAACCGTATTAACACTTCATCATCATATCATCATCATCATCATCATCATCATCATCATCATCGAGTACCTTCTCCGCAACGAAGGTTGGCTACCATGGAGCGCCATTCTGCTCTGTCTCTTGCTTTGATGGTGCAGGTTGTCATAGGCTGATTTGTCCATCTTTTGATGTTACGCGTCCATGTTAGTCTTGGTCTGCCTCTTTTACCTTGTATTTTTACCTCCAAGATTACTTTTAGTAGACTGTTTTAGCATGGCCCCAAAATCGCATTTGTCTTGTTTGAATTGTGCTTAGTAGTTCTCTTTTCATTTTTAGTTATTTTAAGACTTCATCGTTTGTTTTCTTTTCCTTCCATCCAATTCTACCTATTCTTCTATATATCCACATTTCAAAGGCTTCAATTCTCTGTTCTGTTTTCTTGTCTAATGTCCATGTTTCTGCACCATATAGGAATATTGAGAAGATGTAACATTTTGCTATTCTTAGTTTTAGCCCTGGTGTTATTTGTTTTGATGTTAGTATGTTCTTCATGACATTAAAATTGCTTTTTGCCATTCCTATTCCTTTGTTTATTTTAGTTGTACATTTTCCATCACTGGTTATAGTATGTCCAAGGTAGTTGTAGTTCTGAACTGTCTCCAGGTCTATTCCTTGAATTTTGATATCCACTTGTGGGTTTTGAGTATCTTCTTTGTTTATATTCATAGTTTTAGTCTTTTTGACATTCATATTCTTTCTTGAGAAAGAGAGTTCATCGGTGCTATATAGAACCAATTCTGACCTATGGAATCGAATCATGGACAGTAGACAAACAAATGAAAAGACAATTAAAGGCCACAGAGATGGGATTTCTCAGAAGAATGTTGAAAGTTCCCTGGACAGCTAAAAAGACCAATGAGGAAGTTCTCAAAGAGGCCAACACAAAAAGGCAGCTCCTAAAAAAACATTAGAAAGAAACAATCAACATGTTTCGGGCACATCATGAGAAGAGGAAAGTTGGAATACTTAGTTACAACTGGCAAAATAAAAGGAAAGAGAGATCGCGGGCGACAAAGAGAGAAAATATTGGATAGCTTGGTGTCATGGCATGGAAAACAGTCAACAACAGAACTGATACGATGCACTGTAGATAGAAGATTGTGGAGGGACATGATCACCTACGCCAACCGGTATGGCACATGATGATGATATTCATATCTAGTCCATATTTTTTGCTTGTCATGTTTATTTCATTAAGTAATTGTTGTAGATCTTTAGGATTTTCTGCTAGTAGTACAGTATCATCAGCATATCTTGGGTTATTGATTATCTTTTCATTAATGTTTAGGCCTGGTATATCTGTGATGTTTTTAAAGATTTGCTCAGTGTATAGATTGAACAAGCTTGGTGATTGGATGCATTCTTGTCTTACTCCTATTTTTATATCCATGGGTGTAGAGTTCTCTTTGTTATATTTTATTATTGCTGTTTGCTCCCAGTATAGATTACATATTAGTCGTATGTCCATGTCATCTAGATGTATCTCTTTCAGGCATTCTATAAGTTGTTTGTGGTATACTCTATCAAAAGCTTTGGTGTAGTCTATGAAGCAGGCATATATTGGTTTGTTTACTTCTGTGTACTTTTCGATTAATGTTCTCATGCAGAATATGGCTTCTTTTGTCCCACTGTTTTTCTTGAATCCAAATTGCTGCTTATCTAAGTCAGTATTGATTTTATTCTGAATCCTTCCCTGTATAACTTTTAGCAATATTTTTGTAACATGGCTCATTAGGCTTATTGTTCTAAAGTCACTGCATTCAACTGCACCATTCTTTGTAGGCAATGCAATGAAAGTTGTTTTTAGTTCATTTGGTATGCATCCTGTGTGGTATATGTCGTTGCATATGTCTGTAATCACTTCAATGCCAAAATCTTCTAGTGCCTGTATCACGTATCTATATGCTGTCAGGTCCTGCTGCTTTTTCCTTTTTCATTGTTTTTATAGCTTTTTCCACCTCAGATTTTAAGATTTTATAGCCTGATGTACATTTTATAACTGGTTTCTTGTCCCTTTGATCATGAAATAGTTCTGTTATATATTCCTGCCATCTATCTATAATATCCTTATTGTCTGTTAGCATTTTTCCTTTTTTGTCTGCAATGCATCCACCTTCTGTGGCTTTTTTTATTGTTATTAGTCATTCTCTTTATTTCTGTGTGCATTCCTCTTAAGTCTTGTTTGCTTTCCATAGTTTCTATTTCTATACATTTTTGGCTGAGCCAGTCTTCTTTTGCCTTTTTGCACATTTTGCGTATCTCATTATCTATTTTATTGTATTGGGCAGTGTTCTTCACTTGTCTCCTTTCTTCCATTTTTTCTAAGATTGTGTTATTCATTTTTGTTTTTTCTTCTTTTCTCTTTTGGGTAAGGTGTCGCAGGTTTCTTGTATGCTTTTCTTTATGCATTGCCATTTGGTTGTTACTTTTTCATCAGGATTTTCTCTTCTGTATTGTTCAATTCCTTATTCTAGCAGCTTCTGGTATGTGTTCTTTACTTGTATTGTATAGGTACCTTTAATATCTTTTTGATTTAAAGCTGTTATATCTAGTGGATTTGTTGATGAATTAGACTTTTGCTTGTTTCTCTTTAGCTTGATTTTCATTTTAATCATTACAGGATTGTGATCTGAATTAATATCTGCTCCTGTGTAGGTTTTGGCTTTCTTTACGCTGTTACGGAACCTTTCTTTTATCATTATGTAATCTATTTGATTCCTCTTCTTATCTCCATGGCTTTTCCATGCGTACAGTTTCATTTTCTCTTGCTGAAAGTAGGTGTTACATATTATCAGCCTGTTTTCTTCACAGAATTGTATTAATCTTTCTCCTCTGTCATTTCTTTTTCCTAAACCATGATTTCCTATAATTGTCTTATATCTACCTTTTCCTACTTTAGCGTTCATGTCACCCATTACAATCAAGATGTCTGAAGATTTCACTTGCTTCATAACTTTATTTAGGTCTTCATAGTATGCCTCTATTTGTTCATCTGTGTAGTCTTGAGTAGGTGCATATGTCTGTATTATTGCAATGTCGAATGGTTTTGCTTTCAACTTGAGTAGTATAATCCTATCACTGTATGTCCAGTGGTTACTTATATATTTTTGTAGCTCTCTTTTTATCAGTATTCCTACCCCCCACCCCCCTTTGATGTTCTGTTGTGTTTCCTGAGTATATAAATGTATATTTTTCGTCCTCTATACACCCACATTCTTACCATCTTGTCTCTGATATGCCTAAAATATCTATATTTATTCGTTCTACTTGTTGAATCAGATTTTTCAATTTCCCTTCTTGATATAGAGTCCTAACATTCCAAGTACTTATTTTAAGATCTTTCCTCCGACATAAGTTCGAATTCCTCTCCATGGCTTCCTCTGGACTAGCACGTGATGAGGCTCCAATCTCTTTCACGGTGGTCTGCCATATTCGCCTTTCGTGTTCTGAATATGCTTCACGTGTACCACACACTTTGCTGTTTTCGCTTTCTGGGCCGTTGATCATTTCTGATTCATCCGCCCCATCCACCGTCACAGACTTTTCACATACGGGTTGAACATACCCGGTTTGCCTGCAACATTTTTGTCGAACCATGTGCTTGCCTATCGAACCGCGAACACACGACACAAAGAAGATTAAATCATATTCCACTTAAATATAGGTAATCACAGTTCATCTACACGTCAGAAGTAAAACATACACCAAACGGGGAATAGCAACACATAATTTCCTCAACTAGACTGTCGCGTAAATCATTTAAATATATATTCGGCAATTGCTGAATTTATAAAAAAAACGACTACACGCAGCCGCCATGACACCGGAAATCCCTGTTAACACTTAATCAATCGTTGTACATGTATAAATGTAAAGAAAGTAAATGTGCGTGCAACACACACACACATACCAACACACACACACACACACACACACCACACACACACACACCACACCACACACACACACACACCACACACCACACACACACCACACACACACACACACACACACACACCACACCACACACACACACCCACACACACCACACACACACACACACCACACACACACACACACACACACACACACACACACACACACACACACACACACACACAACACACACATACACACACACACATACACACACACACAATACACACCACAACACACACACAATACACACACACACCACAACACACACACACACATACATATATACACACACAACACACACACACCACACACACACCACACACACACACCACACACACACCACATACACACACCACACACACCACACACACACACCACACACACGCACACCACACACACCACACACACACCACACACACACCACACACACCACACACACACCACACACACACCACACACACCACACACACACACCACACACACACACACCACACACACACACACACACCACACACACACACACACACCACACATACACACATACACACCACACACACACACACACCACACACACACCACACACACACACCACAACACACACAACACACACACCACACACACACCACAACACACACAACACACACACCACACACACACCACACACACACCACACACACACCACACACACACACACACACACATATATATAATATTCTTTAGAGAAAATCTCATCACTTATGGACTTGTGCAAAGAGGGACTTGTCGACTAATATAAAGTAGACATAATATATTTATATGCATACATTATGTGCGCGCGCATACATACACTATTCGTACACCGTTGATTCTAGGAATCTGTCCGAGTAACGATTTGTATGATCATCATCATCATTGAGTGTCGTCTACGCATCAAAGGTTGGCTACCATGGAGCGCCATTCCACTCTATCTCTTGCTTTGATGATGCTGGCTGTCATAGGTTGACGTGTCCATCTGTTAATGTTAATCATCCATATTAGTCTTGGCCCGCCTCTTTTACCTTGTATTTTCCCCTCCAAGATTACTTTTAGTAGGCTGTTGTGTCTTTTAACATGCCCCACAAATTTTTATACATAATGTAATTTTTTTAAAGTTTTTTTTAATGTGGGTAAAAAACATTTATTTATAGTCCAAAAATGTATTTAGAACTTGTTTTCAGGTATACAAATAAAAAACAACACCTTTTTATTAAATAGTATATCTGATAACAACAGCAATATATAGATTTAGATATATGAAATATAGAAGAAAGAATTGAAAGGAACATATTTATCATATTCGTCTGTCTAGATCGGTGTACAATTGTTATTGTGACATGCACCGTTATTGTCCAAGTCGAGGCTGCTGATACATCAAGAACTCTTCTCTCTCTCTTCTTGTCTGACCAATTACAATAACTGTGAGCTTGTTCTGGTGCTTCGTGTTACGGTCTAGCCTGATTCTCGACTACGGCGCTAATGAATTTAATCACGTGACAGTTACCAGCATCTGCCCCCACCATGAAAACACCAGAGTAAAAGATTCTAAACTACAAATGATCTCAGTTACCACACCTGCGGAAATGTCATTCTAAATTGTGTTTCTTTGTAAAAACTTCCGCTTTATTTTAAACATTCCTTTGTTTTCCTCAAATTTTACTTTAAAAAATGAGACAGAATGGTCAACTGCTCGTTGTGAATGTTATTGCCCTGTTCTTTGTTGATGTCGTTGCCCTGTTCTTTGTTGATGTCGTTGCCCTGTTCTTTGTTGATGAAAGTAACGGCGAAAGCCGTTGTTAGGTGGCCGGCTAGGTATCGCTATCTCACTGGATTCCCACGAGACGACACAGGTTGACGGGGGATTCACCTGTTCTGTGATGGCTGGGTTTGATCAGTCCCAGGACACAGTCGTAATGATAGCCAGTAGATGCGAAATCAGAGCACCCACTTCCGGCAGTCTTTGTCCGGTTTATTTTGTTGTCCTGATATGAATGAGCCGGCCCACTCATGTGATGGCATCTGGGGGTCAACGAGCTAAGATACTTGTTGGAGACAAATAATAATAAATGAATATTATTAGAGGGAAACTTCCGAGGCGATAATCAGCGAATCAATTCAGAGGAAGAGGTATGTTTACAGCACTCTGAAAAATTGACAAATAATCAACAACAGAAAAAAATATGGACCAAAGCAGGATCGAACCCGTACTCAGTGGCACAGCGCCTTGCCAGGCAGGAATAATCTTGATGGGGAAGTCTTTCTAGTGTCTACTTTCATCTCCAGACTAACTTTGACACCTGGCTTGCTTCCCAAGGTGAGCACGTGAAGTTGAACATGAACGTAAGATGAGCATGTTTGTAAGTTGAAAATGTACGTAAGTTGAACATGTAAGTTGAACATGTAAGTTGAACCTGTACTTAAGGTGAGGGTGTTTGTAAGTTGAACATGTACGCAAGTTGAACATGTAAGTTGAACATGCATGTACTGTGAGCATGTTTAAAAGTTGAACATGTACGTAGGTTGAACTTGTACGTAAGTTGAACATGTATGTACGTTGAAATGTACGTAAGGTGAACGTGTATGTAAGTGAGCATATATGTAAGTTAAACATGTACGTAGAGTGAGAGTGTTTTTAAGTTGAACATGTACGTAAGCTGAACGTGTATGTAAGTGAACATATATGTAAGTTGAACATGTACGTAGAGTGAAAGTATTTTTAAGTTGAACATGTACGTAACGTTACTTGACAGTTTAAAATGCACAAGATGAGACTGTTTGACTGTTCATCATCATCAGCATCTTGTGTCACGCCGGTTAGCATGAGTTAGCATGAGTCGTTGAGAACGGGCAACCAATGGATCGGGCGGACATCATCAATGCCCTCCGAGATGTGGGAAGAGCAAATGACTTCGACAAACACAGATCCACGTCACTTCTTCGGATGATGGAAATGGGAGTTAAGTTGGGCACAGCCAGAAATGAGAAACTTAGTGGCCGTGTAAGAAGACTTATCAACCAAATTAGAACTGGAGTCGTCAGTCGCTGGACACTGAGGAAATTGCTGAGGAGGGGATCTGAGCACCTATGGACGTGTTCGGAGTGCAATGATGATGACCCGCAAATAACTCAATAACTCAAACCCATGAGTGATCATGTCCTTCAACAAGTTTCTGTCCACAGTGTATCGAACCAAACTTGTTGTTGACTGTTTTCCATGTCATAACACCATGATATCTAGTATCTCCTCTCTTTGTCGTCCGCGATCTATCTTTCCCTGTATTTTGCCAGTTGTAACAGGTATTCTAACTTTCCTGTTCTTATGATGTGCCCGAAGAATATCGATTGTTTCTTTCTCTTTTTTTTTATGAGCTCCCTTTTTGTGTTGGCCTCTTTGAGAATTTCCTCGTTGATCTTTGTAGATGTTCAGGGAATTCTCAACATTCTTCTGAGAAATGCCATCTCTGTAGCTTGTAATCGTCTTTTCGTTTGTCTACTGTCCATGATTCGCATCCAAAGGTCAGATTTGGCTCTAAATAGCTTCGTTGAACTCTCATAGACAGCATTACAAATCGAATGAATTTCTACCATATTCTCTATAATTTATTCTTACATGTGCACTTTGGTGGCGGAGAAAGAAATCTACTAGCACCCAAGCAATCCACAACATTATGTTAGTACATTTACACCGCACATCGAGGATAAGGTCCTGGCACTTATGCTCGTTTCGAATGTTCAACAAGGATGATCCGTCCACTAAACTAAACTAGGTAAAAAGGTAATAGGTAAAGAAGGCAGAAGTTCACAGGTTTGTAGGTCACAATGAAATAAAGCTAACAAACAAATAGAGCGGAACGAGATTTCCATGCTGTCTAGTCGGCTTTCTTATACTTCGTGTTTGATTCTGTCCTGGTACACATCCTTCTATGGCCTTATCAGAGCTTGCATTTGCCGTTAGTTAACTAATTGATGATGGGATTAGTCTTATCAGAGCTTGCATTTGCCGTTAGTTAACTAATGATGATGGGATTAGTCTTATCAGAGCTTGCATTTACCGTTAGTTAACTAATGATGATGGGATTAGTCTTATCAGAGCTTGCATTTACCGTTAGTTAACTAATTGATGATGGGTTTCTCTTATCAGAGCTTGCATTTACCGTTAGTTAACTAATTGATGATGGGATTTCTCTTATCAGAGCTTGCATTTACCTTAGTTAACTAATGATGATGGGATGTGTCGCTTCTGTTTAGTTAGTCAACTAATTAATGATGGATTTGTCCTGCAGAGCTTGCATTTACCTTAGTTAACTAATTGATGATGGGATTTCTATTATCAGAGCTTGCATTTACCTTTAGTTAACTAATGATGATGGGATTAGTCTTATCAGAGCTTGCATTTACAGTTAGTTAACTAATTGATGATGGGATTTCTATTATCAGAGCTTGCATTTACCTTTAGTTAACTAATTGATGATGGGATTTCTATTATCAGAGCTTACATTTACCGTTAGTTAACTAATTGATGATGGGATTTCTATTATCAGAGCTTGCATTTACCTTTAGTTAACTAATTGATGATGGGATTTCTATTATCAGAGCTTGCATTTACCGTTAGTTAACTAATTGATGATGGGATTTCTATTATCAGAGCTTACATTTACCTTTAGTTAATTAATGTATGATAGAATAGGTCTTATTAGAGATTTTCGAACCCCCACCCCTTGAAACAGAGAATGTTAACACCAGGGTGTACATTTTATATGGTCAGAATAGATCTCTTTATTATGTTCGTCAATCTCCATCATTATGTTTTGTCTTGCTTCTCTGTATTTCTTTTCATGACAAATGTTGTCGATCTCTTGTCACAAACGTCTGTATGTTCACATACCACATTAAAACAGTTCACATATTACATATATCTGTATATTCACATATCACATTAAAACAGTTCACATATTACATATATCTGTATGTTCACATTAATATCTATCTGTTCATATTTCAATGCATTATATATGTCTGGTAAATCGTCATGTCTCTAAAATAATGTGTAGAATATTTTAAAATAACTTTTATCATTTTTAGCATTTATTTCCTTAGATCAGAATGTTCTTCTCTTGACCTTTGTATCTCTAAATGTTGCTTTCTTGCTGTTCCATTCATTCACTCGCATATCGATATCATGTCGTTCGCTTGTAGCACACACTTCCCATTTGTTTGTGTTCCATAAATTATGTAGATATATTCTTTTAATTTACTTGTTCTGATAATGGATGTACTTATTTCTTTATTTCCTTGCCTCTGTTATCTTTCAGCGACAGGGGACTGGGTTTATGATATCTGGTGTGTCTACTGCTGTATATGGTGTTCATTGTGAAGTCTGCTAGATGTTCCATTAGCCATCGTTTTCTAAGTCCACGTTTTCCCGTTGCTTCTGAATGTTCTTTGAGGGATGATCTTGTTTGTCCAAACACACTCTTTTCCTATACAGTCTCTCTTTTCACGTGAAATATTCTTCTCAAGCATCTCAACTCAGCTGTAACGATTTTTTTAAAATATAATTTAAAAAAACTGTTAATGTCCAAGTTTGGCACTGGTAGCACAGTATTGAGACCACAAGTGTTGTGTTATATAGTTCTCCCTTTGTATTGGGTGTGTGTTCTTTTGTTCAGTTCTGTTTCTCTTTGTAGTGGATGTATGTTCTGTTTCTCTTTGTATTGGATGTATGTTCTGTTTCTCTTTGTATTGGATGTATGTTCTGTTTCTCTTTGTATTGGATGTGTGTTCATGTTTGTTCTGTCATGTTGGAGCCAATTGTCAAATCTGAAGCTTTGCTACATCTGTAGCCAGTCTCTGTTTGCATTTTGTTCATTGGATGTTGTAACACTTCCGAAGTCTGCCGTTTGTTTTAGTTTGTTGTTTTCGATGGAGATGTGTTCTTCCTTTCTCTTCTCTTGCTACAATAATAACTGATCTCTTATCTGTCCTCATTTTCATATTGATATTATTATCTGTAAATGGGCTGTAAAATATAATCAATGAATGAAACGGTACATGTCGGTATACTTGTATCATAAACATCATTTTTGTTATCACAGATAAAAGTGAATAATGAAATGTGATATCAACACTCCTGCTGTAGAAGAAGCATGGGCACTGACGAAGAAAACAGAATCCTTTGAAATGTGAATTTATAGGAGAAAGGAAAGAATCAGATGGGCAGCGAATAAAACAAAAATATGAAGATTTGTAATAGCTGAAATAGCGGAAAATAAAGATTATAAATAGCTGAAAGTAAAGATTTGAATTGAAAATGAAGATTTAAAATAGCTGAAAGTGAAGATTTGAAGTAGCTGAAAGTGAAGATTTGAAGTAAATGAGAATGAGGACGTGAAATAGCTGAAAGTGAATGAAGATTTGAAGTTACTGAATATGAAGATTTGAAATAGCTAAAAATTGAAGATTTGAAATAGCTGAAAATGAAAAATTTTAAATAGCTGAAAGTGAATATTTAAAACAGACGAAAATGAAGCTTTTAAATAGTTGAAAATGAAAGATTTAAAATAGCTGAAAGTGAATATTTGAAATAGTTGAAAATGAAAATTTAAACAGAGTGAAATCTTGATCCATGGTTTGCCAATCTTCAATACGGAGAAAGCACAAGATGATGATGATTGTCAAATATAGTGTCTCTGTAATTATGTCGATTAATATATTTTTGAAATCACAGATAATTTAACCAGTATTATTAAATGACTTGTGTAAGTCTCTTTATATCAAGTGCATGAGACGATGTACTTCATATCTGGGATAGGGCAAGCTACAGCTGTGTAAAGCGTGGGGTGAACCAAGCTACAGCTGTGTAGAGCGTGGGATGAGCCAAGCTACAGCTGTGTAGAGCGTGGGATGAGCCAAGCTACAGCTGTGTAGAGCGTGAGGTGAGCCAAGCTACAGCTGTGTAGAGCGTGAGGTGAGCCAAGCTACAGCTGTGTAGAGCGTGAGGTGAGCCAAGCTACAGCTGTGTAGAGCGTGGGATGAGCCAAGCTACAGCTGTGTAGAGCGTGGGATGAACCAAGCTACAGCTGTGTCGAGCGTGGGATGAGCCAAGCTACAGCTGTGTAGAGCGTGGGGTGAGCCAAGCTACAGCTGTGTAAGGCGTGGGATGAGCCAAGCTACAGCTGTGTAAAGCGTGGGATGAGCCAAGTTACAGCTGTGTAAAGCGTCCAAAGAGTAGATTCACTTACAAACGGGCGAGTTTATTGCCACTAATTGCAACAAGAAGTATGAGAGAACACTTCCTAAGAAGTGACCACATACATTTGTATTTATAATTCATACACGTGTGTATATAGACCGGCTGTTCCTTCCAAAAATATTAGTCAGGAATAACAGACACATAATATATTTCCTAGCTGGCGTTGTCTCATTATTAGCATAGTTGTGCCGCGTTCTGCCATGGTGATGCGCGCAGTCTACGCGGATACAATCTCATACAATCAACTCATCTGAAATAAGGATGGATCTTTGACTTACAATTTGGAGCAGGTGAAAACACTAAGAAAGGGCATCCACCCGATAAAATATATTGTGAAGTTGAATACTTCACTCCTCTATGACAGGATCAGCATTCATATACCTTCTCTGTCATCAGGAAATAAATTGTCACGGGAATTCATAGATTACAAAAAGGCATTAGATAGTTTAGACAGAGGAATGTTTTTTTTTAAGTTGCTGAGTCATTGCGGAATCCCCATAAAGTTGATTAACCAGATAAAACAATGTATGAAGGAACGAAATATAATGTTGTGCACGTAGAGCAGGTTAAAGAAGCTTTTGAAATCAGAACTGGAGTTAGCCATAAATGTCTTATATCTCCATTTCTCTGTTCTGTCTGCCATAGATTGGGTGATGACAATAACGCAGAGCAACAGAACTAGAATCTAATGGTTACTGACCAAGCAAACTGATGACTTAGCCCTCATATCAGATAATTATCAACAGATGCAAGATAAAATGAAGATACTTGATGAGAGATCACAACAGCTGGAACTGAAAATAAATAGAGATAATACCAAAATTATGAGAATTAATACAGTTAGCAATAACCGAATAACAATAGGAGAAATACCTCTACTAGACGTACAATTTTACATATATCTGGGCAGTAATATAGACAAAGAGGGAGGAACAGAAACTAATGCCAAAAATGATACAAAAAGCAAAAGGAGACTTCTTTGCGCTGGGAAATATGAAAATCCAAAGAAATTAGGTTAAGTACAAAGATTTTAAAAAATCTCAACTCCAATGTTAATTCAGTCCTATTATATGGCTATGAAACATGGAGAACAACACACAACAAATTAACAGTAACGAAGATACAGAGCTTCATTAATGAATGCTTGCGCAGAATAAAGAGATGGAAATGACAGGGCAAAATCACTAACGTAGAATTATGGAAAAGTACCAGTCAAATACAAGTGGATAAAGAGATACAACGAAGACGATGGCGCTGGATAGGACGCACTCCAATTGAGAGTATTATACGACAGGCCCTTTTTTGGAATCCCCAGGGGAAAAGACAAAGAGGTAGACCAAAATATTATCGGAGAAGACATGTAGAAGCAGAGATGATGATGATTGGGAAAACATGGAATGATCTTAAAAGATTGACAAGAAATAGAGGGGCTTGGAAAGTGCTTTTGATGGCATATGCTCCGCGGGGCGCTGAAAAGTAGAAGTCTATTAACAGCAAGAGTGCCCTATCCACGCAATCAACTATACTGTGAAGTTCTTCACTCCTCTATGGCAGTGTATGGTCAGCATTCATGTACCTTCTCTGTCATTAGAAAAGATAATGTCAGGGATGAATTAACAGAAAGAGTGAAGTGCCAACATTTGCAAGAGTTAGAGAATTTCTAAGTAATCCATAAATGGAGGACCGAACAGGTGATACTGTAGATATGTTGTTACATGACGACTGTAGATGTTACATAACGACTGTAGATGTTACATAACGACTGTAGATGTTACATAACGACTGTAGATGTTACATGACGACTGTAGATGTTACATGACGACTGTAGATGTTACATGACGACTGTAGATGTTACATGACGACTGTAGATGTTACATAACGACTGTAGATGTTACATGACGACTGTAGATGTTACATAACGACTGTAGATGTTACATAACGACTGTAGATGTTACATGACGACTGTAGATGTTACATAACGACTGTAGATGTTACATGACGACTGTAGATGTTACATGACGACTGTAGATGTTATATAACGACTGTAGATGTTACATAACGACTGTAGATGTTACATGACGACTGTAGACCGGCATGAAGAAAACCTATATTCCGTCAATAAAATTCCTCGTAAACGTGTTCATGGACCACGATTCTCGCAATTCTCCAGATGTACATTATTGGTAGCAATATGAAGATGATGTAGGCATGCCTACGACGTGTACCAAACTCTAGGCACCAGTCGACTGTTCTCTTCCTTCTTTGTTCGCCTTTACTTACCCGTACCTCTGTCCCCTATTTATCTTTAAAGAGGTGTCTGTCAATAGTTTGAAGGGGGGAAAGTGTCTCCCCCACGTTTACCTAGGACTTATCTTTCATCATGTGTACCTATTGTTGTCCTCATGAATAGTTCTCCGCCCAGAGAGACCCGACCGTATCCACTCTCGTCCAGTCTCTCACAATGTTTGTCTATTTTTTTTTTAAAACCCTTTTGAAAAGGCCCGTTACTTACCGTAGATGGACGCGCAGCGCTGAAGTCTTTGTTTTCCCTTTCCGGTGTGCTGGGTAGGTTTAGGTTTAGAAATGTCTACTTGAGGTTTACTCGCTTGAGGTCGTCGAGCCTTGGGCGATAGGTTTCATACATGAAATCTTCCACTAGTTCTCGCAGCGTGTCACTACCCAGTCTTCTGTATCATTACTAATGTTTGTACCATAGACTTGCCTGGGCTGTGTGGCTGACACCACTGTCCACACACATATCTAGTCTAGAGACACTCAGATATAACAGGAGTTGGTGACACAGGTAAGAAGAGCTGTTTTCACTATTATATTTTTGGAACCTTCCGGAACGTGGTTACAATATGTTGCCGTTACACATTTTTTTACTTCACCAAACGGAAAGTTGACTAGCACGCCGTGATAGAGAGTTTACTTACTAAATGCTGTTGATAAAGTAAAAGTTGACTAGCACGCTGTTGATAAAGTAAAAGTTGACTAGCACGCTGTTGATAAAGTAAAAGTTGACTAGCACGCTGTTGATAAAGTAAAAGTTGACTAGCACGATGTTGATAAATTAAAAGTTGACTAGCACGATGTTGATAAAATAAAAGTTGACTAGCACGATGTTGATAAAGTAAAAGTTGACTAGCACGATGTTGATAAAGTAAAAGTTGACTAGCACGATGTTGATAAAGTAAAAGTTGACTAGCACGCTGTTGATAAAGTAAAAGTTGACTAGCACGATGTTGATAAAATAAAAGTTAACTAGCGCGATGTTGATAAAGTAAAAGTTGACTAGCACGATGTTGATAAATTAAAAGTTGACTAGCACGATGTTGATAAATTAAAAGTTGACTAGCACGATGTTGATAAAATAAAAGTTGACTAGCACGATGTTGATAAAATAAAAGTTAACTAGCGCGATGTTGATAAAGTAAATGTTGACTAGCACGCTGTTGATCAAGTAAAAGTTGATTAGCACGATGTTGGTAAAGTAAAAGTTGACTAGCACGATGTTGATAAAATAAAAGTTGACTAGCACGATGTTGATAAAATAAAAGTTAACTAGCGCGATGTTGATAAAGTAAATGTTGACTAGCACGCTGTTGATCAAGTAAAAGTTGATTAGCACGATGTTGGTAAAGTAAAAGTTGACTAGCACGATGTTGATAAAATAAAAGTTGACTAGCACGATGTTGATAAAGTAAAAGTTGACTAGCACGATGTTGATAAAGTAAAAGTTAACTAGCGCGATGTTGATAAGTAAAAGTTGACTAGCACGATGTTGATAAAGTAAAAGTTGATTAGCACGATGTTGATAAAGTAAAAGTTGACTAGCACGATGTTGATAAAGTAAAAGTTGACTAGCACGATGTTGATAAAGTAAAATTTGACTAGCACGATGTTGATGATGTAAAAGTTGATTAGCACGATGTTGATAAAGTAAAAGTTGACTAGCACGCTGTTGATAAAGTAAAAGTTGACTAGTACGCTGTTGATAAAATAAAAGTTAACTAGCGCGATGTTGATAAAGTAAAAGTTGACTAGCACGCTGTTGATAAAATAAAAATTGACTAGCACGATGTTGATAAAGTAAAAGTTTACTAGCACGCTGTTGATAAAGTAAAAGTTGACTAGCACGCTGTTGATAAAATAAAAGTTGACTAGCACGATGTTGATAAAGTAAAAGTTTACTAGCACGCTGTTGATAAAGGAAAAGTTTACTAGCACGCTGTTGATAAATTAAAAGTTGACTAGCACGCTGTTGATAAAATAAAAGTTACTAGCACGATGTTATAAAGTAAAAGTTGACTAGCACGATGTTGATAAAGTAAAAGTTGACTAGCACGATGTTGATAAAGTAAAAGTTGACTAGCACGCTGTTGATAAGGTAAAAGTTGACTAGCACGATGTTGATAAAGTAAAAGTTGACTAGCACGATGTTGATAAAGTAAAAGTTGACTAGCACGATGTTGATAAAGTAAAAGTTGACTAGCACGCTGTTGATAAAGTAAAAGTTGATTAGCACGATGTAACTTGAGTAGTTTACTAGTGGAACTCTGTGACGAAAGGTTTGCCCCAACTCGTGTGTTCTGGAACGTTTTGTCTTCTCTTTTATGTCATGCTGTTTTTTTTTTAAGACAAAGTTCAATTTCGTACGTCTTGTAACAAACATCTGTGATCGTGATAAAGATGGCCGATCTTGTGTGTTCAGGGAAGCCGCAGATCAGGCTGGCTACCTATAATTGTTTCATCATGTCTGCAACCAGTCGGTGATGTCAGGTGGCTGGTGTTAACCTAAAGGCCCGGTGCCCATAGCACACATTAATTTTTTTTTTTAAGTCATAATAAATAAATGTAAACAGTAACAAGTTCACTCGACTTTGCCTGCACTTTGCATGTTACGCCACTGCAATTAGTCGCGATGTTTGATATTGAATTCTAGATCACCGTCGGTTGGATCTCAACTATGATACTATCTGTTCTAAGTTTGACGTTATAGATCACCGTCGGTTGGACCTCAACTATGATACTATCTGTTCTAAGTTTGACGTTATAGATCACCGTCGGTTGGATCTCAACTATGATACTATCTGTTCTAAGTTTGACGTTATAGATCACCGTCGGTTGGATCTCAACTATGATACTATCTGTTCTAAGTTTGACATTATAGATCACCATCGGTTAGAATAGATCTAAATTAGCTGTTCTTTGACATTATAGATCACCATCGGTTAGAATAGATCTAAATTAGCTGTTCTTTGACATTATAGATCACCATCGGTTAGAATAGATCTAAATTAGCTGTTCTTTGACATTATAGATCACCATCGGTTAGAATAGATCTAAATTATCTGAACTGTGTTTAACATTATTGAAAATAATTGAACAGAACATATTTTATTGCGTTCATCAATTTAAAATGTCAAAATAATTTGTAGTGAAGCTTCAAGACGCCTCTCTTCTAGTTACTTCACTCACCCACCCACCTTCTACCGAACACGCCTTTGTGTATGTTCCTTGTTGACTTGTGAACATGGACGCTCCGCTTTCTACTCTCGTTACATTGTCCACTGTTGATCGGCTCGCACATTCAGCTTTAATATCTTGTTTGATGTTTCTGTATCCAACCCATGCCCAGCGTTGATATCTTATTCCTGTCCCATACCCACTTCCAGTTCATGCAGGCTAGATTGACGTCAGGCTCGATTGCTTCTTTACCCAGTGGGTGTCGTTACATCGCGGTCGTTCTTATTTATTATTCTTAAAATGGTTAAATACCGCTTTCTGATTATATTGCTCAATGTTACTCTTGCTGTTGTTTTTATGTACAAATTTGGTAAAATCTCTCTCTCTCTCTCTCTCTCTCTCTCTCTCTCTCTCTTTATATATATATATTATTTAGCTAAATTTTAATGTAAGTTTTAAATTTGAATTGTTTCATAGTTCGTTGAAGTGTTCAACATTTAGAGAACTAACGTCGCCATCACAGAAGTAATGTTGCCTGACTCATAGGTTTCTCTCTGTCTTGTTGCTAGAGAAACGCAATGTGGCACCTGCTACTCTTACTACGTTTATATACTCCCTGTTATTCTATTTAAGTTATTTTTAAAACTATAACATATTTTAATTCTACAATTTGTTACTCTCATATACTGTTAATTCTATGATTTGTTACCATTACATTTTAATTCTACAAATTTATTCTCGCATGTTCTTCCCTAATACAGATAGATACTGTTTTACTGTAACAAAGAATTCTTATTACTCTATGTTTCGTTATTCAACATAGATTTAACGTATTCTTGCAGCTCATAAACACAACAGTTTGTGTAAGAAGTCTATTACCAGATTTAGAACAAAACGATTACAGTATTCAGTATTGATATCACGTAGACCTCTTTATGATGGTCTAATCAAGTTTTGATAAATAGTGCCACTAATATAAATAGTGCTCACAGGGAATAATGCCCTGTGAAAACAGAGATGTGAAATGCGATTGTTGTAATTTATATATAGGGGAGTTGTACAAGATGGCGATCGAATCTTGTCGGGCTCCAAACAGGGAGAGCAAGGTTCGAATCCCGACATGGTTAAAAGTTGTGTTTTTCTGTCGGGGGTGAAATAACAACTCAGACCAGAACACCTAGTGACGACAGCTCAGGACAAGCGACCTTTATTCTTCGATCCAACATGTCCCCCGGGCGCGAGTTTTCAGGTTCAACATGCAACAGGAAGGCCCCACATGTCGGGAAATTAATGGATCGAAACTCTTACAAGACGGGGACACTTCTGATGGTCAGATTTGTTCATATAGTTTACTATTGTCGATGTCTATTATTGCTACTAATATTGCTCATACATGTGTATCGAGTCGCTAATCCTGTTTTGTCTCCGCTCATCGCCATATCGTGTCCCCAGTCGCCAACCTTACATAGCTCCGAGGAAGGTCAGATTCTATGCTTGCGTCTACCTTGGCTACAGTCATTCTGACGGCTCGATGCTCGCGTCTACCTTGGCTACAGTCATTCTGACGGCTCGATGCTTGCGTCTACCTTGGCTACAGTCATTCTGACGGCTCGATGCTCGCGTCTACCTTGGCTACACTCATTCTGACGGCTCGATGCTCGCGTCTACCTTGGCTACAGTCATTCTGACGGCTCGATGCTCGCGTCTACCTTGGCTACAGTCATTCTGACGGCTCGATGCTCGCGTCTACCTTGGCTACAGTCATTATGACGGCTCGATGCTCGCGTCTACCTTGGCTACAGTCATTCTGACGGCTCGATGCTCGCGTCTACCTTGGCTACACTCATTCTGACGGCTCGATGCTTGCGTCTACCTTGGCTACAGTCATTCTGACGGCTCGATGCTTGCGTCTACCTTGGCTACAGTCATTCTGACGGCTCGATGCTCGCGTCTACCTTGGCTACACTCATTCTGACGGCTCGATGCTCGCGTCTACCTTGGCTACACTCATTCTGACGGCTCGATGCTTGCGTCTACCTTGGCTACAGTCATTCTGACGGCTCGATGCTTGCGTCTACCTTGGCTACACTCATTCTGACGGCTCGATGC
Source organism: Megaustenia siamemsis (assembly GCA_032433765.1). Taxonomy (NCBI): domain Eukaryota; kingdom Metazoa; phylum Mollusca; class Gastropoda; order Stylommatophora; family Ariophantidae; genus Megaustenia; species Megaustenia siamemsis. Next base: position 29,105,222 of record JAVIAB010000156.1, read on the forward strand.
TTGCGTCTACCTTGGCTACAGTCATTCTGACGGCTCGATGCTCGCGTCTACCTTGGCTACACTCATTCTGACGGCTCGATGCTTGCGTCTACCTTGGCTACACTCATTCTGACGGCTCGATGCTCGCGTCTACCTTGGCTACAGTCATTCTCACGGCTCGATGCTCGCGTCTACCTTGGCTACAGTCATTCTCACGGCTCGATGCTCGCGTCTACCTTGGCTACAGTCATTCTGACGGCTCGATGCTCGCGTCTACCTTGGCTCCAGTCATTCTGTCGGCTCGATGCTCGCGTCTACCTTAGCTACAGTCATTCTGACGGCTCGATGCTTGCGTCTACCTTGGCTACAGTCATTCTGACGGCTAAGTCATTTGTTCTCATGCGGGCACGAGTTATTCTTCTATTAGTGACAGTTATTATAAACATGGTGGTGAAAAAGTTCAAAACACTTTAATAAATATAATTTCAGGATATCTACAATAGAAGCAGATCGATAACAATTTACAAAAAGACACTATATATATATTGTGTGTGTGTGTGTGTGTGTGGACAGTTTTGAGACAATCGTTGTGCTAAAGTAGATTATTATCTGACACTAATATATTACAATTTGTCTTATCTTCTCCAGTAAAATGACCAGAAACAGCAAAACAATCTCCTACTTTGTGAGTTCAGTATGAAGGACATCAGGCCACATATTATTTCCCCCGTGCCACTAAATTCACCACGTGACCTTCGATCCCCCCACTCCGCTGTTGCAGCCCGAGAAGTGGCCAGGATGATCATAGACCCCACAAGTCACAGTTCTGCCATGCCAGTGTCCCCAAACAGGGGGAGACCATCGCTGCTGAGTGTCTGTCGAAGCAAGAAACACAACTTGTGTCTTCCTCGATGACTTCTAGCTCGTGGGAGCTCCTGTCCTCTCAGCCTATTTCTTCATTACCATCATCAACATCTTCCCTACATACTTCTACGGCTCTCGGTCAGTCTTGGACCTCCACGTCCACAAAGTTTGCATCGCCGTCAACAGAAATGAAAACTATCAAAGAGTCTCTATCGCTTGCAGACAGCTACCAGGTCGGCAATATGAACTCTGGAATCCCCTGTGGTTCCTGGACCGACAGTAAGGATGTTCTCACATCCATAACGTCATCAGCATCTGAAAGTTCCTCGCCAAGCCACCTTCTCTCTCCTTCTGAAAAGAGAGAAGATCACGAGGAACAAGACGAACTGCCGACAACAGCGGTGTCTACTACCACGCCATTGGTCAGAAACTGCGACTTGCCAGATAGTTCACCCTCTCCTCCATCTCATCTCAACTCCAGTTTTGACGAATCAGAGCAGACCGGATCTGACGTCAACGTGCAGAACGTGGTCAATTTTGGCGCCAACCATGTAAACCTTTATGGGGGATTCGAAAGAAGATCGAGGCGAAAGCCTACAGTAGGTGACATCGTGAGACGAGTCAGGCCACCAGTTGACGCACCCCCATATGACAGTGAAGACAGCGAGATCGATGATGACATTCTTCAAGACGAGATAATGGCCAAAATAAACCACAGATACCACATCGATGAAGTAGATGGTGTCACTAAATCAGGTCTGAAGGTGGACAGAGAAGAGAAGTATGATGAAGACGACCCGAGACATTTAAATGTTGATCGGCTGTCCCGGCTGGAGGCTGTCGATGGGATGCCAGAGGATGACGATGATGATGAGGACATGGAGATGCACTCAGAAAGTGATAGCCTAACTGAGTCGGACAAACACGCATTCCTCAACGATGTTCCAGAGTCCATTTATAACCTCATGCACGAAGCCAAAGTCAAAGCCCACACAATGTTTATGAAGACAGCCAATGGTCAATCACCCGACGAGGCAAAGGCAAACAGAGAACAGTATCTGCTCCAACTGTTGTCAAACTTGAGGGACAGATGTGTTGAAGAGGGTCTCAAGCCCGACATCATTGGTTCTATCCTGAAAGATGTGGAGACGGAGGTGACCTACCTCAGTGACTACCTCGAGGACATGAAAATGAAGCAGTATTATCCTGACCTTGACAAGGAAGCGAGTCTTAACGGATTGGATGCAACTGATAGCCATTTCTTATCTAAACCGAACATCAAGTTAGAAGTAGACAAAGATAAAATGGAATCTTCCAGCCTCGAGTCATCATTCTCCTCTTCTCACCGGCCGTCATTCTTCCACATATCTTCATCCTCGTCACCATTACCAGCCTCCTCCACCATTTCCCCTCAGCCATCAACAGACTCAAAACCGATCATCGTGACAGTGGCCGCAGACTTGAAGCCTCCACACCAATTGATGTACACTAGAGCGGGCATCCCAAACCAGCACCCATTGACGTCAAACATCAGCGAGCACGCCCTCAGCCCATTGTTCTCTAACGGCAAGATGAGCCCGTGGCTTCCACACATGGCCATGTATAACTTCGGGTAAGTCATTTAGAAAATTCGCATTCTTTGCTTAGTTTATTTTCTCCATGAAGATATCAAACCAACAAGAGCAAGAACCCCGACCTGCCTCCAATTAGTGGGGAATATGGTGTTATATGTAGGGAATGTGGTGTTATATGTAGGGAATATGGTGTTATATGTAGGGAATATGGTGTTATATGTAGGGAATGTGGTGTTGTATGTAGGGAATGTGGTGTTGTGTTGTATGTAAGGAATCTTGTGTTATATGCAGGGGATATGGTGTTAAATGTAGGAAATATGGTGTTATATTTAGGGAAATGTTGTGTTATATGCAGGGAATGTGGTGTTATATGTAAGGGAATTAGTTATTATATGTAGGGAATATGACTTTAATGCCTATATTTTTTTCTAATCGGCACTTTATTTATCTTTGGAGTTGCAAGTTATGTTATTATTAATGAATCATGAAGGCTATGAGTGTTAAGAACAAAACCAAAACCACACTACCTAGTTGTGAATCTCCAGACAGGAAGAGTTCTGACTTCTGCCCTTTGTGCAGTGCACGATAGGAACTAATGAACTAACATCTCAGAAAGCAGCTCTTTATCGTGACGTCTGGGACATTGTGATGACGTTGTCATCGTCCCATCAAGGACAAGGTTACGAGATTAATTATGCTTTTGGTGATTCGCTATACCAGATGGTGTAGATACTCTTCTTGTGCTTTCATTCACGGCTGATTTTCCGCAGACAGAATCTGCACTTGTCACCCAGGAGTCACTTTGTTTCACTAATATTTATTTATTCGCTTCAGTTTTGTTTTTGCTTTCATTGCAGTCCGTTTTGTTGATTCAATTGGTATCAGCGTATTCTAGACAACTAGTTTATCTGAGCTAAATTATCAAACCAGTCAGTTTGTCTCTTCGGAGTCTATTCAGTTGACACAGTCACGTTGCTTTACCTGAAATTTCTCACAAACAGACTCACTTCATTGGGACAAATAGATTCACTCCCATGGGACAAATAAACTCACTCCCGCGAGACAAATAAACTCACTCCCATGGGACAAATAGATTCACTCCCTTGGGACTGATAGACTCACTCCCTTGGGACTGATAGACTCACTCCCTTGGGACTGATAGACTCACTCCCATGGGACAAAAATAGGTTTTCCATGGGGCAAATAGACTCACCTGTGAAAAACAGACTCACTTCCATGGGGCAAAGTTCGGAAACATACAATCGGTAGCCAAAGGTTATCTGGTCGGCAATTTCCAAGCAAAATATGATATGGATTCAGCCCCCAATACCTGGCAAATGCCGTCTACTTCCAGTGCATATTTGTATCAATAATGCAGTAAGTAGAATCATTGAAGAAAATCAAAGCATGACATTATTTAAGTGCGTAGTAGTTGCGGTGGAGTAGAAGTTCGTGAACTGAGAACAAGAAGACACAACAACAAACCTTTAATGGCTCATTGTTTTTTTTCCCTGGAGAAAATACTGCATTTGTGTAGTGTGAGCAGTTTACCCAAGAAATGATCGAACGGTATCAAATAAAGGAACTAACACCATACTCCCTGGTAACAAAATAAAGGAACTAATACCATACTCCCTGGTAACAAAATAAAGGAACTAATACCATACTCCCTGGTAACAAATAAAGGAACTAACACCATACTCCCTGGTAACAAAATAAAGGAACTAACACCATACTCTCTGGTAACAAATAAAGGAACTAATACCATACTCCCTGGTAACAAAATAAAGGAACTAATACCATACTCCCTGGTAACAAATAAAGGAACTAATACCATACTCCCTGGTAACAAATAAAGGAACTAACACCATACTCCCTGGTAACAAATAAAGGAACTAACACCATACTCCCTGGTAACAAATTAATGAACTAACACCATACTTCCTGGTAACAAATAAAGGAACTAATACCATACTCCCTGGTAACAAATAAAGGAACTAACACCATACTCTCTGGTAACAAATAAAGGAACTGATACCATACTCCCCGGTAACAAATAAAGGAACTAATACCATACTTCCTGGTAACAAATAAAGGAACTAACACCATTCTTCCTGGTAACAAATAAAGGAACTAACACCATACTCCCTTGTAACAAATAAAGGAACTAATACCATACTCCCTGTAACAAATAAAGGAACTAATACCATACTCCCTGTAACAAATAAAGGAACTAACACCATATGAACTAACACCATACTCCATACGAGCTCGAGACGTGATGGGAATTTTTCCCTTCCTCTTTCATAATCAAAATACCCCTGATATTTGTTCTAGGCGGTTGGGTTTATGATAAACCACAAATGGATGGAACTTAATCGGATCTCAAGGAAATTCCTGTATGGAGAGTTTAGTCATGGAAAGAGGGGTCACTATGTAGGTATAGAGATAGAGGTGTTTTTATAGCGTCCATGAAGGATTTCACCATCAGCGAAAGGGTTTGGAGAATCTGGCATCGGGTTGTGTCGCATGGAGAGCAGAAATAAAGAGAGGTGCAGCCGCATTCGAAAAAGAATTGATAACAAAATCAAAGGTCAAACGCCAAAAGAGGCCTAGTATCGCACACAAAAGTACAACTACATCGCGCTCCTTCTGCGGCCGGACCTGTGGATCTAATATTGGTAGAGACAGCCACTAGAGAAGCTGTTCGTCGAATAATACACTTGGCAAGATCTGCTAAGAATCTACAGACGGCTTGCTACAGATCGTCTGTCAAAATGATAAAGGCCAAATACATACCATGTTCCCTATCTTCTTCGACCATTCAACTCCCTGTAGAGCATAGGTCTTCAACAAACACTTTCCAAGCCGTTCTGTTTCTTGCAATTCTTTTAAGATCGTTCCATATCTTCCCCATCATCTTCATCTCTGCTTCTATCTGTCTTCTCCAAGAGTTCCTTGGTCTTCCTCTTTGTCTTTTTCCCTGGGGATTCCAAAAAAGGGCTGTTGTGTAATACTCTCAGTTGGCTTCCGCAGTTTGTGTCCTATCCAGCGCCATCGTCTTCGCTGTATCTCTTTATCCACTGGTATTTGACTGGTACATTTCCATAATTCTATGTTAGTGATTTTGTCCTGCCATCTCCATCCTTTTATTCAGCGTAAGCATCAATTCATGAAAGTCTGTATCTACTTTCCCTATACTCATATAAACACAATGTAATATTCACATAATTTACGGCTACATTTAGTCAATATTTCAAGATTTCCTACTGGACAAACAATACAGTGCATTTTTAATGTCGCTGACTTTAGGGAAATCGCTTGAATGAAGAAGATGAAGTTTAGGAAATGACGTGCACGTGTTGTCAACTAATTTATATGGTTATGGTTAGTCGAAGTCTATCACTGTAAATGAATTAAAATCCATAATTCCTCAATCACCCGTGCCAGTGGAATCATCATCCGAATTAAAACTCAACTAAATGAAGGATCCAAACAAAGAAAAGCAGCTGCAGTGCCCACCATAGCAGCTACAGCACACGCCAAAAGACATAAGGCAAAGCGACACCGAAAGTGAACGCAGCTGAACTGTCCTTCGTCATACAATATCATCATTCATCGTAAGCAAACGGAATATCGAAACACTATCCGGATGAAAAACACAGCTGACAACTACTAACACAACTACTAACTAATTTGTATATTTTTGATAAAATGTAATTTCCAAAATATCTCTTCCTCCCTCTCTCTCACCCTCTGTCTCACTTTTTTCTCTCTCTCTATCTCTATCTATCTCACTCCAAAAACATTTGCTTGACAAATAGAGGAAATATGTAAAAATCATTTACAAGATTTGAAACAAAAAATTGCATTTCTTTGAACAAAGACGAGACTACAAGTACAGGTCAACTTGCGGTGTTTGTAGGCAAAGTAAATGTCATTTTTGAGATTGTGTGTAGTAGTTTATGTTGCCTAGCATGGATGCACACATGTATGCCAGAAACTTCTAAAGCATTGCTCAGACCTACCTGGTAGTATTATCCAATGTATCTCTGACAACGGTTTGCTCTACTTCAAAGACACATGGAATGCCTCATAGAAAGCTCAACTTAAGAAAGTACACAGCATCAATCAGCAGGCAGCATCAACCAGCAGGCAGCATTGTCTACTAATCTTGTTTTGTTCTGTACCCGCTTTTGCCTGTCAGCGTCGAAGTAAAATGTCTTCTGATCAGTGCTGGTTCGCTCACACTTGGTGCTTTGTGTGAAGTAAGATTTTTCGTTTGCCAATCTCTCCTCCTCTACTTCCTCTCTTGTCGCATCTCATTGCCTCTTGTGTAACGCTATTTGCAGGTAACCGTGTCTTAACAATTTAATGCGTTGTCTCTGATAAAGCTCACAAATGGCGATATATTGCCACTGTTTGTTTTTTTCTGAAGATTTCTTCTGTCATTATATTGCCCTTTATTGTCACTTTAAGTGTTCTTTGAAAACATCAAATTTCATTAACTGTGATTTTTTTTGTTCCTCCATTTTCATGACTTTCTCTGAGCAAGCGAACTAGTCCAATTTGAAGGAGATGATGAATGCTGTGATGACAGAGTTAAATGTGGTCTTGTCCCCGGGACAGATCCAACCTTAGTCAGCTTGGTCCAACCCTACAGTTAGTCACTACAGTTAGTCACTACAGAGACACGGTCAGAAAGTCGTTACAGTGACACAGTCACAGGGTCAGTTCAGAGATACGGTCAGAATGTCGTTACAGTGACACAGTCACAGGGTCAGTTCAGAGATACGGTCAGAAAGTCGTTACAGTGACACAGTCACAGGGTCAGTTCAGAGACACGGTCAGAATGTCGTTACAGTGACACAGTCACAGGGTCAGTTCAGAGATACGGTCAGAAAGTCGTTACAGTGACACAGTCAGAGGGTCAGCACTGAGTGGTTTGTTCTGCGATGTTTCCTGTTTCGTAGAACTGCTAAACCAGAAAGAAGAGAGTTTACTGCGTGAACACTTCATGACAACAAAACCACGTAATGTGGCAATCCCATATATTGCCTCTGAGATACACCATTTCTAGTAGATTTAGCGATATACATTGCCTCTCAGATACACCATATCTGGTAGATTTAGCGATATACATTGCCTCTCAGATACACCATATCTGGTAGATTTAGCGATCTAGACTACTTAGATCTGTAGCTTCGTGTAACAACAGTCCGCTGATACAAGTCGGCACGTGCCATGGAAACAAACCACTACGGTTGTGTTGATGGAAACAAACCACTACGATTGTGTTGATGGAAACAAACCACTACGGTTGTGTTGATGGAAACATCAAGTAACGCTAATTTATTGAAACTTTTGGGGTGCGGAGAATATCCATACAAACACTCCCCACCCCACACTATATTGTTCCTGAATTCTTGACATGATGTAGAAGTGACAACCTTGCCAGGTAAAATAAAACATTGATATCTAAAGTAATATAAACCTGCAAACAGCATCACGTGTCAATGTCAGCTTGACAGAATGTCACATTCAATGACATAAACTTAATCTACAGTTCGATATTATTATTTTTATTATTATATAAAATACAAGACAAAAACATACGAATGTTATACCCGCCATCACTTCACAAAAGGACAAGAGGTAGGGTTCGATCCCAACCGATGAGTTCCGGGTTCACCCAGCCTTAAATGGGTACCTGATTTTTTTCTGGGAAAGTAAAGCGGCACGGGCGTAATACCGACCACATCACCCCAGAAATCATGTGCCGAAGGTCTGTAAAATTTATGGTCACTACACCATATTCCCTATACGCCACTTGGCGGGACGGGGGTACTTTACATCACTTCACAATATTTACTTTAGCCCAGGAGCAGAAATCAAGCTGCCGACCTCAGAGAGACTGACACGTGTGGGGACAGATTGAACAGGCCAGTGGGACGAATAGAACAGTGACGCAGCGTCTTCAAATGAAACTCATCGACAGGTTGCATCTCTTTTGCAGAACGTTGTATTCATCACAGTCCGTTTGAAAGAATCTCTGTTCCTATCTCCCACCTCTTCTGCTGTCATGTTCATGATTTCTTGTTGAATCCACCTTCTTACTGGGCTGCCCACAGCCAGCTATAGGTTTACTAAGGCCTGCGAGCTGAGTGGGTTTTCCTGAAATAACAAAAAGCGTGTGACGTCTTCATCTATGCTATTGACTGCCGACGTCTTTTATTCACAACTTCCCCTGCTCGCAATGCTAAAACGCCACAAGCTTTGGGTGATCCCTTTCAGCCGGCGGGCCTTAGATACAGTTGACTGCATATAATTTAATCCTGGTGCAGGAACCATGCCTTCCATTATTGATCTTTTCAGCCCGCTGTGTATTTTTATATGTCCGTAGTACAATGGTAGTCACTGTTGAATGGTGTTTATAAGTCAATTCTTGTTCATATTTTCATTGCTATTTTTCAATATCCTATGTGTCAAATGCTACAGAATTTTTCTGTAGCATTTGTCTTGAATGAATCGATTTTCTTCCCTGGTGTTTGCGAAATTGTCTATGATTCACAACTATATGTTGCTATCAGGAAGATATATGCCATCAGTAATTTAATGTTATTGCCTTGCTGGTGTTGTGCCACATGTTCTTCGTAGTGTTTAATGTTTGAGTTGCTGCTGCTAGTCTTCTTGTGATCTCTCCCTGACAGTCTCCATCGTTAGTTACTACACATCGCAGATGTTCTTAGTTTGTTATAATTTCAAGTTCTTCACTGAAGTTCTTCATTGTTGATGTTGATTTTGGTTTGGATTTTTGTTTTGTCAATGAACATTATCTTAGTTTTCTGTATTTTTAGGGTATAGGTTTTGCTCTTCACTGAGTTTTTTGTTTAAACACATTCAATTATCTTGTTCAAATCCTTTTGCACTGTTTGAAAAGAGGGGAGTGTATCATCAGCCTATCTGAGTTCTGGAATTCTTTTGCCATTATTTCTGAAAGGTTAGAACTTCACAAATCTTTCATCGTTTCTGACTTTTCTCATGATGTTCTCTGCATAAATGTTGAACGATATAGTACAAGAAAGACTGAATTTAACAGCACCGAAGGAAGTCCACCAACAGGTTGTTTAGCATTAATGACTTGTTAGTAAGATGGACCTTGTTATTGAGATAGTCCAAAGGTCGCCCCTTTCAGTGGTTGACAAAGAACAATTGTGTAGATGGCTTGCTGGTGATTAAATAAATCTCAACGGTGACCGAATTTGTTATTTTCTTCTAGTATAGACTTTGATCCCAAATGTGAGTTTATGTTAGCAAACAATTGTGAGATTCTTGAGTCTTTACCACTTGGCACAACAACCTGTGAGAGAGACGGGGAACAATAGTTGTGATTGATAAAGCTCGTATTTTTTTGTTTCGATAGAGACATGCTTGACTCATATATTATTATATATTCACACTGTAGCTCTCCTGAGACGCTGGAGTTTGCCCGCAAGTTTATGAATCTGGACACGAAAGTGTCCGAGAACCTGGACAAAGATTACCTGAAGTGTCAGTTCTGTGAGAGGACGTTCAGGAGGCAGAAGAACCTTGAGAACCACATCGAGAACACACATCAAGGCAAGGGTCCACTCAAGCCAAGGCGAGAGACAGGGGATATGTACTTTAAGTGTTCACACTGCCCCTACACAACTAAACACCAGAGCAACCTATACGTACATCTTCGCATCCACACAGGTAACAATGACCTTCTATCATGATTTCTCTTTCGCTGTCAATTCTTTAAGGTACATTTTTATATATAGAAATAGAAAGACCATTCTTCATTCTGCTCTCTTGATGTTCTTCCCCCTGTTAATCTCTCCCTGTGTGTACCTCATGGAGCGGGCAGTTGTTCACGTTAATCTCTCCCTGTGTGTACCTCATGGAGCGGGCAGTTGTTCACGTTAATCTCTCCCTGTGTGTACCTCATGGAGCGGGCAGTTGTTCACGTTAATCTCTCCCTGTGTGTACCTCATACAGCGGGCAGTTGTTCACGTTAATCTCTCCCTGTGTGTACCTCATGGAGCGGGCAGTTGTTCACGTTAATCTCTCCCTGTGTGTACCTCATGCAGCGGGCAGTTGTTCACGTTAATCTCTCCCTGTGTGTACCTCATGGAGCGGGCAGTTGTTCACGTTAATCTCTCCCTGTGTGTACCTCATGGAGCGGGCAGTTGTTCACGTTAATCTCTCCCTGTGTGTACCTCATGGAGCGGGCAGTTGTTCACGTTAATCTCTCCCTGTGTGTACCTCATGGAGCGGGCAGTTGTTCACGTTAATCTCTCCCTGTGTGTACCTCATGGAGCGGGCAGTTGTTCACGTTAATCTCTCCCTGTGTGTACCTCATGCAGTGGACAGTTGTTCACGTTAATCTCTCCCTGTGTGTACCTCATGGAGCGGGCAGTTGTTCACGTTAATCTCTCCCTGTGTGTACCTCATGGAGCGGGCAGTTGTTCACGTTAATCTCTCCCTGTGTGTACCTCATGCAGTGGACAGTTGTTCACGTTAATCTCTCCCTGTGTGTACCTCATACAGTGGGCAGTTGTTCACGTTAATCTCTCCCTGTGTGTACCTCATGCAGCGGGCAGTTGTTCACGTTAATCTCTCCCTGTGTGTACCTCATACAGCGGGCAGTTGTTCACGTTAATCTCTCCCTGTGTGTACCTCATGGAGCGGGCAGTTGTTCACGTTAATCTCTCCCTGTGTGTACCTCATGCAGCGGGCAGTTGTTCACGTTAATCTCTCCCTGTGTGTACCTCATACAGCGGGCAGTTGTTCACGTTAATCTCTCCCTGTGTGTACCTCATGGAGCGGGCAGTTGTTCACGTTAATCTCTCCCTGTGTGTACCTCATACAGCGGGCAGTTGTTCACGTTAATCTCTCCCTGTGTGTACCTCATACAGCGGGCAGTTGTTCACGTTAATCTCTCCCTGTGTGTACCTCATGGAGCGGGCAGTTGTTCACGTTAATCTCTCCCTGTGTGTACCTCATGGAGCGGGCAGTTGTTCACGTTAATCTCTCCCTGTGTGTACCTCATACAGCGGGCAGTTGTTCACGTTAATCTCTCCCTGTGTGTACCTCATGGAGCGGGCAGTTGTTCACGTTAATCTCTCCCTGTGTGTACCTCATGGAGCGGGCAGTTGTTCACGTTAATCTCTCCCTGTGTGTACCTCATGGAGCGGGCAGTTGTTCACGTTAATCTCTCCCTGTGTGTACCTCATGGAGCGGGCAGTTGTTCACGTTAATCTCTCCCTGTGTGTACCTCATGGAGCGGGCAGTTGTTCACGTTAATCTCTCCCTGTGTGTACCTCATGCAGCGGGCAGTTGTTCACGTTAATCTCTCCCTGTGTGTACCTCATGCAGCGGGCAGTTGTTCACGTTAATCTCTCCCTGTGTGTACCTCATGGAGCGGGCAGTTGTTCACGTTAATCTCTCCCTGTGTGTACCTCATGGAGCGGGCAGTTGTTCACGTTAATCTCTCCCTGTGTGTACCTCATGGAGCGGGCAGTTGTTCACGTTAATCTCTCCCTGTGTGTACCTCATGGAGCGGGCAGTTGTTCACGTTAATCTCTCCCTGTGTGTACCTCATGGAGCGGGCAGTTGTTCACGTTAATCTCTCCCTGTGTGTACCTCATGGAGCGGGCAGTTGTTCACGTTAATCTCTCCCTGTGTGTACCTCATGCAGTGGACAGTTGTTCACGTTAATCTCTCCCTGTGTGTACCTCATGGAGCGGGCAGTTGTTCACGTTAATCTCTCCCTGTGTGTACCTCATGGAGCGGGCAGTTGTTCACGTTAATCTCTCCCTGTGTGTACCTCATGCAGTGGACAGTTGTTCACGTTAATCTCTCCCTGTGTGTACCTCATACAGTGGGCAGTTGTTCACGTTAATCTCTCCCTGTGTGTACCTCATGCAGCGGGCAGTTGTTCACGTTAATCTCTCCCTGTGTGTACCTCATAGAGCGGGCAGTTGTTCACGTTAATCTCTCCCTGTGTGTACCTCATGCAGTGGACAGTTGTTCACGTTAATCTCTCCCTGTGTGTACCTCATACAGTGGGCAGTTGTTCACGTTAATCTCTCCCTGTGTGTACCTCATGCAGCGGGCAGTTGTTCACGTTAATCTCTCCCTGTGTGTACCTCATGCAGCGGGAAGTTGTTCACGTTAATCTCTCCCTGTGTGTACCTCATGCAGCGGGCAATTCACGTTAATCTCTCCCTGTGTGTACCTCATGCAGCGGGCAGTTCACGTTAATCTCTCCCTGTGTGTACCTCATACAGCGGGCAGTTGTTCACGTTAATCTCTCCCTGTGTGTACCCAATGCAGCGGGCAGTTCACGTTAATATCTCTCTGTGTGTACCTCATGCAGCGGGCAGTTGTTCACGTTAATCTCTCCCTGTGTGTACCTCATGCAGCGGGCAGTTGTTCACGTTAATATCTCCCTGTGTGTACCCAATGCAGCGGGCAGTTCACGTTAATATCTCTCTGTGTGTACCTCATGCAGCGGGCAGTTGTTCACGTTAATCTCTCCTTGTGTGTACCTCATGCAGCGGGAAGTTGTTCACGTTAATCTCTCCCTGTGTGTACCTCATGCAGCGGGCTGTTCACGTTAATCTCTCCCTGAGTGTACCTCATGCAGCGGGCAGTTCACGATAATGTCATTCGTGTATTAACATAAATCGTCACTTACAGAAGTGGCAGTTACATCAATCGCCATCTATAAATTAAACATGCGGACGTGAAACCCCACGTTTTCAGCTACAGCAGATACAGACGACGGACGTGAAACCCCACGTTTTCAGCTACAGCAGATACAGACGACGGACGTGAAACCCCACGTTTTCAGCTACAGCAGATACAGACGGCGGACGTGAAACCCCACGTTTTCAGCTACAGCAGATACAGACGGCGGACGTGAAACCCCACGTTTTCAGCTACAGCAGATACAGACGGCGGACGTGAAACCCCACGTTTTCAGCTACAGCAGATACAGACGGCGGACGTGAAACCCCACGTTTTCAGCTACAGCAGATACAGACGACGGACGTGAAACCCCACGTTTTCAGCTACAGCAGATACAGACGACGGACGTGAAACCCCACGTTTTCAGCTACAGCAGATACAGACGACGGACGTGAAACCCCACGTTTTCAGCTACAGCAGATACAGACGACGGACGTGAAACCCCACGTTTTCAGCTACAGCAGATACAGACGACGGACGTGAAACCCACGTTTTCAGCTACAGCAGATACAGACGACGGACGTGAAACCCCACGTTTTCAGCTACAGCAGATACAGACGACGGACGTGAAACCCCACGTTTTCAGCTACAGCAGATACAGACGACGGACGTGAAACCCCACGTTTTCAGCTACAGCAGATACAGACGACGGACGTGAAACCCCACGTTTTCAGCTACAGCAGATACAGACGACGGACGTTGTTTTACCCTCATGCTCTCCTGATCGCAAAGCTGAAAACGTCACGCTAGTCGGGAGTTTCCCAAGGTTTCCTGATCGACATTCAAGCTTGCTTATATAGATAACAATGTCATCATATTTACTAGATCGAGTCGTCGTGACGTAACGTAGTACATGTGTACGCAATCACAGTCATCTATATTTTTACTAGGGCCTGCGAGCTGAGAGTGAAATTGCAGAATCACCCAAAGTTTATGACGTCTTCAGCTACACAAGCTTTACCCGCAGACTTAATTTTACTTGAACTGCCCTTGCTAGCAAGGCAAACCTCACAGATGTTGGACGTGGACCTTATTCATGCTATTGATGATTGTGACGCAATTTTCGTTGATTTATTTCTATAAAAACCTCTTATTGCGTAATCCGAGGTGCACTACTTCACTGATCTTCTTTCCTACTCATTCTCACATTATTTTGCGCAACCTCTCAATTCCTATCTTTCCTAGGGTTTCATTCATTTATGTATTGATTCCCAAATATTGCCCGACTCGGAACATTGTTCGACTCGGAACATTGCTATTTCTTCTGCTATTGTCAAGTGTCCTCAGCAATAACAAGCGATGAGACTCTCCGAGAACACCAACTGTGGAAGCTCGGCAAGAAAGAGGGGTCTGCGCTGAGCGCAGTAAAATTGTCTCTTTCAGTATTAAGTGCTACCGTTAACAACAGAAGACAGACACGATTCGTTTTGTCTTCCAGTCTTTTGTCAAATGTGCATTTGTATTACTGGTACCATATATGTCATATTTTGTGAAGGGAATGCTGGAATCGAACCTCAAAATATGTACAGACAAAAGAACCAATGAAAATGTATTAGATGTATATAAACGAAAACAAGACAATGCAATAACAGTTTTGAAAGAATAATAGTGGAGGTTCTTGAATATCGGAACCAAGACATTAAGAGCTCCCTTACAAATTACATTGAGACAAGTGTTTAGACAGTGGGAAATAATATGACTGGCAGTAGACAGCGCCCCTTCTGTGGGAAGACTACTTGATGAGCTTTTTTGTTCATTAATTTAATAAGTTGTTTCCCCTGAAATACTAATCGTTATAATGTTTATACTCTTACAATGTTAATAAGTCAATCTAGGTCTAGCTAAACTAACTGTATTTTGTTAATCAAATAAGAATTGTGTTCCACAAGTGATAGTCAACATAAACTATTCCTTAGAATTATTAATCATCTTCTATTTCACGCTTTTATTAACAGATTGCACGACACAGTCTTGCACCATACAGTCCATCCAATGCATATGTTTTCAACACATATTTCTTTTAGGACTTCTTTTAGGCTTTTTAAATTTTTTTTTCAAGCCTCTGGTTGCCTTGACATTTATAATTGTACCTTTAATCTGTATTCAAACACAGTATCTTATCATTTTAAGTTAGTTACTTAGTGTTATGCTATCGTAAAAACGATTTTTGTTAATGAAACGTAGACCTGATACAGAATACGCCCTATGGACCGGCTACGGCTCGAAAGGTCAATAGATAGATAGATAGTGTTAAGAAGCCATATTTACACTTTATGATATATATTAGAAATAGTTCTTGGTTGTCTCATTTAACCAATACACATAAAGTAACCACTGTGTTTTGAAGGGGCATGTTTGATGTTTGGATTGTCCAGTTTAAACCAAAAACAAAAATTATGTTTATGTGTATGAGATAATCAATGAACTGCTACAATATGTTAACAACTCTTTTATATGTTCTGTCTCCCCAGGTGAGAGACCGTATATATGTGGAGCTTGTGGTGTTCAGTACAGTCAAAGCCACAGCCTTAAGAGTCACATTATAAACAAGCATGATGGCATCATGTCCTTTTATTATAAGGAGAAGCGAACCCGGTCCCCTCGTGGTTTAGGTTACCTCTCTGCCCAAGTCATGCATGACAGCAGCATGTTTAAGCTGCCAAGCCCTGTTGTGGGCTCATCCATGCAACCAAACATGGATATAGTTAACAAAGCCATAGAACTGGCCGCATCTGATATCAAACAGCAACAACAGCAGCATTTATCTCCACCTGGTACAGAAAGTGACAACCACAGAAGCATGATGCCTCCGCCTCTAAGATCCATTGTTTCCAATGGTAACAGCATAAGCAGCAACAATATTAATGCACAGTCCAGTATTGGCAAGTCTTCAGCAACACCAACTTCAGATTCAATCAATGGTCACAGCATTGCTAACACAAATTCTATATTCAGCAGCTCTCCGTCTGGCCCTCACCATCCGTTCTTCATGAATGGCCACCCTCTCATGTTTGGGGAGCTTCCACCCCACATCCGCAATCCAAACCACATTGGGCATCACCCACAAGCACCAAACCCCTTTTTATCTGGGTTTCCCCATTTCTCTTCCAATAGTTCAGCAAATTTTCATGGTACCACTGGTCTCTCTCCTCTTTCGGGCCTCTCACCTAATTCATCCCCTGCCTTGTCAACGACAAACTCTAATCATAACATGCCACAACATCTTCAGCTTCCTGTACATCTATCTCATATGTCACCCTCATCCATTCCACTACTGCAGCAGCAACAAATCAAGAGAGAACCATCAGCTATTCCAACAACCCCTGTGTCCTCCAAACAATGTAGCAAAAGTCAGCCTGATGAAGCTATTGACCTTCGAAAGAGGTCCCCACCTCTGGAGCAGCATTCTCATGATCTGAGCACTTGTGGTGGAAAAGAAAACTGTGCCCATGCTGCCAAATTGAAGTATTTGCGCCTGAATGTAGTTCGGATGTTAGGCATTTTGGTTCCAAATCTGAACTTTGCAGAAAAAGGCATCAGCGCAGAGTCTGAATCTGTTGATGAGTTACTTCAGGATGTAATAGAGAGCAACACTCATGAAGATGATATCATGGAATAATGACATGATCAAAGTATCAAATTCTGGTAGACTAGAGCCTGTAAGTTGAAATTATGTAAATCATAGAAGACTAAAACATATCATATAATTAGTTATAAAATATAGTGGTAAAACACAGCCTTACTACTTTCTGGGAAATGAACTGCCAAAGTAAAGCAAATTACATCATTTAAAAGGTTGATTATTTCTAACTTACAGCTGTGTTTTTTATATATTCGTATAAATAGAATCATAGAAATATATTTCAATTGATCAAATGTAAACAAGTAGCAAGCTAATGATAATCTTTCAGAAGTAGAAACAGATCTGACAGAATAGTGAGATTCTGACAAGAAATTTGTAACATTTGAGAATTGACTGAAAGGCTACATGTTAATGAAAGTCTGACATTATAATAACAGTATCACAAGATGCTGAAAGTCTGACATTATAATAACAGTATCACAAGATGCTGAAAGTCTTATAAAATAATGAGCTGCATAATAAAGTGAAAGTTCTACAAAATATGTCTATTTTTAAAGACTACTGAAAGTCTAAAGTGATATTGAAACTCTTATGAGAAACAAAGAATGAGACACAGAAAGTTTTATGAAATGCAATCTTCTGAGTTACTGAAAGTCTCCCATGGTTACTTGTCTCTTCCACATGAGGTGCTGTTGATGAATGCCATTTACTGTTTTCTAGAACATGGATGACATGTTGTCAATATTTCAAAATGGTGAATGAAGTTTAAACTTTATTTCTTTTGGTGTATCATGGCTGATGCTGCTTTCATTGAAATGAACTGTCAAAAGTACCCAGGATTGTTTAATCATATATCAGTCACATCACTTTGTAAAGGTAGAAACAATTTTTGAGTCTAGTCATAAAAAAATAGAGTAAAACACAGTATGAGCATATACCTTATGTCTCAAGTTCATGGCACTCTGAACCTATGACATTATACAGTGTTTTACAAAATAATATGGCACAGACTAAACTAAACCTGAAAACAAGCATGTGAATCAAGTTCCAGAAATGCAATAAGCAAAGTTGAAACTACAACAGAACAGCTCATATGAAGTGATGCTTGTGTTAACTACAATTTGAAATGGCTCTATTAGAAAGCTATCATTGCATAGTTCAACAGTAAGTTCAGCACAACATGCAATGAGTGGATGATGATTTCTACTGCAGATACCAGGTGACACGTTAGCAGACTGGAGAAACCCTTCTTGCTATATTATTAGTCATGTTATATACAGCATTTTTACAAACCTCAAGCTGTTCTACCAAAGACATTCTGATTATAGATGCTAATTTGTTATTTTTTATTTGTGTATATATATATATATATATATATATATATATATATATATATATATATATATATATATATATATATATATATATATAATATATATATAATATATATATATATATATATATATATATATATATATATATATATAATCCTAATGAATATAATTTATGTAATGCTTTTATATGTAAATATTTATGAATGGATGGTTACTTGTATGAAGTTATAGCAGTCTGTAAAAGTTTGTTGGTTTTCAAAAACATTCTGGTAATGTATATTTCAAGTTTATAAATTAAGCTGAAACTTCTAAGTAATACATTTAAAAAGTCAGGCTTGTAATAAATACATTTTAAAAAGCTGAAATAATTGATTTCTTGTTCTGAAAATGGTACTCATGAGAACATCTTGCATAAAGTGACTTTGACAAAACTGAAAGTCATCATTCTGATACTGCTGATAAGTTTGATAACAATTAGTATAAACCTGCAGACAACGTGCATCAGTACATTTGATGTTTTATGAATGAAGCCATGAATTACATGATCTGGTTGCAGAGACCAGTAGCTGCCATTGAAAGATTGACGTCTGTCAGTCGGTAGTGACACATGAAGGATTTGTTTTGTAAAATCAAAGTTCTTGCAGAAACTTGAAAAACCAGATGCCATTTAAGTGTTTTATGTGTTCTCATTTATAGCTGACAAAACCTGAATTTTACAAACTTAATGTATGAAAAATATAACAAGAGACTATCAAACCAAATGTATTAAACACTTAATTTATGCCTCTGAATTCTATATTTATTTTGTATAATTATTGTGGTTTTTTTTAAGTCTCTAAATATTTTGAGAAACTAAATGTTTGTTATCTGGTTGTTCATTTTATATTTTATGTTAAAGACACTGCTAGATACAAGACTTCAAGTGTAGGATCTAGTTTCAATATTTGTTCTCAATTAACAATTTATCAGTTTCTACATTAAACCATCCTCCAGTGACAATCGTTGTATTTGAAACAGCCAATGGCTATTATTATTAATAAATCTATAATGTGACATCAGAAAGTTTAATTAAAAGTAATGGAAATATAGAATATTCTCATTGAATTATGAAGATAAAATCACATGACTTGATTAATGCCTGAGACAAACCAAGCTGTCTAATTGTTTCTTTTAGTTTATGCAATCTTTTTTGTCTATTTCCTATGTTATTAAATTATAGACATGAGCATTAATGTATAAATCATTGTCTGTATGATCTGCCTATACAATCTACATGACAAAAACTTTGATGTTTTCTACAGTGACACTTAATGCTGAAATTCTGTTAGCTCTGCAGTGTTCCAAATAAAGTCTTCAAGAGATGACATCTATATTTAATCTGACAACATTTTTATCTTGTTAATTTGACAAATCTGTAAAACCTGTATTTGTTTTCTAGTTTCAGCATGATGTATATTTGTTTTCTAGTTTCAGCATGATGTATATTTGTTTTCAGTTGCCACATTTTTGTGGTTGTAAAATTGTTCATGTTTCCAAATTCCAAGTTCCAAGCATTGCCAGAAAGGATGGTGTTGGTTTTGTACCCGTGTACATTTTGAAGATACAGTTTTTTTTGTCTTTTTTCAAATTGAAATGACATTTGATTGAACATGTTGCAGATAGATGTCCTCCATATCATTAAATCTTCCTGTCAAAACATTTTGTTTTTCACAAGAGCTGTATTTTTAACCATTTTCATGCACTGTGCAAGGCAGCAAATATTCCTCCCTCGCTCCCTTTTGTTATAGTTTCTACCAAATTTAATTTTAATTACATTTTTTTGTTGTTGTAAAGTTTATGTTACTTGTTACAGCATTGTCAAAACTCCTGATATGCAGTGCTAATTTCCACCCACCTGCCACATGTTTTCCCATCACTAATTATTTATCCAAAAAGACATACAACCTTGTTATGCAATTTATTAGCAAATGAATCACCTTTATCACATATATTTATTGGAAGAACACATGGCTTGACCTTTTTTATTTGGAGTCTTTGTGTTCTGTTAGACATTTTTGTGTACAGAATACTGTTGGGAGGGGGTGGACCAATCTGTCTTTATTTTCCAAAAGGGAAAAGTTTGTACAAAATGAGCTTGTAGATACAAAATATAAATATACAATGCAGATGGCATAAAAATAGGTACAGGAAATGTTTACACTGCACAAAAATGCTAAAATTGCAACAAGGAATCAAAAGAAACACATAATATTAGAATTATGCGTTTAACGATAATTTAGAGAGGCATTTAAATATTTGATATAGATTCTGCGTTAGTCATTTTCTTGATACTTGTTCAGATTTAGTCAGCCACTTTGAGAACTGATGTTCTTTACCGAAGATGTTCTTGTCACAACATCAGCATTGTTATCTTGGCACCAGTCTAAGACTGTTCACCCTTTATTTTTGTGCCGCTCAATCTTGATATTCAGTTTACTGCAGTCTCACATTCAACGTTTACTTCTAGATTATTGCATCCACACAGACATATCTGTAAAATAAAATGTTTTAAAATAATTTATTTTAGATTTATTATACATACAGTCAAATTTGATATCAATATTTTACGAATGTACTTTGACACTTACAAATTCTCAAATAATATTACAAGTACACATCCTGTCAAGATAAATATCAAATTAAAAAGTCTTCTTCTTTCTTCATCATTTGCCTTTCAGTATCGGGGGGAATATTTAAAAAAGTGATTCACATATTCCAATATTTGCTAATGTTTTTATTTTCACTACTCTTGTTGTAAAAATGACTAGAATAATAATTGTCCTCATTAACATCCCACAAGACCCTTTGTACTCAAACTGCTGAAGTCATACCCACAATTAATACATTGTATACCTTGAGCTTGTTTTGGCTTGTCATAATTTTGGTTGTGGTTGCCAGATTATTGTTACCCACAGCTTTAGGCTGACATATCCAGTCCCAGTGTAGGCTGACATATCCAGTCCCACCAACTAATCTGTCTTTGTTCATTGTCCTCATGTAAGCCAAATCTGGTCAAAGTATCATTATCACATCATTATAGTTACATAATTAGTGATGATACTTGTTATTAAAAATGGAACATTCACCATAATTTGCTAGCTTTTTTCCTCTTGTTTTCTTAGTGAACTGATTGTTTTGCTTTCTGTTCCATTGCAACATTCTTATACACACATTTTCTGACCATTTACCTGAGCCATTGGTTTATTTGGGAGCCGCAATGGTTCAGTGGTTAGTGAACTGGACTACAAAGGACTAGAGGTTGGGTTTGATTCTGACCAACGACTTCCAGGTTCACCCTGCCTTAAATGGTACAGGATTTTTTCTGGGAAAGTAAAGTGGCACGGGTGTAATACCGACCACATTACCCCAAAAATCATGATCACTGACACCATATTCCCTATACGCCACTAGTATGACGGGGCTCTTTACTTTTTTTCACTTCTGGTTTATTTTAACTTTTATAAACTTTTTCTATGAGATTTCTCTTGCATGAATTACTCATAATTTATGCTTCCCTAATCTAATTTCACTTGCCCTTTTTACTCTTCTAATCTTTTATCCAATACTCAAGAACTCTGATTACATTCGACACATGTTTCTAGAAGGCATAATATATCAACTGAATATTTCTGTACACAATTATGCCAGCTTTTATGATATTTTGTGGCTCAAATTATAAACCAACTCTTCATACAATTTCTTTAATTTCACACTTAAATTATTTGAGTATTTTGAAAATATATTCTCCATTACTTATT
Source organism: Megaustenia siamemsis (assembly GCA_032433765.1). Lineage (NCBI taxonomy): Eukaryota > Metazoa > Mollusca > Gastropoda > Stylommatophora > Ariophantidae > Megaustenia > Megaustenia siamemsis. The sequence continues at coordinate 29,127,132 of JAVIAB010000156.1, forward strand.
GGCTCTGTTTAGAATGTTCTTCAATCTGTTTAAGCAACAATTATTTGATTCATTTCAGGCCTGTTTTAATTTCTGACAATAAGCTTTGTGACTTCTTTTAAGTTCTAATTTGTTAAGTGTTTTTTTTCTCTTATTTTGTTTGTATTTTCCTTGACAGAGATTGAATTGAATTCTAGTCAAAATAACCCAGCAAAAGGAAAATGTAAAATTACTTCAGCCATTCTATCTATTGACCTTTCAAGCCGTAGCCGGCCCATTGGGCATAGACCCAGATACTCTTTCTCTTATCTAAATTTTTATTCTAGCAGTTTTCAATCCTTGTAAAGAACTTTAGACATTATGGGGAGTAAATTATTTGGTACATTTGGAATTCCAAAAGTAAAAGAACATGATCCTTTTTATGCCAAGATAGTATAGTCTGATGGGTCTGATTATTTGTCAACTTTTAAAGACAAAGTTTAAGCCTACTAAGTTCATTACCTACCATGTCTTCCTCCTATTGTCTTTCTATCCCTATTAGAAATGAAAAGTTGCAATACGTTCTTTGATATACAATGCTGTGAACCTCCATTTTTATATTTTCACTATGGTTGCCAGATTATGTATAACCTTAATGACAGATCAAATAACTTTCCCTTGACTTATATCTTTATCCATTGTTTCTTTTAGAACTTTAGATGATATTCAGGCAGAGTTATAGCTCCTTGGCATTGTAATTCCTTGCAATGTTCATTGTCACATTCATCATTATCACATATATCGGTACAATACTTATCACTGAAAACATTCCTATTCTTATCATATTACAATCAATGCCCACCATTATCAAACCCTAAACCAACTTCATTGTCTCACATTTATTAGACATTCAACCCTAATATTTAAACCCTTTTTGGGGATATGTATTTTTATATCTATGTGGACAGACCGATTACAATTGATTTGATGATTGAATCTCATTTTTTGACCGACTGTTAATTTGCAATGGAGTCTGACCTATTTAACTTTAAATGTGTTCATTGTTTGATTCTGCTTGTCAGAATATCAGTTCACTTTAATGGCTGCATTTATATGTCCGGGGTGGTAGTCTGTTGCTTGTTGACATATCTATCTATCTGTATCCATGATACTGTGCCTGCTCCATGACCTGTTTAAAGCTTAACTAAAGGTTGTGACCTGACATGCCTCATGTTTGTCTTCTTGTGACCTAATTTCTTCCATATTTTTATTTATTGTTGATTCATGTTTAATACCTAACAGCAGTTGACACTGTACTATGAATTAATTGACAATTTGGAGGTTCCAGTCACCATAATGCAAAAATATTCATATTTCTACCCAAAGAGCAGTACAGACTTCCCCATCAATAACTTCTGGCAAACATTATTTTGTGATTGTTCATCCAATCCAACATTGTTACACACATCAGAAAGAAAATAAAGAATGTCCTAATAGTCTATAGTCATCTTCTGTTTGACCAGAGATTGTAAAGCTATTTTGCTTGTACATTCCTTTGTTGTTTACACTCGCATTGCCCAAAAGTTAGTTATAAGTTCCTGACACTGCAAGCATATTTTTGTTATTTCATTTGTTTGAACAGTATCACAGTTATAGCAATAATTAAATATTTTCATATCAAAGTTTTTATTGTTTTCACTTGTAACATATTAATATGCACATGCCTGGATAACAGAATATATTAGAGTAGTTGTCAAACTGTATAAAGAAATCTGAAGAATGCCCACAATAGGCCACATTCGTAGAAGAATGCCCACAATAGGCCACATCGTAGAAGAATGCCCACATTCATACTTGGAGTAGGAATGGATTTTACTTTGATTATTTCAAGCCCAAATTTACCTATTCAATCAGTACAAGACTCATTTGTTATTAAAAGAAAAGAAAGAACATTTTATTGTTGATTTGTTAGTTGACATTGCAAATCTCTGAGTGCACACATAGGAGCTCACCTTACTTGCAGTAGCTATTGATGTTTTTGCATTCTGATGGTTCAGTAGTTTTATGGTTCTGCATATACCTAGCTCTATCTTGCAGGTTGTTGTTCCTCCTTGTTCTTTGTTGCATTCCAATTTGTTGCAGTCCCTTACAAGCAGCTGTTTTGGTTACCAATAAATAATCTTTGAGGGTCCTCAGGATGCCACTCTTGTGCATGTCCTCAACCACCATAACAAAATACATCCAAGGAATATCTCAAATTTAGTAACTATTGCTTACTATGTGTGAGTGCAAGAAGTCATGGCCAATTTGTATAAAATAATTAACACTTTCCTGAAGATATTCTTGTTCTACACTAGTACAAAGTCTATACCTTTTGTAGCAAACCAGACTCATTGTATTATTATTTTGGCACAAGTTTTATTATACAGCCAGATCAAAATAAACCAAGAAAGTGACAGCAATATACTTACTCTTTTTTCAATCACCAGTGATTCCAGTTTTTACTTTTATTTACTTATTTGTATATGTGCCAGGTACTCTGTTGCACATAATAAAGTGAACAAGTGACAAATAACAATAATATACATTTGCAGTCTTATATTGTAGGAAAACAGCACATGATAGTAACTGATGAAACTATCCTTTCAGAGTGTTGTGGGAATACACCACATGACAATCTGTGGGAATACACCACATGACAATGTTGTTGCAATACACCACATGATAATGTAGGAATACTCCACATGACAATGCTGTGGGAATACACCACATGACAATGCTGTGGGAATACACGACATGACAATGTTGTGGGAAGACACCACATGACGATGTTGTGGGATTACACCACATGATGAATGTTTTCTTTGTCACAATATTAGACATAGCCCTGTGGTGTCTTCCAATAACATAAAGCTGCTAATAGATAATTTTTTTCCCAACTTTATTTTCCAATTGTCATCTTTACTGCAGTCCTGCATAACTCTTTGTTAAGTCCAACAGTGGAATACACACAGGTTTTTCCAGACAAGGTAGTCAGTAAGGTGATTTGTAACTGTTTCCTCTGTCATTAAACTGCACTCACTGTTTACATTATGGTGTATGTCCTGTAGTCACTCTGTTTAAATGTTTATTAATGGGCATGTCTCAAACATTCAGTGGTTAGTGAACTGGACTACAAATGACAAGAGGTTGGGTTCGATCCCAATCGACGGCTTCCAGTTCATCCAGCCTTTAATGGGTACCGGATTTTTTTCTGGGAAAGTAAAGCGATATGGACATAATACCGACCTACCCCAAAAATCATGTGCCGAAGGTCTGTAAAATTTATGGTCACTAACACCATATTCCTTAAATGCCACTTGGCATGACGGGGGTACTTTACTTTTTTTTTACCTTTTTATGTCTCAAACATAAAGTCTAAACACTTGTACTCTACTTTGGTCTTTGCCTTCTAAATTTCTTGTCTTTAGGATTTGGTTGGGGCATTTGTTGTCAACCATAGTAACCAAGTAGCCAGTGACCAAATGATCTCATCAACTGTTGACTTCTGTTATTATAGAAATGATAGTTCTATGCTAATGCAGATTTGTATGATAGTTCTATGCTAATGCAGATTTGTATGATAGTTCTATGCTAATGCAGATTTGTATGATAGTTCTATGCTAATGCAGATTTGTTAAAATTCTGACATGATCGTCTCTTTATCTGCTAGTCTGTTGACAGATTTGACAATGAGTGCTCAATAAGCTGATTGTTTGTAAATGGGCACCAGTTTAATTTCAGTTAGAATCAAAGGTATTTTATTTTTAAGGTGAAAGAAAATCCAAGTTGCAAATTACTTGATGACTTACAGCCTTTTTCCTGAGATTTCTCCAGGAGATTCCTCAAATGGGTAAATCTTTGAAAGATGATTCTTTTATCAGCTGAACAATTAATCTTTTTACTGTACACGTAGTCGGGTACCCACAGTGAAATATGTTTATATGTTTATATATGCTTATATGTTTTTTAAAGGAAGCAACGAGGGAGTCATACCAACGTTGTGCTACCAATGCCAGACCTGGACCCTAGATGCAAGAACAATAAGAAAAATAACCTCTACTGAGATGAAATGTGTCTGACAAATGACAGGAAGCAGCCTGAGAGATAAGATCAGAAATTAAGAACTGAGAAAAAAGCTAGGAACAGCCCTATCCATAGAATATATAAAGAAACAACAGATAAAATGATTTGGCCACGTGACAAGGCAGAGTGATCAAAACACAACACAATGAGCATTCAATAAGCATTGCGAGAACACCAGACCCAAGAGTCGACCATAAAAAAGATGGATCGATGGAATATTAGAAGCACTAGGAAACATAATAGCAGCAGAAGCGAACAGAAGAACAAAAGACAGTAAATGATATATCCCCTCATATCTGAGTCATACCTTTAATTGTTGATCATTCTCTCTCATACAAACACATCTATTTTTCTCATAAATTTTGCAATCTTTTGCACATTTCACTTATGGGGAACAAGTTCTACTGGTTGTCGTTTTCTCACATAGAGTTAGATAGTGAACAGATTATCCTTATCGTACATCAAACAACTGTCCATAAGCATTCAGATCTCAATCCCAGCAAATCCTACAGTGTGAAATGATAACTGGTTCACAAGTCTATCCCCGTTCTTCTCCTAGCTCTCCTGAATTTAGGTAACATCCCTCTTGACTAACATGAAGATCCCAGAGTCACACTAGGGCTGCAGATTTACAAACAGCATTGAAATCTTTATTTTGCCTTTTTAAGCAGAACATACGGTTAGAGATAAGTGACCATCCGTCGTTATGACGTATAATGCTCCACATTTGTCAACAATAAATGCACCCACAACACTTGATTCACTTTAAAGATCACGGCCAGATGCACAAACACCATAGTGCCAGTACTGAATCCTTAAAGTGGAACCTTCAGTTGACTTGGCACAGCAGTCTACATGAAGGAGCTGAATGTAATTGGTGCCAAACAAATCCAACAGCAGTTATTGAACAGCTCTCAGTGTCATGACGTAACATATGGAATGACTTTACATTGAAGGTTATATACATAATGCCTGATTCACCAAAAAAAAACCTCTGCTAGGTGCATGAAGTCCTTAGCACCAGTACAAATCCGTAAAGTGAAACTTCCTGTTGACTTTAAAGCAGCATTCTACATTGGAGAGTAAGTAAAAAGTAAAGTACCCCTGTCACGCCAAGTGGTGTATAGGGAAATATGGTGTTAATGACCCTATATTTTGCAGACCTTCAGCACATGATTTTTGGGGTAATGTGGTTGGTATTACGACCGTACTGCTTTACTTTCCCATACAAAAATCTGGTACCCATTTAAGGCTGGGTGAACCCGGAAGCCGTCGGTTGGGATCGAACCCTACCCCTTGTTCTTTGTAGTCCAGTTCACTAACCACTGAGCTATCGCGGCTCCCCCTACATTGGAGAGCTGAAATTAATTAGTCTCCAAATGCAGATCTTGCAGTGGTCGATGGAACACAAATTCTATTTCACCATCTTCGAACCTAAAGTCCCTCTCCTAAAGAAACTTACAAAGTTTAGCTTATTGTACAAGTGGTGGCTGAGTTTGCAGTGATCAATTTACACTATGAAAATTTGCTGACATTTTGATAAGGACTAATATATTTTGTTGTGGCACAACTTTGTTATTCAAAGACTGTTATTTCTGCACACAGGTTTTGATGATAGTTTTGATATCTCTGTTGTATGTTAATTTATATTTATTTGTGAGTTTTGCTACTTCCCTCTTTCACAAGTCAGCCTCTTTTTTTCAAATATATTGCAGTGGGCAGACATCTATTTTACTTTGATTGGGCTGGTTTCCATGAGTATGACTGTCAGACCATTTTACTCATAACTTTGTTTTGACTGCTGCTACCATAAATTTGCAAAAAGAATGTCAGGAATACTGCGCTACCATTATCATTTCTGCATTGATAGTAGTCTTGGAATGTGATGAATAATAATCACATATCAATTGTATTTTACACCTTTAAAGATATAAGAGGCTACACAGACCACTTCGAAGTTAGATCAGGTGTAAGACAGGGGTGCGTACTATCCCCTCTACTGTTTATTACATACATGGACCATATATGCAAGCTAGCCAACCCATCAGAGACAGAGGAGATCAACGAGCTTCTATTTGCAGACGACCAGGCACTAATACATGAAACAATAGAAGACCTACAAGAACACTTAAACAAACTCAACATCTTAGGAACAAAATACAACATGAAAATCAACATCAACAAAACAGAAGTCATGAATGTCGCCAAAAATAAACAGAACATCAACATAACTATAGAAGGCAGACAACTAAAACAAGTAGAGGAATTCAAATACCTAGGAAGTCTAATGACAAACGACAATTCCCAAACAGCAGAGATAGAATCAAGATGCAACAAAGCTTGTCAAATCATCGGACAGTTATCACCACTATTGTCCAACAAGGAAATAACTCTGGAGGCAAAACGAGCACTATACAATACAATCTTCATTCCAACGTTGTGCTACCAATGCCAGACCTGGACTCTAGATGCAAGAACAATAAGAAAAATAACCTCTACAGAGATGAAATGTGTTAGACGAATGACAGGAAACAGTCTGAGAGATAAGATCAGAAATGTAGAACTGAGAAAAAAGCTAGGAATAGCCCCAGCCATAGAATATATAAGGAAACAACAGATAAAATGGTTCGGCCACGTGACAAGGCAGAAAGAACAAAACACAACACAACGAGCCTTCAACAAACGTTGTGAGAACAACAGACCCAAGGGTCGACCACGAAAAGATGGATCGATGGAATATTAGAAGCACTAGGAAACATAACAGCAGCAGAGGCGAACAGAAGAGCAAAAGACCGCAAATTATATCTCCCCTCGACGCTGATAGGCAGATGAGGAAGGAAAGAAGAAGAAGAAGAAGAAAGATATAAGATGGGGCAATAATAAATGTTTTGACTAATAGGAGAGAGACTTGTCTACTGATAAAGATTTTATAAGTTGAATATTTACTATTGCCGCATCTTATATCTATAAAGCTACAAGATACTATTGGTACGTGATTATGTTTTGCTTATTTTACACCAGTTTTACAATAGCTCCACATGATTCTATATTTATATGTAATTTCACACCTATTCTCATTTTGAAAGCTGACCTAAAACAGTTCAAGTTCTTAGGGTGGGAGGGATACTGTGGTCTTCCCTGAGTAGAAGCTAATGAAGGTGAAGTCTGTTGACTTTTACTGAAACATGGGTATGACCTCAAGCTCTCACAAATAAAGCTAAGAGCCACTCTCACAAATAAAGCTAAGAGCCACTCTCACAAATAAAGCTAAGAGCAATGACAACGATGTGACATTTTAGCTCCTATCTCATACCAGCTAAATTACATAAAAGAATACAGTGCTTTTCAAAACATTTTATATAAAGCAAGTTCTTTCCCTCATTATGTGGACTAAAAATAGGGCTAAAAATAGTCATTCATGCCAAGTCAGAAGTGAATATAGTGGCCACAGAAAAAGGGTGTTTGAAGAAAGCCCATATAGGTTCCAGAAAAGTCAAAATTAGAACTAAGAATGTTTGGATAAAGAATGAGCATCTAGGACCAGTCTTGAACAACTTACAGGGATATCAAATAAAAAAATGGGACCTTTTGGAGAGAATGCTTTATGATTCCATAGGCATATGTTAAGAAGAAGAGAAGGCAGACATAAAGTAACAACACCAAGGAAGCTCTAAAACAGCATTATGACAATGGTTTAGGCTGCCAGAAGAGCAAAAGCTAGAACATTATGTCCTGCTCAACACCAGATGAAGTATAAGAGGGAATGAAGAAGAGGTGTGAAGACTGGTTCCCTTCAAACCTTGATGACCAGTGGCACTTTTTTTTGGTCATTTGGTCAGTATCAGTCCAGGTCATCTTATTTTCCCAGAAAAAAAAAATCTGTAGTACCCATTTAGGTAGCCACAAATTAAAAAAAAAAACCTCTGGAAATGGAACCTTGAACTTTTAGTCAGTAATTAGGGCACTCAATAAACAAGGCTTCTGAAGGAGAGAAAAAGAAGAAGATGAATGTAGCTTGTGCAACACTAGTTAAATGTAAACATGCCTGATGTTATCTGATAAGTGAAATTGGTGTGTCATTTATAGAAAGAATATCTCATTTGATATGGCATCATTACTATTGTTTCAAAGGCTAGTCTAAGTAGACATCAAATGTACTTGTATTGGGTCTACACTAACTTTAAAATTACTAATAATAATTTTATTGGTCTATTTTGTTGGAAGGAAACAGATTTAAAAAAAAAAGAAATTTAAGATCCATGTGAACTACAGTGGTTTCTTCTAATAAACATATATAGTAGTCTGGCCTCCAAATCCTGCAAGCTGATTGAAAGCATTATTCACTTTACCTATTCCTTTTTTTCACCTATTTTTAATCTCAACATTTTCATATGGAACACTTCACTGCATACAGACAGCCCTGCCTTTTCAAAATAATGGTTGTGAAGAGTTCTCTGCCTTTGAACAAAACTAAAATGCCTAGTTGGAGATTGCTTTAAGCAAATTATAATGCTACAAAAATCTTATATTCTCATCTGTCAGATGCTTACATACTTAACACCAGAACAATCTTTTTAATGATTAATTCTACTTAAAATTGGTATCTATTTGTATGTTGTATATGTGTATATTCTAAAACTGTAACAAATTTTGGGATTTGAATATGTATGTATATTGTTTGAGTGTGTGACATATTGATTAGGGATGAATTAGTACCATGTGCTTTTATAACAGGACAATTATTATTAAGATGATGAATATTATTGTTATATTGCATTGATCTATTTTATGCATTTGTGCAAATGTGTGGACTGAAGATATTATATATAACATAAGGTAACTGCAGTTTTATGAATGTCTATTTTTACTGGTATACATAAATGGTTGTAACTTGTTCCTGAGTTCCTTATATCAGAGTTGTGACAAATGTGTACTTATATCTCATTTATTATATGTACAGAAGCATTGACATATCCATCAGTGTTGTATTGTATCCATGTGCTTAATATTGATTGAAATATCCAATTGAGAAAAGCAGAATTATATCTAATATTATGTATTATTACATATTACATTTTTTTGTACAAATGTGTGTATGAGAAAGCAATTTTCATAATTTATTATTTCATTGATCATGCAATTTGATTTCTCAACTCAAATAAAAGAAAAATTAACCAATTATTACCCCTTAGACTTGTGTAGTGGTAATTAGATTGAATAGTGCTAATATTTTTAACACTTAATATTTTTTCTTATCAAGAAAAATTGTACTTAAACCACAATCTCACAAGAAGTGGCAGCAGTTGCTGTACAAACAGTAGATCAGAAGAAATGCTTTGATTTGACAAAACTTTTACTTCAAACTCTCAGCAGTAAGGCACATTCTGTCACGATTGATCTAACTTAAAGATGAATTTAAAACAATAACACAACTTTCATACTAGAATATGAATCTATTTTGTAGACATAAATCTTACTTGTTGAATGAGATCTCTAATACTCCAATGATGGCTCTGTTATCCTCAAGGTTGCTACCTTTTACATTTTACACTATGTCTAATTTAGTATCAGACTGTTTTTCTCTGTACACACCAGTTTGTTTCAATAAGAAAATCAAAGCAACAAATATCTATTTAATTACACAAAGTTAATCAAAAATTTGTGAAGCAGATCTGAAGGATCTAATTGACAACTGAACAGTGCTTAAGTACAATGTTCCCTAAGACTTGTCCACACATTTATTCATACATTCACTCTCATTGGTGTTTTCAAAAAAGGAGACTAACAAATTTCAAGTAATGTTTGTTAAATCAAAAGCTAATTGTTTATTTGTAAATCTTCTCTTTTGTGGTCAGGACAGTTTCCTGTGTGACTAGTAGCATCTTTATGACATTAACTATATGTGAATTCCAAGCTAAGATGATCTCACTGTGATTCCTACCACTTTGTCGTATGGAGTCTGGTTGTGATGGTATCAATAAACTGTAGTGAGAGCTTCTTGTCTTGTACACCTTATGACTGCCAGAAATCTTACCCATAAGGACATTATCTTTTCAGCTGAGCATGTTCAGTTCTAGGTTTGCTTTACATGGAGAGATATCTATAAACCATGTCTGAGAGATATCTATAAACCATGCCTGAGAGATATCTATAAACCATGCCTGAGAGATATCTATAAACCATGCCTGAGAGATATCTATAAACCATGTCTGAGAGATATCTATAAACCATGTCTGAGAGATATCTATAAACCATGTCTGAGAGATATCTATAAACCATGCCTGAGAGATATCTATAAACCATGTCTGAGAGATATCTATAAACCATGCCTGAGAGAACATTGACAGTGTGACTGCATTCATTATTGTCCTCAATCAAGCTTTAATGCCTGTAACTTACTTTGCTGTACACTAGAAAAGGGAGGGAAGACCAGCTGAAATGTTACAATTAATTGGAGAGACTTCATCCACACCTATCCACACAATTCATCCACATCTATCTATAACAGTAATCTCTTGTATTTATATATTGAAGAATACTGTTCTTCCACAAGCCTATAGGCTTGATTATTATCATTAATTAATATTATATTTACAAACCTATTCCCACTGAAGTCTATTTCTAACATAGTGACTACTTTCTTTGATAAGATTACTCATATTTTGTTGATAACCGCAGTCCTCCTTGCTCCACTAATATCTGTTCAGTCTTCAGGTTCAGTCCATGAGGTCCTGATATCTGTATCTCCTCCAACATCATCATCATCATTGAGTGCTGTCTCCGCAACGAAGGTTGGCTACCATGGAGCGCCATTTTGCTCTATCTCTTGCTTTGATGGTGCAGGTTGTCATCGGTTGATTTGTCCATCTTTTGATGTTACTCGTCCATGTTAATCTTGGTCTGCCTCTGCCTCTTTTACCTTGTATTTTCCCCTCCAGGATCACTTTCAGTAGGCTGTTGTGTCTTTTAACATGGCCTAAGAATCGCATTTGTCTTGTTCTAATTGTGTTCAGAAGTTCTCTTTTCATTTTTAGTTGTTTTAAGACTTTGTCATTTGTTTTCCTCCAACATATATTCATTTATTACTATAACGATGTTTATACTGAGATCCACATCACTATCTCCTCATGGCCTTTCAGCCTAGTACACACATTTCTAGACTATTGCATTGAGGACACATCCCAGCCACAATTTATTTAAAAATCATTTGTTTGTACAACATACCAATATTACAAAGTTTGTTTGAACATGATTTTCTAGGGCTGTTCTTTTCAATTTGTTTATTTTTGATAATTCAGAAACATGTACATATATTTTATTTGTAATTTTATTTACCATGTGTTCAGCTTTGTTTTCTTTTTGGTACCACAAGAAATGTTCACCTATAAATAGAATAGCTGTAAGGTGCTTATTGCATCATGTTCATTTTATATATACTTGTCATTTTTGTATTTTATACATTTTGTTTTTTGCTTACACTAGTCTAAGTTCTTTGGTAAATTGTTATTGGCTCAAAATTCTTGAAATCTCAAGCCGACATGTCTCACACACTGTTGTTTATATATGTTATTTGTTGTCTAATTATAAGAGAGGAACACAGTTATTGCTGTCATTTTGAGTGACAGTAGATAAGAGGTTTGCTTATAAAGATCATTACTGACAGTGTCAGGCAAGACATGTGCACTGAGAATTAATTGTCATGTGCACTTTGCTGTTGTCTAGACACAACTTCTAGCAGCAAATTTTGTTGACAGCTGCTGACAAATAAAAGATGCAGAGCAGACTAACTTTGCTGTAGAAGCCATGAAGATTCAAAAAGTTCACAAATAAGGTATTTGAGACACACTATATTACCAATTTCCTGCTACACACATATCAGTCTAGAGTTAGAGACACTGTAAATATCTGCAGCCACAGATGAAGTGGACCTGCTTATCTAACCACATTGCTGAAAGTGCATACGTTGAAAGTGTTTCATTCTCAATAACACTATATTCTCAGTATTACTTTGTTGATTTCAGTTTTGTTTACACTTTTTGTTGCTGCTTGTTACTGTATTATTATGATATAGTTATAGTAAGATTTGAGAAATAAAGGAGTGGAGGAATTGAAACAAAAGAATTGTATTCACATAAACATTACCATTTGAATATGATTAATATATGCTATACAAGAAACCATGTGACACTCAACAATTACTTCTTCCATGTGTCTTTATAAGATACAACAAAGCTGTTTGGCCATTCAACTGCTGCAACCTAACAGCACTTAAGTGTTGAAAATAAAAACAGATAAAAGCATCAGAAAGTAATTTAATTGCATTTTATAGACTGCTTGCAATAGGCCTTTATAATCCACACAATTTAAAACAGTAATTATTAACATGAAAGAAAATTTATTTCTGAAAATGAGCATCAAAAAGACAGAAAATAACATAGACAGCACAGCTCATATTGGCAATGTATGTGGGCATCAGCTACAAATTTTGTAACATATTTGTGCTTTAAAATGCAAATAAGATTCTTTTTTCTTTTAGTTCATGTCTGACATCAGTGTTATTTTATAGCTGACGGGTGACGGGTTCAATGTTGATGTTCCTGTAAGATGTTAGGAGGAACAAGTTGAATTTGTTTTAATTTACAGCATTTCATTGCAGTCAAACTAAATTTAATGAAATATAAATATCTAAAGTATCTCCCAATTCATAGCAAACAATTGACATAACTCAATACTGATATTATGTCAGCCAAATTAAAGTGTTTTCTTCATTTGTTCTTTATAATATACGCTAGTCAGATCTTGCACATTTTCATGTAATCAAAAGTTGAATTGTATTTAACTTTTGATTACAAAAACATGCCATTATCAGAACTTTTGTGCCCACTTCACTTGTATTTGAAGTAGTCTTCTGTATCACATAGCATAACAAATATAAGTGTTTACATCCAAATCTGGGCAAGTGGTGGTGGGTTGTCACCCTTGGCAATTAAAAAAAATATTTTTAAGCCAAACTTCACTTTGTTAAAATGTTAATTATTATTATTATTATTATTATTATTATTATTATTATTTAAATGCAGTCATTAAGAATGATCAGATTTATTTTCCATTAGAAATATTTCCTGTTATGTTTTTCTATCCTTCAGCAATACAAGATGGGTCCTAATTACGATTAGACAAAGGTCTCACACATACTGAAAGTGAACTAAATAAATGTCAGCTAATGCTGATTGCCTTACTAAAGGTTTTGAAGTAGTTTCATAGACATAGCTTTAGCATGACCTCAACTTTCATAAACATTTAGTGATGTACATTGTCCCATAGTTGAGAAATGGCCAATAAGACTAAATCTTTCCTCACTTGACAAAACTTCCAGTAAACCCATCATAGACATAGCTTTAGCATGACCTCAACTTTCATAAACATTTAGTGATGTACATTGTCCCATAGTTGAGAAATGGCCAATAAGACTAAATCTTTCCTCACTTCACTAAACTTCCAGTAAACCCATCATGCTAGAATTATGACATTGTCCCTTCACTAAATATTGATTCTGCTGCAAAGCAAATACATTTAGTGGTCCTACCACAAATATGATCTTCCATCTATGTTCCATTTTGTTCACTTAAAAACACTTAATGAAAACAGTTTTGATTATTTACAACTTTCAAACAAGATTTTGGAGTGATAATTTGAGAATAGTTTTGTTTTCTCATTTCAGTCATGTATAACTGATGTTTCCTGTGCCATTAGAAATGTTTGAGCTCAAGAAATTCTGTTTCTGTTCTCAATAGTCCAGGCAGACCTCTCTGCCAGGTAATTAGCCTCATATGATGACACCAAAAAGAAACAACATAGTCACATGTGTGCACTAAATGAGTCATTAAATGTCTTCCGTTATAAGCCATGCCTCTGTTTCATTTTTTGGGCGCTTTTCCTTCTGGATTATTTTTGATGTCAAGTGAATATAGTGAACAATAAAATTATGAAACTATGGCAGTCACTGTGTGTTATTTGCTCATGGCTGAGGAGAATGACTAAATGAAGAGATCAAATCTTATTAATAGTCAATTACTGTTTGATTGTGGGTGATGGTTTACTTATTGAAGAGTATGCTATATGTGTGTGTTTGTTCTAAAGTGAAGGCAATGGGAGACCAAGTATAACCTGAGGACAGTGGGAGTCAGACCAAGTATAACCTGAGGACAGTGGGAGTCGGACCAAGTATAACCTGAGGACAGTGGGAGTCGGACCAAGTATAACCTGAGGACAGTGGGAGTCAGACCAAGTATAACCTGAAGACAGTGGGAGTCAGACCAAGTATAAACTGAGTACAGTGGGAGTCAGACCAAGTATAACCTGAAGACAGTGGGAACAAGATTCGGCCACATTTGGACACCCTACTCTCATGGAAAAAGATCTGGAAAGAAAAGAAAATTCAAGCTAAAGTTTCCATGAACAACAAGGACTTCCATGAATGGAAAGTAAATATGAGAAGCAACAATCAAGAACAGAGAGCGTGCAATGTTACAATAATTAAGGTCTTAAAATGGTGAAAGAGACAGAAATGTTTGTTCAATCTACTTCATTTTCTGCACTTTCATGACAACTACTTCTCATCATTGACCATAATAACAGGACGGTAGCACATTCGTTACCAGAGGCTTATGGCCATTTTTGGCAAAAAATTTGTAATAACTGCATGGAAATATCAAACAGAAGATAACAAGAGGGAGAGAAAAGGGTAGAATTGGTGCGGGTCAAGGGGAGATAAATAAGTCGGAGAGTATTAGTAAGAGGCTTCAGGTCCATGGGGAAAGCGGAGAATATGAACACATCGTGAATCAGGGATAAAACGTGTAGGGCGATCAAAAACGAGGCAGGGGAGAGTTAAGTGAGGCAAAGGAGTTTAAGTTAGGAACATTCGATTGAGGGCAAGCGGTCAGTACGGGCGTCTGGGCTAGTTGGCTAGACGATACCGGGGACCAAAAACAGTAGAGTTGCGACAGTGGACAGGACAGGTCAGTTAAACTAAGGTAGTCAAACTAGTAGGACTTGAATTCGAGTGAGAAGTGTCAGTTGTTAAGAAGCTGTTAGCTTATTCATGTGAAGAGACTTTTTAGCATTGTGAATGATATCACTAGTGATCGGTTAGCAGAAGCCATGCTGAGCCAGTTGTTAAGAAGCTGTTTAGTAGTGTGAATGATATCACTAGTGAGCGCTTAGCAGAAGCCACGCTGAGCCAGTTGTTAAGAAGCTGTTAGCTTATTCATGAGAAGATACTTTTTAGTATTGTGAATGATATCACTACTGTGGGTGTGGTCCATATCGGAGTACGCCTTTGTGAGTAATAAACGTGGCATGTGTGAGTTCAACGGTGTTACTAACTGCTTTGTTTAAGCTAGCTGTGTTTTGTCTGACCTCAGCAAAGAACTGAGACGGGTTGTCGTAAATTGTGGGCAGACAGTGCGGAGTACGGCATAACGATCACTGGCAAGGGTGAACGCCACGGGCTTATGGTCAATCGGGAGGTAGTATCGGTAGCAGTGGCCTCCAGACAGCAACACGGGGCTGATCTGCATCCCTAGGCAGTTCTAGACGTCGGTGTCAGTCAAGGGGCTGACCTACACGGTGACTGGAGGAGTCGCAGAATTCAGCAACCGGCGGAGGGTGTCTTCGATGTCAGGGGCACAAGGGCTCAATTCTTTAAAGAGCCGTGGCAGCTGTCGAACAGAGGCCAATTCAATACAACGAGAGCAAGGGAGAACTATAGTCTGTTCAGAAATTCATAATCACACCTGAATTAGTTTTGCGTGATAACCGTTTGTTATTTTGGTTTCAAAATGTTCATGCAATCTTAGAATATTGATAACGCAAAGATTTTGATATTTTTTATTCCACAAACACAACAGATTTTGCACATCAGCGAATTCCTTTGATCTTTTATGACGATATCACACTAGTTGATTCAAATTTTAGAGTTTACAGTAATCATGTTAAATTTTCCAGTTTACTGCAATTCTTGTCAGAGGCGTATCTACATAGTGCTTAATTGTGGGTGTTGTTCGTTATGTGTATTTGCAAACATGAATTCAATTGGTAACAATTAGTCTTGTCCTTCGGTCACCATTAGACCCAGGACGTCCTAACTGCAGCTGGAATTGAATTCATCTTAATTTTAATCATTCCGAATCTGACGATTCCAAGAGGTTGATAATCATTACTGGCTGGACAAATAGTAATCCATCTCGTTTCCAGTACTCATCTTCCACCCGCAGCACATGTTCAACACACTTCTTCCAGAACGGCATGTCTATTTTTGAGAGAGACTCGTGTTTCAGAGTTCAACATCACACATTTTAAACGTCCTGTTCTGTTCTGCAACTTGTCCTTTGACGTGAGCCCAGACAAGTTAGATTGGATTAAGGTGCGCATGATATGCAGGGAGTCGAAGAGAGGTGTGACCGTATTTCTCAATGATTTTGTCAACATGGTACACCTTTTTCTTATTCGTATTCTTCACAAGTTGTAACAATTCGGGTTTTAAATATATGTCGTCAAATTTGACATTTTCATTCGCAAGCCATGTCCTAATTTGCTCTTTTGTATTTGATGCAGTAGGCACTTTGTCTTCTTCTGATACGACATTGTGGTATGATGCATTATCCATGACTATGCATGAAGGTCTCTCCAGGATTGGTAAAAGATCGTTCTCCAACCAGTGCCTGAAAATGTTTCCATTCATTTCAGTATGGTAGTCCCTACCGTCGGTACTTTTTGATTGGAAAATAAGTCCCGCATCATGGAAAAGGCCGTTTTCAGTGCTTCCAGCATGCGTTAATATAATGCGCTGGCCTTTGCTGCTCGGAATTGTTCTTTTGAGTTTGCCATTTACTGACTGCCATTCTTTAGCATAGGTGTGGTGTGCGTTGATCCATGATTCGTCCAAATATACAATATCATACAGTTCACTCCGCCGCTCACGGATCTGTCTCAGATGATATAGAGTTACACTGTTCTGTGTTATCTTGTTGTATTTATACTTTGATTTATATCGTTGTAACTTGTTAAAGGTCACAGCACATCACAACATTGATGTCACAACAGGTAACAAGTAAATTCATGACAGAGTCTTTCTTGTTACAAATAATGATAATCAAGTTTATTGACTTATTCATTTGGCACTCATGATCTATAGTCTAGGCTGCACTTATATTAAATTAATCATTCATTAATTCGGGACATGTCGGAGGCAATCGCCGGTGTTTATGACAATGTCCCAAGTGCTAAATTGGCATATAACTTATTCATCAACATCATTCAGTTTGTCTACTTACGACTTGTAGAACATACACATATAACACAATTCTTGGACACTTGTAAAAACAACTTGCACAGCACTAATGTTCATATGTTCATTAACTTCTACTGATAACTTCTCCACTGTCTTAATAATCTATCACTGACTTATGACTGTAACTTGAAGATTCCTAATGACTTTGTTAACTCAATAAAAACTTATTAACTAAACTTCTAACTGTTCTGACTCTAACTAGCTAACTGCCCTTAGCAGTTCGGCCGAAGTCGTTCTAACTGACTTAGTCTACATTCTAACTTCTCTTCTGCTCCTCTGACTTAACTTGATTAATCTTGTTGTGCAGGACTTTAAGTACCCAACTACCCTCTTCTACCTGCAAGATAGTGACCAATAAGATCGTCGCAAATTGACCACTCGCGACTCTCATGGTCACCTGAGTTTGTCGTTTGCTCATCATTCTGTGACCAACACCTGAACTCTTCGCCAGATTGATGACAACAACTTGTTTCCACGAAATCTCTATGACATATTTGGAATAATATTATCTCATGGCACTGACCTCTCCTGGTAGCTATTTAACTGGCAGAGTAACACCATGAGTCCAGCGCATGCTATCCGTGTGGTGGTCACTTACAATAACAACTTCTTGTTGTGAATTGGACAACCCGAGTGGAACATCGTGGAGATCTGTTAGTAACGCCACGAGGTCACTGCATGCTCTAGTCATGCAGTCTATGTATGGTCACTTTCACACAACTGGGCGAGTGGAGATTCATGGAAAATCCCCTCAACTATTATGTCCAGGCCAATTCTTGACCCTCTCTAACTTAGTTTGGTGGGTGATATTTTTATGCATGAGGACCCTATCCCCACAGACACTGCATCATCTTCTAATTCTGTTGCATGGAAAATTCCATGGACTCTAAACTCTCATCCTGTCGTCCAATAATTCTACCTCTCTCCTTCCCCACTTCTGGGTACTACCCTTACGTGACTTATAACTTAACTTGTATCTTGGAAAATTACTGGTTAGCAACTCAATTAACTGCCCCCATGCTTACACTAGCTTACTCTGTTACATTTTCTCCCTTACAACCTGTTAGATTTATTTCTCAGCAAATAATTCTTAGCAACATCAATTACAAAAAATAGTAATAGAGTAATGTATGGAAAATCATTGACTATGTGACTACTAATCATAATAGTTAATCCAAAATTCTAAGTCACCTAAAAAAATGCAGTACAATGTTCATTCTAAATAATGTCACAATAACAACATTCACTCTTTAATAATAATTAAGCATCAATAACATTGCAGAGACAGGAGACAATAAGGTACCGAACAAGAAAAATTTCTTTTAACCAAAAATTTCTTAAAATATTTTACAAGGGAAGTAATTATCTATATATGCCCAGTTGTGTCCCTTGACATTGCTAATTTCCAACAAAATCGCAAGTCTTATCAACTCTTGTCTCTTGACATAATTAAACTTCTCAGTAAATGAACTGGTAGACTGTACTCTTGATAGGACATGCGTCACCACAATATCTGTCGACTGGCATGTGTGATCCTAGTATTACAATCTAAAAATAAACTCATAAGAACAAACCATGTACAACATTTATTATAATGCATTATTATAACAACTTAGTTAATATAATTCCATCTTGGTAGCAATACTTTCAAGGAATTACTAAAATATTACAAAATCTCTTCATAACGTTTCTCATTACAAATGACATCTGTGACAGATACTATAAGTCTGAAAATATAAAAGTGTTAATTATAACAAATGACATATTCATGCATTAGAACACATCCTCTTAATTTACATAGAACATATATTGACAATACTTAGACAATGCACATATCTCTGGAGACCACGGATCACAAACAACACTTAGCTTGAGCAATACAGATATATATATATATATATACATATACTTAAGCCTAATCTTTATTTACAACATACCTTCTCTGAGCCTCATTTTCTAACTCAATTTCTTCATGATACTCTCTCTTAGTATTCACAGGACTACTATCTAGTCTCAATAATTTCTGGAAACTCTCTCTCAAGTTCCATCTTTCTCTATTCGTCATAATGCTCTATTTCTGTGTACATATTCACTTGATATTTTTACAAACTTAGTCGTTCGACTACAGAGTATGTGGCATCAGCCTCTTAGGTTCTCATTAATTCTTCATCTCACTATCATTATATGACTTTCTCTTTTCATGTAACTTTTCATGAATTACCACTCTGTTACATGAATAATTTCACATAAATATTGGTCGGTTGTTCCTTTGGACTATCATCCAACTTTGCAATTTCAAACTTCTGGCCAACTCGCAGTTAGTTACCATATGTTACTCATTGGTAACTATAACTCTTTAGTTCTTCTGAGGTAATTTCTCTCCATTTCCTCAGCTCTCTTGTCTTCTATATCTCTAGTTATTCTCTATATGTCTGTCAATTCTGAGTTCTCTTAACTCTAGGTACGCTAAGACTTCTGCGTCTGTAAATAGCGTCCTCTCAACTCGACTCAAGCCTTAATTAAACCGATGTAAACATGGTTACCACAATTTTCATTCGTTACTCACTCCCCAAGTGGTCAGCTATACGGCTAATTAAATTCTGGCTTCTCATTGGTCAGTTGTCATCACAGGTAAACCTTGGGAATCGCTTACCCTTGTTTACATTATCATCTGTCGACTCTCCTATCTCTCATACGATCATAACTTTATAACCCTTATTGGTTTCTTTATTGACATCTTCATACATATAGTTCTGTCTCCTCCTTGGTAACCTAACTCTTTATAATTCTTCTCCTGTTTACATAGAAAATATTAATTTCTCTTATTGAAGCGTAATACCCGTTTAGTCTTTTTCAAGTTCCAGCTATTTCTTATTGAAGCATAAGACCAGTTTAGTCTTATACAAGTTCCACCTATTTCTTATTGAAGCATAAGACCCGTTTGGTCTTATCCAAGTTCCACCTATTTCTTATTGAATCACATCTTCTCATATGATCTCTTCCTTGCTGGCTAAATCTAAAGTTCCATTCATTGTCGTAAGATCCTTCCTAAGTAAATATAATTTAATCATCTGTCCTCTGTTGGCTAATCGTTCAATGAAAATATTTATGATCTGTAACTGGATATCATCATCCCTTACACCAGATCTGACAAATGCCATTTCCGTTAGACCAATTAATCTGTCTCCGTACGTTCACAGAGCTTCTCCTTCGTTCTGTTTCATCTTAAGTAATTTCGCAAACAAGTCTTGCGAATTTCTCTCTTCAGCATATCTCAAACTTAATGTTTGTTTTGTGCTCTCCCATGTTGCCTCTGTTTCTAGTTTCCTTCTCATGAATGTGGATACCTCATCCGAATGAGTCTGGAAGGCTATATTCTTTGGGTCTGTGTTCTGTGTTAAATATGCAAATTCTCTACACTCTCCCTCCGTCCTCTTAAGTTTGATGGCTCTCCTCTAATGTGGGAATACTATTGCTCATGTTTTGATGTTTTATCGCCATTCTCAGTTCATTCAGTGTTTCGGTTGTGGGGTCTACTGTGGTTGCCATGTTTCCTATAATACCTACCTCTCCCTTGACTGTTGATAGAACAAACAATTTAAACTTTATTATATGTTATATACATGTACAATTATCAGCACTTTATGAACTCTACTCTGGCCTCAGTTCCTGGAATAAATAGAAATTATTATTAGTTCCCTGTGGATGCAAAAAAATGTTACCTGTATGATAGTAATAATTATGGTTATCTTTAAACTATACAAACATTAGCCTTCATTTAATTTAAACATAAACATGAACTATTCTTTTAAAAGTTCAACCTGCACATAAAAAAATGTATTACAATATCATCATATCATATGGCATGTCAAATTACCAATAATATTATTTTAAAAACAATAATTATTAAACCAACTACATAACAGATACCATTTTAAAAAATTCACCAGCTGTAAAAACAATGGATTTTTACAATACTTTTAAAAAATACAATCTTTAACTACTTACTTCATAAATTAATTAATTAACTACTTAATAAATTTAATAACCAACTACTTAATAACTTAATATATTAACTACTCAATAAATAAATAAATTAATTACTTAATAAATTCTAATTAATTAATTATTGTTTCTCAGCTGTGCTGACGATCAGTCTCCTTGTCTTCTAAGTCTAATGTAAATATATTTTAATTTAACAACACTCGCGAATAGCCATTGTAATATTTAACTATTAACACTCTTACTTGTTACTTGACTTGTTTCTCTAATTTAAATTTACACCACTTGAAATGATTAATTATCAATCACAATTCACAATTTTCTTCAATAAAATGACACATGGGAAATTCAACACATGGGATATTCTCTTTCCACTAATAACGTGTCGGAAGGCGTTGGGAGTTATCTGAACTTTTGGCGATTTCGTTCAGAGTTATCGGTCCCTGAATAACTTTCAAAACAAACGCTGTTGTGGGTCATGGGTCAAAGGTCGAGTTTATTGATGAAATTAAACTTGAAATTCAGCTTGACAAAACTTGGAACGATTAATTTGCTGTAAACTTTTGACTGGATACAGACAGGTAATATTGATAGGTCAGATTTTAAGCTGACCAATAAAATTGACAGTCAGATTTAAGTTGACTAGAACTTTTGGCACGAAGAAAAGACAGGTATTGCTGACCATAAAAATTACAATTTTGTCATTAATGGTCAGTTCTATGTTGACTATAAATTCTAGTGCCGCTCTTTTATTGACACAGGTACATTTTTAGAACTTGTAACAGCGTAATTTGACTTATTGACCTCTGCGATAGATAGACGGTGATTTCTCGTTGAAGACTGGACAATGCACAGGTAGCACCCGTCGACAGGTAACTTTTGACCTCAGCGGCTCACGATAAATTTTTTTGTTCCTCTTAAATTTTTCTGTCACTCCTAAGGTGATTTCTTTCTTTCCTAAAACCCAGGTTTGAATCCTGGTCACGGCACCAAATCTTTTATATAATGATATAGAGGTACACTGTTCTGTGTTATCTTGTTGTATTTATACTTTGTGATTGATATCGTTGTAACTTGTTAAAGGTCACAGCACATCACAACATTGATGTCACAACAGGTAACAGGTAAATTCATGACAGAGTCTTTCTTGTTACAAACAATGATAATCAAGTTTATTGACTTATTCATTTGACACTCATGATCTATTGTCT
Organism: Megaustenia siamemsis; assembly: GCA_032433765.1. Lineage (NCBI taxonomy): Eukaryota > Metazoa > Mollusca > Gastropoda > Stylommatophora > Ariophantidae > Megaustenia > Megaustenia siamemsis. Next base: position 29,149,782 of record JAVIAB010000156.1, read on the forward strand.
AGGCTGCGCTTATATTAAATTAATCATTCATTAATTCGGGACATGTCGGAGGCAATCGCCGGTGTTTATGACAATGTCCCAAGTGCTAAATTGGCATATAACTTATTCATCAACATCATTCAGTTTGTCTACTTACGACTTGTAGAACATACACATATAACACAATTCTTGGACACTTGTAAAAACAACTTGCACAGCACTAATGTTCATATGTTCATTAACTTCTACTGATAACTTCTCCACTGTCTTAATAATCTATCACTGACTTATGACTGTAACTTGAAGATTCCTAATGACTTTGTTAACTCAATAAAAACTTATTAACTAAACTTCTAACTGTTCTGACTCTAACTAGCTAACTGCCCTTAGCAGTTCGGCCGAAGCCGTTCTAACTGACTTAGTCTACATTCTAACTTCTCTTCTGCTCTGCTGACTTAACTTGATTAATCTTGTTGTGCAGGACTTTAAGTACCCAACTACCCTCTTCTACCTGCAAGATAGTGACCAATAAGATCGTCGCAAATTGACCACTCGCGACTCTCATGGTCACCTGAGTTTGTCGTTTGCTCATCATTCTGTGACCAACACCTGAACTCTTCGCCAGATTGATGACAACAACTTGTTTCCACGAAATCTCTATGACCTATTTGGAATAATATTATCTCATGGCACTGACCTCTCCTGGTAGCTATTTAACTGGCATAGTAACACCATGAGTCCAGTGCATGCTATCCGTGTGTGGTCACTTACAATAACAACTTCTTGTTGCGAATGGACAACCCGAGTGGAACATCATGGAGATCTGTTAGTAACGCCACGAGGTCACTGCATGCTGTAGTCATGCAGTCTATGTATGGTCACTCTCACACAACTGGGCGAGTGGAGATTCATGGAAAATCCCCTCAACTATTATGTCCAGGCCAATTCTTGACCCTCTCTAACTTAGTTCGGTGGGTGATATTTTATGCCTGAGGACCCTATCCCCACAGACACTGCATCATCTTCTAATTCTGTTGCATGGAAAATTCCATGGACTCTAAACTCTCATCCTGTCGTCCAATAATTCTACCTCTCTCCTTCCCCACTTCTGGGTACTACCCTTACGTGACTTATAACTTAACTTGTATCTTGGAAAATTACTGGTTAGCAACTCAGTTAACTGCCCCCATGCGTACACTAGCTTACTCTGTTACATCAGGTATTTGCTTCGAGCAATGACGAAGTGTGGTTTTTCACAAATAATACTCCTGGCCCCAGCAGTTTTTCTGAAAGTGAAGCCGGCTCCTCGCACAATCTTCCATAGAGTACTTTTAGAAATGTCAATATTGCAGTCTGCATGCAATTTTAATTTCAAATTCCTGAGAGTAACAAGTACATTATTAGCAAACATTTTCAATATCTCACGTTTTATGACATCCATGTCATGTCGACTTTCCTTTTTCTTCCTTGATTAACATGAGTGCACTCTGAGTCTTGTTTAATCCAACGAGAAAATGACGGTCTATTAAGACCAAGTGCGAGTTGCGTTCGTCTCTCTGGGTCATGAATATCACAATATAAATGCCCCATCTTGGATTCCCTAAGGAAGTGCTGATATAGTAAAACAGTAACCTTTTGCATAGTTATAAATTTGCATTTCAAACTCATTGTAATTTAGATATAAATGTTGGTATTTAAAGTCAACAAATTGTCTACTGAGTCTTCACAAAATTAATAAAGATACGCCTTCCCTTCGGTAATTAATGCCAAGGCAGTGGTGCGTCATGTGGTTCAATAACAATTCAGTTTTGTGCACGGGATTTTCCTGAAGTTAGTGTTTCTGCAATAGCCAAACTATTTTACGTGAACGACCGCACCAAATTAATGTATATATCCTAAAATGATGTCAAATTCGAACAGGGTGAATTTAATATAGCCTAAAGAAGAAAAACTTTTAGACCAGATCAAATTTCTCAGAGCAAAAAATATTTCTACAATATCATCAATATTCTAAGATTGCATGCACATTTTGAAACCAAAATAACAAGCGGTTATCACGCAAAACTAATTCAGGTGTGATTATGAATTTCTGAACGGACTATAGCTCGTCATACATTCGGCTGCACAGCTCAACAGCGTCAGGCGCTACCAGACAACAGTTGAGGGTGCTGAAGGATAGTGACGGCTTGAAAGCTGTGTTCATGACAATGTGTGCGGGTACAAACTAGCCCGTTACAATTACGTTTACAGAAAGGGTTGAGAAGAATACCCGTTACAAATAAATAACAATTGATCTAACACACAGTTTGTTTGGAAAAATTGCTCAAGAAGAAGAAATTGACAAGGTTTTAGTGGAAATATCTGCAGAAGCATCAATAAATTAAACTGGCTCCAGGGTTCAATGTATTGGTCACAAGAGTAGTTTTTGTAGCCACAGCAGAGAATGTGTTGAGTGGGCATAGATACATTGTATAGGTAGTTTTCAGCTAAGCTGTGATATCTGCACATTTTTGGCCCAACATATCTGACATGACATTTTCAGACTCCCAGTTGCCTTCCTTTTTCAATGACTACTCACTTAACCAGACTGTTAATTTGCAATAATTAATCATGTTGCACCATCTAAAGAAACACTGAGAAGGACTATAACCTCAATTATTTATGGAATTACTATGTCATAAACTACCAAATGTAGACAGACTTGAGGAGAAGTTCCAATGACTGCACTCCATAACGTATTACAATTCTGAAATATGGAAGTGAATCATGGATAGTAGACAAACCATAGACAGCAAACAAATGAAAAAAAAATCATTAGAGGCTACAGAGATGGAATTTCTAAGAAGAATGTTGAGTGTTCCCCTTGGACAGTCAAAATGACCAATGAGGCCACCCCAAAAAGAGAGCTCCTAAAACATCAGAAATAAATAATCAACATTTTTGGGTACTTTTTTTTTTGGAAGGTTTGCACTACCCAGCACATGGTAGATAGTTAAGACAGATAATAATAAATTCATATTATTATGGACAGAAACTTCCAAGGCGAAACATCAATGATTAATTTCAGGGGAAGGGAACACTCATGTTGTAAACATACCCTTCTCTGAAATTAGTAATAAATATGAATTGAAGTTCATCGTCTTGGATACAGTAACCAAACAAGGATTGGGTAATGCTAGCTCTAATACATCATACAATTCAGGTGTGAGGAGTTTCATCCTTAAACTACATTATCTGCAACATTGCTCTTGCTAGTTACCCACCTGAAATGTGTGGACTAGGTTGTTACAATCGGGACAACTTGAAGTATATCTGAGAACAAACATTTTATTTTTAGGTCAACAAGCTTTTTATGCGACTACCACTCTACTCTTCACAGAAGAAAGGAATAACCCATTTTGACTTGAAGTGTTTGGATCTATCCACTGCACTGTCTTGCCACCCCTGCTCTGGGCAAGCCTTTCAGACTCAGTATAGGAATGATTAATGCTGTTTTTGCTTCTATCTGTGTTCTTAGTCTTTTTCTAATTTGGTTTTTTGTTTGTCCTGCTTCCTATTTAAGGGCTTGATTTACAATTCTCTTACCCCCTCTCATCACATGACCAACAAATGTCCACCTTCTCTTGAATAAAGATGATGTTAGATGCATAGTCATTTCTCTTACACTAGTCTAGTCTTGAATTCATTCCATTGTATACAAAGTATTTTCCTCAGACATTTGTTTTTTTAAAACATCTAATTTATGTCTCTATACCTTTTGTTGATTTCCAGCTCTCACATGACATAAGTAATGGTAAATAATATAATCTGACTTGAAAATCATAAGCTTTCTTTTTGTACTATGGTGTTTTAATTTTCTCAAAATTTCTGAAAGTCATGGCTTTATCATTCTGGTTCTAATCTAATTCTTTGTGTCTCCATCTTGCTCTATACAACTTTAGAAATATGCTGCATTCAAGAAGAAATTATCTAAACTGGTATATAAAACCACATTATACAAGGCAAATACAGATTCTTTTTACAGTGGGGCCTGAAATAAAACTTGGTTTTAGAAGTCCCTGCCAGATTGTGATGCCTAGAATAATGTGGTATTAGACGTTTTGGCTAAATTGTCATGCCTAGAATAATGTGGTATTAGCAGTCCTTGCTAAATTGTCATGCCTAGAATAATGTGGTATTAGAAGTCATTGCTAAATTGTCATGCCTAGAATAATGTGGTATTAGAAGTCATTGCTAAATTGTCATGCCTAGAATAATGTGGTATTGGAAGTCATTGGTGGCATTGTCATGCCTAGAATAATGTGGTATTAGAAGTCATTGCTAAATTGTCATGCCTAGAATAATGTGGTATTAGAAGTCATTGCTAAAATGTCATGCCTAGAATAATGTGGTATTAGAAGTCATTGTTAAATTGTCATGCCTAGAATAATGTGGTATTAGAAGTCATTGGTGGCATTTTCATGCCTAGAATAATGTGGTATTAGAAGTCATTGGTGGCATTGTGATGCCTAGAATAATGTGGTATTAGAAGTCATTGCTAAATTGTGATAAAAAAAAAAAGTAAAGTACCCCCGTCACGCCAAGTGGCGTATAGGGAAATATGGTGTTAGTGACCCTATATTTTACAGACCTTCAGCACATGATTTTTGGGTAATGTGGTCGGTATTACGCCCGTGCTGCTTTACTTTCCCAGAAAAAATCCGGTACCATTTAAGGCTGGGTGAACCCGAGCCGTCGGTTGGGATCGAACCCTACCCTTGTCCGTAGTAGTCCAGTTCACTAACCACTGAGCTATCGCGCTCCCACTAATTTTTAGGGAATTAGTAAAACCCAGGTGTCCTCGCCAGGGTACGAACCCCGGCTGTTGCCGTGGTAAGCCAACCGCCTATCGATTGCGCTAACCGGACACCCCGCTAAATTGTGATGCCTAGAATAATGTGGTATTAGACGTTTTGGCTAAATTGTCATGCCTAGAATAATGTGGTATTAGAAGTCATTGCTAAATTGTCATGCCTAGAATAATGTGGTATTAGCAGTCCTTGCTAAATTGTCATGCCTAGAATAATGTGGTATTAGAAGTCATTGCTAAATTGTCATGCCTAGAATAATGTGGTATTAGAAGTCATTGCTAAATTGTCATGCCTAGAATAATGTGTTATTAGAAGTCATTGGTGGCATTGTCATGCCTAGAATAATGTGATATTAGAAGTCATTGGTGGCATTGTCATGCCTAGAATAATGTGGTATTAGAAGTCATTGCTAAATTGTTATGCCTAGAATAATGTGGTATTAGAAGTCATTGCTAAATTGTCATGCCTAGAATAATGTGGTATTAGAAGTCATTGTTAGATTGTCATGCCTAGAATAATGTGGTATTAGAAGTCATTGTTAAATTTTCATGCCTAGAATAATATGGTATTAGAAGTCATTGGTGGCATTTCATGCCTAGAATAATGTGGTATTAGAAGTCATTGATGGCATTGTCATGCCTATAATAATGTGGTATTAGAAGTCATTGGTGGCATTGTCCTGCCTAGAATAATGTGGTATTAGAAGTCATTGCTAAATTGTCATGCCTAGAATAATGTGGTATTAGAAGTCATTGCTAAATTGTTATGCCTAGAATAATGTGGTATTAGAAGTCATTGTTAAATTGGCATGACTAGAATAATGTGGTATTAGAAGTTATTGGTGGCATTTTCAAGCCTAGAATAATGTGGTATTAGAAGTCATTGGTGGCATTGTCATGCCTAGAATAATGTGGTATTAGAAATCATTGGTGGCATTGTCATGCCTAGAATAATGTGGTATTAGAAATCATTGGTGACATTGTCATGCCTAGAATAATGTGGTACTAGAAGTCATTGCTAAATTGTCATGCCTAGAATAATGTGGTATTAGAAGTCATTGCTAAATTGTCATGCCTAGAATAATGTGGTACTAGAAGTCATTGCTAAATTGTCATGCCTAGAATAATGTGGTATTAGAAGTCATTGCCAAATTGTCATGCCTAGAATAATGTGGTATTAGAAGTCATTGCTAAATTGTCATGCCTAGAATAATGTAGTATTAGAAGTCCCTGCCAGATTGTGATGCCTAGAATAATGTGGTATTAGAAGTCATTGCTAAATTGTCATGCCTAGAATAATGTGGTATTAGAAGTCATTGCTAAATTGTCATGCCTAGAATAATGTGGTATTAGAAATCATTGGTGGCATTGTCATGCCTAGAATAATGTGGTATTAGAAGTCATTGGTGGCATTGTCATGCCTAGAATAATGTGGTATTAGAAATCATTGGTGGCATTGTCATGCCTAGAATAATGTGGTATTAGAAATCATTGGTGGCATTGTCATGCCTAGAATAATGTGGTATTAGAAATCATTGGTGGCATTGTCATGCCTAGAATAATGTGGTATTAGAAATCATTGGTGGCATTGTCATGCCTAGAATAATGTGGTATTAGAAATCATTGGTGGCATTGTCATGCCTAGAATAATGTGGTACTAGAAGTCATTGCTAAATTGTCATGCCTAGAATAATGTGGTATTAGAAGTCATTGCTAAATTGTCATGCCTAGAATAATGTGGTACTAGAAGTCATTGCTAAATTGTCATGCCTAGAATAATGTGGTATTAGAAGTCATTGCCAAATTGTCATGCCTAGAATAATGTGGTATTAGAAGTCATTGCTAAATTGTCATGCCTAGAATAATGTAGTATTAGAAGTCCCTGCCAGATTGTGATGCCTAGAATAATGTGGTATTAGAAGTCATTGCTAAAGTGTCATGCCTAGAATAGTGTGGTATTAGAAGTCCTTGCTAAATTGTCATGCCTAGAATAATGTGGTATTAGCAGTCCTTGCTAAATTGTCATGCCTAGAATAATGTGGTATTAGAAGTCATTGGTGGCATTGTCATGCCTAGAATAATGTGGTATTAGAAATCATTGGTGGCATTGTCATGCCTAGAATAATGTGGTATTAGAAGTCATTGGTGGCATTGTCATGCCTAGAATAATGTGGTATTAGAAATCATTGGTGGTATTGTCATGCCTAGAATAATGTGGTATTAGAAGTCATTGGTGGCATTGTCATGCCTAGAATAATGTGGTATTAGAAATCATTGGTGGCATTGTCATGCCTAGAATAATGTGGTATTAGAAGTCATTGGTGGCATTGTCATGCCTAGAATAATGTGGTATTAGAAATCATTGGTGGCATTGTCATGCCTAGAATAATGTGGTATTAGAAGTCATTGGTGGCATTGTCAGAATAATGTGGTATTAGAAGTCATTGGTGGCATTGTCAGAATAATGTGGTATTAGAAGTCATTGGTGTCATTGTCACGCCTAGAATAATGTGGTATTAGAAGTCATTGTGGCATTGTCATGCCTAGAATAATGTGGTATTAGAAGTTATTGCTAAATTGTCATGCCTAGAATAATGTGGTATTAGAAGTTATTGCTAAATTGTCATGCCTAGAATAATGTGGTATTAGAAGTCATTGGTGGCATTGTCATGCCTAGAATAATGTGATATTAGAAGTCATTGGTGGCATTGTGATGCCTAGAATAATGTGGTATTAGACGTTTTGGCTAAATTGTCATGCCTAGAATAATGTGGTATTAGAAGTCATTGCTAAAGTGTCATGCCTAGAATAATGTGGTATTAGCAGTCCTTGCTACATTGTCATGCCTAGAATAATGTGGTATTCAAAGTCTTTGCTAAAATGTGATGCCTAGAATAATGTGGTATTAGAAGTCATTGCTAAATTGTCATGCCTAGAATAATGTGGTATTAGAAGTCATTGCTAAATTGTCATGCCTAGAATGTGGTATTAGAAGTCTTTGCTAAACAAGGGTGCCTGAGTTTCCTACAAATAACAACATTTCATTTGTTTATAGCTTCCATTTACATATTTTGGAGTCCAAGAAATATCAGACTTATGGTGCTGTCTTATAGTCTCAGTGGACATTGCCCACATGTGATTCAAAGTCATGTGGCCCAGTCTTATTTCATAAAGTAAATGAGCAAGAGATAAAAGATTCTGTGAAAAAAATGTGGTTTATTTCAGAAGAAATACAGCATTCACTTTTATAAAGTTATGAAATATCATCTGAATTTGACTAGTCATGGACACATTTCACAACTCATATTTTATACACAATTTTTATGTTATGGGTTCCCAAGGAACAAAGATGAAAGAAGGTATTCATCAGTTTTCAGACATGAATCTAGTTAAGGTGGTTAAAAAGAATTCAGTTGTGAAAGTCAGAATATGTAAAACAAAATAACACATGTTTATAATAATTATAAGAATGTTTATTAAAATGAAACCTTTAATTAACATTTTTCTACCAAAAGAAATTTCCCTGATTGGGAGATTCTTTATGTCTGTTCTACCATAAATGAATTAAAAAGGATTGGGTTAGTGTCTTGGCTATCTTATTCAATTACGAAGCCAAAATAGCTTTACCAAATAATGAATTTGACCTGATTGGCTACAGGGTCCTGACCACGAACAGCAAAGAAAAGAATAGAACAACTGTTACTTACCATGCATGTTGTAAGAGGCAACAAAGAATGTTGGGAAATGGTGAACAACCATTACCTGTCACAAAAACTCAGACAAAGAAACCAACTAGATTCCACTATTTTTAGAAGAGAGGGACTCTGGAAACAGAGAACATGAAGTCATACAATCAAAGTCAAAAGGAGGCTGTAGGACCTCACACAGTTGGAGGTTGTAGGACCACTTCACAGTTGGAGGCTGTAGGACCTCACACAGTTGGAGGTTGTAGGACCTCACACAGTTGGAGGCTGTAGGACCTCACACAGTTGGAGGTTGTAGGACCTCACACAGTTGCAGGTTGTAGGACCACTTCACAGTTGGAGGCTGTAACCTCACACAGTTGGAGGGTAGGACCTCACACACTGTAGGACCTCACACAGTTGGAGGTTGTAGGACCACTTCACAGTTGAGAAAAAAAGATATTGAGAAAGAAGTAGAGAAAGTGTCCAAGAATAGGGATAAGAGGAGAAGCCTTAGCCATGGCCTATGCTCCAAAAATGGGTCTAAATGACTTTGATTGATTGAAATCATGGATTGGGTTTGGTGGAAACCCATGTATTTTCATGACATAAGATAATCTTCATCTGGAATAGATCTTTAGAAAAGATTATTTTTAGGAATCACCAGTGTACAGGACTCTACAAAAACATGAACAACAAGATGCAGTAACAAGGGGAGACAAAGTTCTCTCAAAGACTGATAGATTACAACAAGATGCAGTAACAAGGGGAGACAAAGTTCTCTCAAAGACTGATAGATTACAACAAGATGCAGTAACAAGAGGAGACAAAGTTCTCTCAAAGACTGATAGATTACAACAAGATGCAGTAACAAGAGGAGACAAAGTTCTCTCAAAGACTGATAGATTACAACAAGATGCAGTAACAAGAGGAGACAAAGTTCTCTCAAAGACTGATAGATTACAACAAGATGCAGTAACAAGGGGAGACACAGTTCTCTCAAAGACTGATAGATTACAGCACTGTGGGCAACCTCACAAGTTCTTAGCTTTCTTTCTGAAACACTCTGTCTTCTCTTGATGCTGTCACACACAAGAGAAGTGACAACAGAAAACATCTGTCGGGGGGAAAAAAATCAAATAAGGGACTCTTTATCTAGGAACAGTGGGGTTCACTGAAATCTTCATCCCACAGCAGTTCATAAAAGTTATAACTTGAGTCCACTTTTTCTCTACAACAACCTTTTGGTCCTCCTCTTCTATTGCAGATTTGTTATAACAGTGCTGATTTCAGCTATATACTTCATAGTGGTCTACAGTTCCTCATAATGTGGCCATCGCATGGGACCATAATTTTGATCAAATTGAGAACTGTAAAGTTTGCTAAACTAAAGAATGGAGTTCTGCCTTTTTTGGAGAGTGACCACAAGGGCACAGATAATTAGCTGCAAGTCCTGAATTTCTTAAATGTTTGAACACGTTGCCAACATCTAATGTGTCTAGGCATTAGTCTGCACGTAACAGTTAGACCTAGGAATGCTCTACCAAACATTGTTTCTATGTTCACATGTGTTCAGCTTAATAATGAAATTCTATGTCATTCATTATAAAAATAAGATGATTCCAAATGTTAAAAGAGCAATAAATGTGTATCAGAAAGGATATTTTAAAGAGAAAACCAATATAACAGGTCAATCACTGTTCTCAATGAAACATTCACACCAATAAATATCTCACAGGTATTTCCACCATTCCACATCACAGAACTTAGACAAAATTCATATAAAATATAAATTCATGCAAGATTAATCACAAACCTCTCACTTTCATGGTCTCTCACTGCCAAGAAGTCAACCTTTGTTAAGTCTCTGGCACTGTACAGTCTAGAGTTTCTCTAAATGTTCTTTATATATTTTACTGTATAACTCCCTTTACTGTAAAATGTCCTCAAAATATTCTAGTAAAAACAAATATTTATGATGGAATGTTAACATATTCTTTCTCCAACCATGTAGCTATCTTAACAATCTCCTATGTCCAAGGTTTATATCCTCTTTGACTATTATACCCACAATCTAGATTTATCCCAGTGCAAGCTAAAGGAATCCAACTCAGTTTATGGTGTTTGAAGGTCAGTCAAAGTTGTGCACTAACAAATTGTTAAGGCAGACATGAGTGCCAAGTAAAGACACACTATTGGTTGAAATTCCCTACAAGTGCATGATTTGTGCGGGTGCTATTTAAAAGAGAAATTGGCAAGAAACTGATACAGTTTCAAGTGACATCATGAGTCGGTCAAAAAGTTTTGTACTTTTGTATAAAGAAGTCAAAGTACTTGAAAATTAGTGCGAACCTTAGTCCTTCTTTACATATTCAACCATCAAGATAATGCAACTCTTCCATTGCTTCTTGAACTTTCTGATGTAGAACTCAAAATTGGGCCCAAACTACGTCTCCAGTTCAGTAATCTAATCCTCAACTTCTCTTTTACACGGAAACAGGGTGATTGAAGATGTTATAAGATCAGACAAAAACAGGATGATTGAAGATGTTATAAGATCAGACAAAAACAGGGTGATTGAAGATGTTATAAGATCAGACAAAAACAGGGTGATTGAAGATGTTATAAGATCAGACAAAAACAGGATGATTGAAGATGTTATAAGATCAGACAAAAACAGGGTGATTGAAGACATTATAAGAGCAATCAGACAAAAACAGGGTGATTAAAGACATTATAAGAGCAATGAATATCCGAAGAGTATTAGCCAAGAGGGAAGCCGTGATTGCTCAGTGGTTAGTGAACTGGACTACAAAGGACAAGAGGTAAAGTTCGATCCCAACCGACGGCTTCCGGTTCACCCAGCCTTTTTTCTGGGAAAGTAAAGCGGCACATGCATAATACCGACTACATTACCCCAAAAATCATGTGCCGAAGGTCTATAAAATTTATGGTCACTAACACCATATTCCCGATACGCCACTTGGTGTGACAGTTGTACTTTACTTTACTTTATTAGCCAAGAGAATTTATTTGACAGAAATGGTGAATAAAACATAACACCTGGCCTTCTGTTAATCAGTAATTAAACACTGTTTATACCAACATCAGGAAGAAACAGCCTTCAGTTTTGGTTATGTAATAAGGACACAGTCAGAACATACTGTGACAAAAGGAAAAATATCAATAAAAGAAAAGATACCAGGAGAAAAAATACTAGACAGGTTGTGATCATCTATGCCGATGCTATGATGACACTATTTGCTGGAAGGATGACATATGACATGAATGTCTTGCAAATTTTGAAGACATACTAATCCATTAAATAAACTCAAAAAGAATGGATTTTTTCGGTGAAATGCTCACACATTTTGGTATAACTAAGCTTCTCAACAACAGAAAAGACTTTTAAATGTTTAAAATCAGTACTAACTGCAACTGTTATCTAACAACACCGGACTAGTGTTGAAACAGATTCTAGACCATTATTACAACCAAATGTTTAATGCCCACTTTTCTCTCACTGACAATCCAACTCGGCTCCCTCCTCCCAAACTTAGGCTTGGAGTACAATGAAGTTGACACAGCAAAGAGGATTAAAAAAAAAAAAAAAAAATTGGGGGGGGGGGGGGGGGGGGGAAAGAGAAATGCTAAATATTCACTTAATAAATGAAGAATAAAGCACATGATGGTGGAAACATGCCAGGATGTGTGCTACCGGCAAATACAACAAACACTCATAACAAGTAGTCTTTACACAAACCATAATGTACCGTGTCTGCTGGTGTCTTTAGAGTTGTTTATAAACTCTTGTCATCTTTCTACTAAAGCAACCTACCTGGTATCTTTACCTCAACAATGATCTCCACTAAAAAGACCACAAGGAGGTCAACAAAAACTGTCAAATCTTGGAAGTAATTATCTGTTACTTTGTGCTATCAAATCTGCTTTAGCTGTTAGTTGCATTATTTTCAGTACCATGTGTGTGTGTGTGCTGTCATCTGCCACAGAAAACTTCTCCATTCTCCCTTCACTATCTATCTATCTATTGACCTTTTGAGCCATAGCCGGCCCATAGGGCGTAGACCAAGATACTCCTTCTCTTATCTAAATTTTTGTTCTAGTAGTTTTCAATTCTTTTAAAGATATTTTATCAAATCTCGCCATTTGTTTCTGTTCTGTGCAAGCAGCTCTATCTCATTGAGGGAGCCAATTCCTGCTGCTCTTGCCTCTCTCATCAATGTTCTTCTCAGTGTCTCTCTGGGTCTTCCTCTTATCTGTTGTTTCCCATATGAGGGCTTGCTTTGCTATTCAGTTATTATCTCTTCTCATCACATGTCCAACATATGACCATCGTCTTTTCTTTATTACTGAAGATATTAGTGGTTGATTGGCGATTTCTCTAATTTCCTGTTTGTTTTGAATTCGTTCCACGCTACACCATGTGGTATATCGTCACTATCAGTCAACAACAAATCCTCACTGACGTAACTTGATCATAAATTTCATTAATTGCTTTCAATAGACTTCAAATGTTATCATTTTCAGCACATGCTGAATGGTTGAAGTTCTGTAACTCAAACACCAGCAAAACTAACATTAAATGAGTCTCAGTTACTGGGATAACAAGTTCAATCAATTAAATCAATGATAAATAATTTGCTATTAAAAACACAATACATATTTTACACAAGATATACTCTGAAACAGTTAAAGCAGATAAATGCTATCAAAGTATGCATATAAGCTCTTCTCCATGATCTTGATGCTGCTCTGTGGAATGTCTTATCACATAACACTGTAACAAAGTAGGTTTCAGGAATAACTGGTAATTTAACATCATCATCAGGAGTACTGAGTATGTTGTCAATATTTCACATATTTTGACAGTAACATATCATACGAGTCAGACTTAGATCCTACCAGTCAACAGGCCATCAAAGTATATGATAAACTTCTGGAACCTTGTGGTATGGGCCATGTGTAATGTGGACCACTATTATACCAGCATCCCCCTCCTGGAGCACCTTGTCAAAAATTGCCACTATTACACTGGAACGCCAACATCAAACTCAGAGATTTCCCTAGAAAATTTATAACAAATAACCTGTTATTTCTACAGATGAAGTGCTTTCTTCATGTCCAGGAGAAATTCCTGAGTGTTATGTTCAGAGATAAAAAAGCCAGAACACCCTGCTTTCTTGTTTCAAGCAAAGCAACTGTGAGCACCAAGTTCACAGCGACCTGTTCTGGTATAGCTAAGGAGAAACCAACTATGATCAATGACTATAACTATCACATGAACCAGTGCAATAAGGTGGACCAGTGTATCACAACATATTGCACCTTCACCAGATGAACATTGAAGTGGTGGAAACAAATTTTTCTCTGGCTTTTTGAAATTTTGCAATCAAATTTATATATTCTATTTGCTTTGACTAGGCCAGCAAATGCAAAAATAAAACAGCCACTACTTGCTTTCAATTGATAAAAGAACTTTGTTAAGCTGGAGCCATGGAAATGCCTGCTAAACCATTGCACATCCTTGGAATACAGGCCCACATAATACAGAAAGGGAAGCTGTGCCATAATTGTGCTATCTGGAGTCCACCAGATACAAAGTCTCATACAACATTTTTCTGTCCAAGATGTGCCAAGCAGCCACACTTGCAACCAAAAGGGTGTTTTTCAAAATACCACTCAAAACCTTATAAATGAGTGTCAATAAAATGACTTGTACAAAGACTGAGATGGACATTTTTTTTTTCAAGAATATGCATGATATTTTCAAAAGGACAAAAGTGAATAGCTGTAAATATTGTTTGTGCTTCACCTGGATGAAATGAATGATTCTGTATATATGGATATAAATAATGTGAACATAACTAGGACTTGTCACTTATATAGGATTCATTTCAATACAGTGGTCATCATCATCATCAAGTACCGGGCCTGCTGGCGTAGGTGATCATGTCTCTTCACAACTTTCGATCTCAGCAGCTATTTATCATTTCTGTTGTTGACCTTCTGCCAATCCATTCTCTTAAGCTGTCTGTTATTTTTTCTCTTTGCTACTCTCTATCTCTTCGTCCCTCAATTTTTCCAGTTGTTACAACATACTCCAGTTGTTCTCTTCTCATTACATGGCCAAAAAATGATGATTGTTTCTTCCTAATTTTGGAAATTAGCTCTCTTTTGCTTTTACCTCTCTCAGAACATCTTCATTACTCTTTTTAGCTGTCCGTGGTATTCTCAACATTCTTCTGTAAAACCACATTTCTACAGACTCCAGTGATTTTCTTGTCTGTTGTCCTATTGTTCATGATTCGCATCCATATGTTAAGACTGGCTCTACGTAACAATTAAGAACTCTTTTTCTTGTTTCTATTGTCAAAAATGGATTGCATAGTATCTTCCTCATTTTTTGGAAAGCTGCATTTGCCTGAGCCATTCTTCATCTCACCTCTTTTGTACATCTTCCGTCTGAAGTTAACAAAGTTCCCAAATATTTAAATTCATTTACCTGTTTTAATATTGTTCCACTTGTCTTTATTTTGCACTGAGGTGATGTTTTTTTCTTTGTTGTTACCATTACCTCTGTCTTTTTGCTTTAATAGGCTGAGTCCTTTATTTTTGTTTTCTTTCACTATAATGTCCAACATTTCTTGTAACTCATTTTCACTCTTAGCGATTAAGATGGTATCATCAGCATACCTTAGATTATTTATATTATGACCTCCAATTGTTATTCCAGGCATGCCCCTTATGGATCTTAAAATAATCTCTATAAATATTAAACAAATCTGGTGACAGCACACAACCTTGTCTAACACCCTGTTTTATTTGTTCAAACATTCTCAGTTGGTTTCCAGTTCTTATGGCCGCTGTTTGTTGCCAGTACATGTTCTTTATTATTCTTAGATCTTTGCTGTCTACGTTTATGCTTTCTAAAATTTTGATTATTTCTTGGTGCTTTACTTTGTCAAATGCCTTGGTGTAATCTATGAAACATAGGTATATATAGTGGTAAGTTAAACAAAATTACTTCCATTTTTCATTTTTGTTGTTTGATTCTTTTTCATACTACATTTACTATACAGACCATAGGCCTTGCTACTGGACTTTTAGTTGTGTCCCTTGTGTCCAGTACGCAGATATGATCAAAGATCGTTATAATAAAGTAAAATATAGTTCCTAAACGTTTTTTAAAATACATCTTCTGCAAGCACTTAAAACATAAATTATTGATATTAATTTGACAACTTTATGTTATTCTCTTAAATATTATCTTTTATAGCATGTAAAATAAATTAGTAATAATTTATAATGGCATTTTTAGAGAGCAGCTGATATTTTGTTAATTTTGGTGGAAGAGCACAATTAACCCAAACCAGATATCTAGTATTCCTATACTGTGTTATTGGAAAAAAGAATTAATGCTTTAAAGAAATAACCACGCAGCAGCGAAACACCATTTAAAATGTCAATGAATTGTCGCCTAAATAGTTGTTACAGATTTTATTTTTTAAGTCTTGCTGCTGCATAAGTAAAGTAAAGTACCCCCGTCACACCAAGTGGCATATAGGTAATATTGTGTTAGTGACAATAAATTTTACAGACCTTCGGCACATGATTTTTGGGGTAATGAGGTCAGTATTTCGCCCGTGCCGCTTTACTTTCCCAGAAAAAATCCGGTACCCATTAAAGGCTGGGTGAACCGGAAGCCGTCGGTTGGGATCGAACCCTACCTCTTGTCCTTTGTAGTCCAGTTCACTAACCACTGAGCTATCACAGCTCCCTTTTGCTGCTGCATAGTTTTCTCATAATTATGTTTAAATATGTAGGTCACTGACTTTTTACCAGCAACGGTCATGATCGATGGTGCTTGTTTAAAACTTTTTTTTTAACCTAAGTGAACATTGTCAGCGGTGAAACTTCACAGAACGCTGAACGGTATAATCAATTAATTATTAGAGAGTTTTTTTTCTTGTTAGAAAAGCAAAACATGCAATATTAATAGGGAATTTTTATGTAATTTTTTACGCCATCATGAACCATTAAAAATTATAAACTGATGCATAATATGATATGTTTTAACTAGAAATATACACAAGCTTGAACTTCATGAAACATTAGTCAAAACTCAGAATTTCAAACAAATCAGAAAAAATATTCTTCAGTAATAAAACTACTTTCAAAAATACAAACATCCCATATTTTGTGTCATACACATGAACTGCTAAAAAGAAGGCACCAAATTAACAATTTGGTTATTTGACAATACAGTGATGAAGCTAGAATTCTTAAAATTGTAAAATACAAGGATACTCAAAAGCTAAAACTGGCAACAACAACAAAAAAAAAAGAAAAAGAAAAAAAAAAAAAGAAGAAAACCACATACTGACACAGAAAGTATTACTATTAACATGGCAATTACTTTCAAGTTTTGTTCATTCTTGTGGACATCGACAGTACATGACTCAATCAATGGTGCATTACAATTGATTTAGGTGATTCCTGTCAGTTACAGGACTGCAATTCATAGCTGACTGCTTGCACCAGGATCAGCGAACCAGGTTCTAATTCTGAGATGCAAAGATTTAGCAGAATCCCAAAGAATGACTGAGGAGAGAGAGATCAACAGAGAAGGTTTATAAAGTCTGTCAGTTATACACTAACAAACATTACCTCTAGAAACAGAAAAACCAGTTTGGCCAAGTGAGCAAGGGATCAAGAGGGAAAGCAATGGTGTACTCTAAAAAGGTTACCATGAAAACAAGTCTAAAAGATGCAAATTAAATAAAAACACAAAACATCTACACCATTTCACATCCTTTTACAGCAGACAATGAAGAAGACCAAGAGAAAATTCCTTTAGCTCTTGGATGAATGCAAATAAAAATAATTGTTCTAAAACTGCAATTGAACTGACAATGCTTGATGGACTTTCTGCTCTGTTCTGTAAATTCAAAATCTGCTCATTTACCTGAATATTCTCTCTCATTTATTCAAATATTTTACATGTTCAATTATCTACTGCTGTTATGTTCAAATAAACTTGCAGGAACTGTCTTTAACCTCAAGGAGAACCAAGCCAGCCAGCCTTGAATATCTAGAGATACTCAACACTAACAATTGAGACGATTTTATAGAGATTAAGAAGAGACTCGCAATTGCTTGACAAAGACTTATGGAACATCTGTGAAAAAATATCAATTGTCCTATCAAGTTAAGAGTACTCAGGACTGTTTCCAAATGCAAGAACAGGGCACTAGATCCAAAAGCTAACAAGAAAATGTCACCATTTGAAAAGGCTCCAGAGAATCCTTCAAATATCCTGGATGGACAACAAAACAACAATAAAAAATACCTTAAGACAACTGAGAACAAATATGGTTAGTGAATTTAATCAACTTATAATGACATATTTTGGTTGTATGAAATGCAATAATGGCTTTGAATGGAGGGTATTAGTTCCTGGAAAGTGAATAACCTAAAATTTTTAAAAAAAAAGGATCAAAGAGAGACAACACACAACGTGTCACGCTACACAGAAGCATTCATACTTGCAGTTAACCTCAGGGCAACTTGTTTGATAAAGACAATCTTCGATGGATAACTTTCTGATGAAAAAAATGTTTATCCACTAGTGTCTATAAAAATAAACTATCTTTACAGCATTTTCTCATGACTGGGGTCTGTCGAGGAAGGACTTATAGGACCGGAGAATAAAGGCCGCTTGTCCAGTGCTGTCGACGCGAGGTAATCAGGTGTGAGTTTTTATTTCACCCCAGATAGAAAAAAACTGTTGACCCTACGGGATTTGAACCCACGCTCTTCTTCTAGTGTTATGAAATTGATAAGGTGAATGAACTTTGTTGCTCAAATCAATGCCTTACTTTTCCCAGAAGAGTACTGGTTGCTGTAAGCACTCATTACAATGTTCTAATACAGGGTGTTCAACCCACAGCCATGCTTTGAATGCAGGTTAACAAGCAATTTTAAATTAACATAAATAATTTACTTGCGTCACCTGGTGCATACATAGAGTACCCAAATAACACTAGGGATATGAATAAAATAGCAACAGGGAAATATTGTCACAATTATGATGCAGAAATACAAGCAATAAAGTTGGCAATAGAAAAACTGCTGAACAGTAATCTTAGCATACAGCCTGTAGTGTTTTTGACAGATGCAAGATCAGTACTCCAGGCACTACAATCCAGAAAATTACCACATCTGCAGACCTTATTGACTGAACTCTGCAAGCACCACAGGGTTGCCCTGCAGTGGATCCCATCTCACTGTGGAATACCAGGAAATGAGAAAGCAGATCAGTTGGCAAAGGAAGGTTCAACAGGCACACAACTAGATACACCGGTTACATACCATCATAAGAAACAGATAATCAAATCAATCAGAGGACCACAAGCTCCAAATCAGGATGCCTTTCATAATATGAATAGATATGAACAAGTTATCATTATACGCCTCAGAACAGGACACAATCGACTCCATAGTCACATATGTACAAAATTCAAGATCAGCACATCAACTACTTGTACATGTGGACAGGCACCCCAGACTGCTGAACACATACTTCAAGACTGCACTGAATATAGTAGACTGAGGAAACTCCAATGGCCCATAGATACACCACTACAGACAAAACTATATGGGCCACTACAAGAATTACAAAAGACAGTAAAATTTATACAGGAAACGACATTGCAGATATAGACAATACTTCGGGCGAACGAAAGATAGATAGATGGACTTGCACCACAAAAATCTGATAACAGCTGAAGGAGCACTTGTATTTCTATATGTTACGACAATATTTCACATGACTATAGAATACAATATCAAATATGTATTTTGAACAAAGAGTGGTTCTTCCTTCATTTTATGAATGGAAATAGACATTCCACGAAGGCTTTTTTTTCGGATTTTTTTCCACTTCATTAGAGTTTTCTTCATTTTGCCATCAATTAAAGATTACATCTAAAATGGTATTTGAAAGGAAGGAAGACATTTGACAGCTTACACAGAATTTTTTTATGGTGTATCCTGAAACAATACGGATACCACATAAAGTCATTAACATCATAAAAGATCTATACAATGGCTATGCATGTGCAGTTCATACTGAGGAAGGATTGAGTGAGTGGCTGCAGATTGAAACAGGAGTAAAACAGGGATGCATAACCTTTGTTGTTTGGTTCATCCATTGATGACATAATGAGGAACTGTTGTATTAGCAAAAATGGTATTAAGTGGCTCAATGGGGCTGAACTGGAAGATCTGGATTTTGCATTGTGCTCCTTAGTAGTGGTGGTGTGCAAAAGATGCAAGGCACCACAGATTCTCTATTATCATTTATTGGCAGAATAGAACTTGAA
This sequence comes from Megaustenia siamemsis, assembly GCA_032433765.1. Classification (NCBI taxonomy): domain Eukaryota; kingdom Metazoa; phylum Mollusca; class Gastropoda; order Stylommatophora; family Ariophantidae; genus Megaustenia; species Megaustenia siamemsis. Next base: position 29,169,698 of record JAVIAB010000156.1, read on the forward strand.
ATTAACAGAGAGAAGACCAAAATAATAACAATCAGGGTTGTACCAAAAGGTAATATCTACCTGCATGGGATGAAGGTGCAGGAGGTGCATTACTTTACACACCTTAGTATAGATCAAGCAAACCAGCCGATGACAACATGCACCATTAAAGCAAGAGACAGAGCAGAATGGTGCTCCATGGTAGCCAACCTTCGTTGCGAAGATGGCACTCGATGATGATGACAGATCAAGATAAAGAAACTAGAAAGAGATCAGAACCAGAAGAGCAAAAGTGGCTTTAAGTTTTAAAAACCTTGAAAAAATATGGCGATCAAAGATACAGAGCACGAAAACAAAACTTACAATTTTCAACTCAATCATATTATCCACCCTCACATATGCATGTAAAAGTGGAAAACGAAAAAGGAGATTGAGAAAAAAACTCAACACATTTGCCTAAGAAAAATATTGTGCATTAAATGGAATGAATTCAATACTAATGCTGAAATAAGAGAAATGGCCATGCTACCATTTATTTCATTCACTATTAAGACAAGATAGACATATGTCAGGTATGTATTTAGAAAAAATTACAGAATTACTGAGTAGGTTCTCAAATGGGAAACATCAGGTTAGAGGAAAAGAGGATGACCTTGAGAAACACTGAAAAGCACTAACAAAAGAGGCAAAGTTGGCAGGCTCACTCTTTATAATTGAACATCTCACCCAGAATAGAGACAAATAGCAAGAGACTCTATGAGCTTTCTGTGCCCTCTAATAGGAATGATCCAGAACATATTAAATGGTATGGATATTTTCACTCAGCAGACATTTGTACATAACTTTGGTAAACAATAAAATGATCACTTCACCAAATTAGTTGCTTATGGTATTTAAATGACCATGCTCGTTTCCGAATATGATTTTGATTGATAATGGCTTGCACCAACTGTCAGTTTTAAATATTATAAAAAAAATTAGCTAACAACATGTTATTAGTGCAAAATTTGTGCCAGAACATGACAATAAGTGGCTCATAGATTTAGCATTTTTAATGGATTTGACTTCTCGTTTAATTGAGTTAAACAAGCATCTTCAAAGTGAAAACCAACTAACAGTGCAATATTTCAAACCATAACAGTGTTCCAAATAAAACTGAAATTATAGCAAGCTCAAATCAAGGCAAATAATTGTATGCATTTCAACATTCTGGCTAAACATGGTCCTGTGAACAGTGACAGATATACAGCCTTGCTTTTTGATTTGATACATGAATTTAAAAACAGGTTTCAAGATTTCTAGAAAATTAATCAAAATCTGTGTATATTCATTTTCAGTCAACAGATGTATGTTACCTGCCAATTATCTAAATGAATGTGTAGAGCTGCAATTTGACATTTAACTTATACAGAAAAATGTGATTATGTCCCTTTATTAGACATATAAATCTGATCTTCCCAGAGATATATTTCTCACTTCATAATCCTGCCTTATTCATGTCATCACTTTCTGACAGCACCTATGTTTGTGAGCAACTGTTTTCAATGATGAGGCTCACTAAGAGTGAAGTTAGAACCAAAATATATGTTGGGCACCTTGAGAACTGACTGAGAACTGCAACTACTTCTATTGAACAGATGTTGATGCACTAGTTTCTCAAATATAACGTCAAATATTCAGGTTTATGCTGTCCTCTTTTCTTTCTTTTTATAGTAAAAATATTTTTTAATTTTAACATAATGAAGCTCTATTACTTAGATAAGTAATTTTCTATATTAGTAACCACAAACAGATATTATGATCAAACATAAACTCTATTTTAAACGGCTATTGTCCTCTCATGATCTGAATAATGTAACAGCAGACATCTTGAAAATTTTTCCACTTTTTCTTGCATCAGTAATCGTTAGCCTTTAATAAGTGTGATCCAACACAATTATTTTTTTAAAGTGGCCAAGAAAACCCAACAAGTTGGACACCCTTGTTCTAACAGATAAAGTTAGCTAATTACACAAACTTTTCATGAATAGTGCTACTCATTCAATCACAAGTCAACCCACTCACAATATCCAACATGTATGGCATATCTACAAATTCTGGCACATTGCAAAGTTGTTGACAATTTGTTTATTGACTTTCACATTCATCAATGTATCTGTAGAGCTCCTTCCTATCATGACTGCTCTTGATAGTACCAATCCAATAATCCCTGCAGCTTTTCAGTGTTGGAACTAGTGTGTGATGAATTAAAGCTTCTTCCAGTACAAACTGTATCAACCCTTTCTTCAGATGCTCATAGCCAAGCTCTCCTAGACACTTCAAGATTCTTGTGATTCTCAGGTAATTGTGAGGTGATCTGTCAGAATGTTTCAAGATAGATAAAGATGATTAAAGAACACGAGTATGAGACTTACAAATGTATTTCAATTAATGTATGTTGATTTTTTATTACAATTACAGCAATTAACTTCAGCTTTAGTACAATAGCTTCACATTAAGCAATTCAAACAATAAATTTAGAGGGGACCATTTAAAAACCTAGTCAAACATAGAAACATCAGAGAATCTATTGCCTATAGATATCCCCAACCACTTCCTAAACCTGGTTATGGCTCCACACATGAAATAACTACAGTCATCATAATACAAATTGAATATAGACAACATCTTGTGTCAATTGAACATCCCTTTACATCTGCAAAACAACACCTAGTAAATAAAGGCTTGTCTGCAGTATAGTTATACTGACAGTTGCAACGTATAATTCATATTATCCATTCTGATATAATGCACTGTACAGTGTTCATTCAAAGACACTATAAGCATCATTGGGACCCAATCAATTTTGAGGATGTAGTTTGCACAATCAAGAATGCCACAGACAGCACACCAGGGCCAGATGGTATAAGATACGATCTTTTAAAGGAGGTCAGTCCTGATATTGTAAAGAGAATTACTGCAGACTTCAATCAGAGCATCAGGACCAGGGATGTTCCAAAAGTTTTTACATAGCTATGTGGTTCTGCTTCCTAAGCCAGGCAAAGATAAGTCCACATTGAGCGGATATCACATTATTACTATGCAGAAAGTCTATGGAAAGGTTCTCAAAAAAGTCGTTTCCAAAGAGCTAGCAGTACATCTTGAGATCAAAGGATTGTTGCCAAATACACTAGGTGGATATAGGCCATGTAGGGATACTGCTGCTAATGTTTCCATCTTTGCTTATAACGTCTACAAATCCTTTCATAGAAAAGGAGAATCGGCACTTGTTGTCATCAATCTTGAGGATGCATACAATCGAGTGGACTATGGCACATTAATACACCTACTTAGTTGAGACAGGCATTGACCCAAAGCTAATGTGCTGGGCGGCATTGGTGCTGGTGTGAAGGAAAGTGGCACTACGTTTCAGTACCTGGACAATCTGAGCCAAAATATATATTGCCGGGGTTGCTTTAAGGATCGCCGTTATCACCTGCTGTGTTCAATATACACACAGCCAGGTTAGCACAACTGAATATTTTGGCCTGGGTTGCACCCTTACCTTTGCAGATGACTTTTTGACGCATGTACATGGTTGCGATAGAGCAGAAATGGCTAGGCAATTACAGGACAGCGTGGATCAGATAACCACTTGGGGCAATATCTACAAAGCACTCATTAACCCAAACAAGGCTTCTGTAATGTGGTGTTTACTAAACAACAGAACAGTTAAAGACACCCTCCCAGTCATAGACTGAAATGGTGCAACCATCGTGAGGAGTCTGAGTATTAAGTATTTGGGAGTAGCATTTGATAGGTCCCTTTCTTTCAATCAACACAAGACCGATGTCATTCAAAAGGCGAGGAGAGGTGTCAGCGTGATCAATTCTCGCTCATGCACAACTGGAAAGTGTTCAGAATGAGGGCCTACAGGCAGTTCCCAGATGCACCAGAAATACACCAATCTGTTCAAACAGGTACTTACTTGATTTATCAAGTATTAGAGTGCAACATTGATCAGGTCTGAGCTTATTTGAATGTGGTGAGGAACATTAATCATCCTTTGCATTCAGAATAGGGTGCAATCAAGGGTCCTGTGCAGGACCCGGAAAATCCTGGATAGTCGAGGCAGAGGAGATCATAAGGTGAGTATGTGATCTGAATGGCATTAAGACTGGCAAGGATTGGATGGAAATAACAGCGCAGAAAAAGAGGCTAACCAAAGTAATCATTCAGCTCAGCAGGGAGTGTTGCAAATGGACTTATGAAAATACCGAGGTTATTATAAGGGAATCCATAGAAAAAGTGTCCTCATTTCAGGATCCGATCATCTACACGGATGGTTCTGTATCCCACGAACAGTGCAGTTGTTGGGGTTTTGTGTCATACCAACATGGCAGAGAAGTGGCTAGGGAATCTGGCAAGTGTAACATTACTGTGTCCAGCATGAGAATGGAGATAGAAACAGCAACAGTGGTGATAACATGGTTGGTTACACAGAAAGCCTTGGTAACTAACTCAAAAATTATGCTACAGAAGATCAAAAGACAGTGTCTGTGGCAGGAGTGGATGCAGCTCTTGGATGACTCCAAAGTGAACGTATTAACATGAGCGTTCTGTCCATGGCACACCAATTTACATATTCTATTTGGAAGAAAGATTTGATAACAACTCTTCCTCTGTAGTTTTGTCTAAGCATCGATCGATGTGTTTCCTGCACTTTGTGATCTTGAAGGGACCAAAGACAGGACCTATCATTTATTCACTTTCAACAGAGTTCAATCTCACCAACAACTAATCTGGGATAACTGGAAGCAGCAGAATCACCCTCTCTCTCTCTCTCTCATATGTGTGTGAGTGTGTGCGCATGCACGCACACATGTGTGTGTGTGGGGGTACTCAAATGTTTGTGAGTGAACAGTTCAGACAACAAGCCCCTTGGTTCATCCAGAACAGAGATGTATGGCCAGATGCAATGTGCCTGTGTTGTATAATGTTTAATAGCAAACACCGACAGACATGGGGAGTCAAGCATTTCTGCCCTACACAACAAAGGACAATAGGATAGTCAGCTCAGTAATTACAACATACTACCCTCCCCATCTCCCACATCCATTAAAAAAAAAACTTGTGATGTTTATGACTCTACAATAAGTTAGTTTAGTTAATGATAAGCAGAGAAGCTTTAATCAAGATAAGAAAGAGAACAGAAGATAAGAAAGAGAACAGCAGATAAGACAACAGATAAAGCATCATCTAAAGCAGGTTTTCAAGTAAATATGGAAACACAAAACTATGATATTGACTTTTGATTTTGAAAGCAAAATGAAACATGCAAAAAATTACCGTTTCAGGTTATGAAAGCACATCTTCCAGTTTTCTGATCGCTCCAGTTCTCCTGTCTGATCACTTAGAAGTCTCATACCATAAAAGTTCAACATCATTTTATAGGACCTCAAGACTCGTTTCATAGCTCTTGGATCTGATTTTATTGCCTGTTTAGTTTAAAAATTCAAGCATGTTTCATTATTTACTAGTAACTTGACTTATAAATGTTTACTGTAACAATTAACTGTTGCTCCTTTCTTTAACTTACCTATTGTTAACATATTTTGACATCTGAGTATGCAGATAATTTTATAATTCTACTCAATTCTGCTCTGATTAAATATTTTTTATGAATAGTTGTACAAACACCTCAAATTTATTCTCACTGTTTCCATCTTTTCTCAGTCATCTGCGTTCAATTTTAAATTTCCAGTCTGTGAGGATGCAGACTACCAAATGCAGTTTCACTTTTCAATAATAAAGCAGCCAAGGAAAGGAAGAGATGGTATATTTCAGTAAAATGGAGTTAAAGCCCATATTTTTTCACCATTAAAACATTAGATAATGCAATCAGTATTATACCAGTGTTGTCTTTATTTCCCAGAAAGATCTGTTGCCCATTTAAGGCTGGGTGAACCTAGGAACCATCAACTGAGATTGAAAAACGATCCCTTATTTTCAGTAGACTAGGGCACTACCCGCTGCAGCGCCCACAAGAAGATGCCAAAGCCTCCATTATCTCTTTCCTGTTTTAGTTCAGGACCACTCCCATGTCTTTCAGGTCAGCATATTGGGGTTACAAATATCAGCGCCATAAACTTCTGCATCATCATCATCAAGTACCATGCCTGCTGGTGTAGGTGATCATGTCTCTCCACAACTTTTGATCTCAACAGTTATTTATCATTTCTATTGTTGACCTTCTGCCAAGCCATTCTCTTAAGCTGTCTGGTATCTTTTCTCTTTTCTTCCCTCTATCTTTTCTTCCCTCTATCTCTTCATCCCTCACTCTTCCCAGTTGTCACAATATATTCCAGCTGTTTCCTTCTCATTGTATGGTCAAAAAATGATGATTGTTTCTTCCTAATTTTGGAAATTAGCTCTCTTTTTGCTTTAGCCTCTTTCAAAACGTTTTCATTGCTCTTCTTAGCTGTCCATGGTATTCTCAACATTCTTCTATAAAACCACGTTTCTATAGCCTCCAGTGATTTTTTGTCTGTTGTCCTATTGTCCATGATTCACATCCATATGTTAAGACTGGCTCTACATAAAATTTAAGAACTCCTTTTCTTGTTTCTATTGTCAAAAATGGATTGCACAGTATCTTCCTCATTTTTTGGAAAGCTGCTTTTGCCTGAGCCATTCTGCATCTCACCTCTACTGTACATCTACCATCTGAGGTTAACATTGCTCCCAAATATTTAAATTCATTTATCTGTTTTAATATTGTTCCACCTGTCTTTATTGTGCATTCCAGTGATGTCTTTTTCTTTGTTGCTACCATTACTTCTGTCTTTTTGCTATTAAGGCTTTGTCCTTTATTGTTTGCTTTCCTTCACTATATCACCAGAACAATAATCTCACGACAGTTCCTGAAGTTTTAGTGAAGGGGTATATTTTAAAACGAAAGGTGTATGCAACACCCAATTGGACTTGCATGCATTCAACACCCAACGTGGGCTTGTAATCGACCTCACTGACGTTTCGTTACTTCATCACAGCGTGTCATTTCTTTCTTGTAGTGGCCGATTAACAAACGTTTCTTGACAGAGCAATTTCCTGGATCCCCTTCTTGAGTTTGCGAATGTCTTTTGGTTTCCTTTGATTCTCTCTTTCAGCATGCAACACCAACGTGGACCATCTCAACCTTGGACGTCCTTCGTTGTCCGTTAACTCAACTATGATTCCTCGCAGACGATGTATTGTTTATTTATTTAAGTCTTTTGTCCCTCTTTCTAATGTTTCATCTCCACGATGCGTATTAATTTGGCCGTTATCTTTCTTCCTTTATTATGCCGCGACAACCTCCGTTGACCTTCTTCTCGACCGTTAACTCAAGGCATTCATCCACAACTCCGGTGAAACCTATGTGACAAAAGACCCCTAACCAAACAAACTATATTAAAATCATCAACTCACAATATCGTCATATTTCTTCATTGGCAGCCTTTATTACTTAATTCTCTTCTGTCTGTTACAATTACAGTTATTTATATTCCAGTCTCACACTTTCATCCTACTTTATCTAAATCTATCTATCTATTGACCTTTCGAGCCGTAACCGGCCCATAGGGCGTAGACCAAGATACACCTTCTCCTATATGAATTTTTGTTCTAGCAGTTTTCTTTTAAAGATATTTTATCAAATCTCGCCATCTGTCTCTGTTCTGTGCAAGCAGTTCTATCTCATTGATGGAGCCGATTCCTGCTGCTCTTGCCTCTCTCATCAATGTTCTTCTCAGTGTCTCCCTGGGTCTTCCTCTTTTTCTTTTACCTGTTGTTTCCCATATGAGGGCTTGCTTTGCTATTCGATTATTATCTCTTCTCATCACATGTCCAACGTATGACCATCGTCTTTTCTTTATTACTGAAGATATTAGTGGTTGATTGGCGATTTCTCTAATTTCCTCGTTTGTTTTGAATTCGTTCCATTCTATACCAAGTATTTTCCTTAGACATTTATTTTCGAATGCGTTCAACTTTGTTTCTATATCTCTTGTTGTTTTCCAGCTTTCACACGCATACGTAAGGGTTGATAGTACATTTGATTTGAATAGCCTAAGTCTTAATTATCTAAATGGAGCTAACTTATTCTAACCTTGATGATGCCCTATTCTATACTGGTCCGTTCCCATCAAACGTCCCAAATTACCCTTCCTAATACTAAATTCCGTCTGTTCATCTCCGCTGCCAATCGAGAAGTCATTCTATCTTCGTCAATGTTTTCACTGCCCCATATTAAAGTTCTCTCTGCTCCATATGTTTCCGTCTGCTCATCTCCGCTGCCAATCGAGAAGTCATTCTATCTTCGTCAATGTTTTCACTGCCCCATATTAAAGTTCTCTCTGCTCCATATTAAAGTTCTCTCTGCTCCATATTAAAGTTCTCTCTGCTCCATATGTTTCCGTCTGCTCATCTCCGCTGCCAATCGAGAAGTCATTCTATCTTCGTCAATGTTTTCACTGCCCCATATTAAAGTTCTCTCTGCTCCATATTAAAGTTCTCTCTGCTCCATATTAAAGTTCTCTCTGCTCCATATTAAAGTTCTCTCTGCTCCATATTAAAGTTCTCTCTGCTCCATATTAAAGTTCTCTCTGCTCCATATTAAAGTTCTCTCTGCTCCATATTAAAGTTCTCTCTGCTCCATATTAAAGTTCTCTCTGCTCCATATGTTTCCGTCTGCTCATCTCCGCTGCCAATCGAGAAGTAATCTATCTTCGTGGTCCCTTCTCAACCGTCTCCTAGCCCACGCCATACCCAATTTCGTCATAGATTCCTATTTCATCATTTCTTCTTCAGTATACTTCTGTGCTTAACTTGTTTCTTCCCTATCTTTCATCCCTTAGTGTGTAGCTCCCTGTCAAACTATTTTCTCTGCTATATCATTCGCACCTAATATATGCCAATCGTTGCATTAATCCAACGACTTATTCGCCTTCTCCCCTGTCAAACTATTTTCTCTGCTATATTAGGACCTCTATGTATGTCAACCATGCATATCACAATCATCCATTTTAAATCTGTCACATCATTAATTAAGAATCTGACACCATAACAAACTTGCTCATTAGAATGTTAGATAACCACTATAGAGCTGTAGTCACCAGCTTGCTCTTCATTCTACCAACAACATTCGTGCCTTGCATTTCACTAATTTTTTTCATATTTTTCATCAACTTTAAATTTGCTATTACACATTCTGTGACTAATTAGCAATCTTTGCCTTTAAAAAAAAAAAAGCTCAAGCTTTAAAGCCATAATGAAGTAGAGTAGATGACTTACGACCAATGATTTTGTTGTGTGCACTCAGCACTAATATTCTTATACTTAAATCTTTATTCATCAAATGCAATCAAATGTGTATTCATTGTTTACTTCATCATTGTAAATACATTTAATGATCATAAAATATCATACAATAAACTATCATATGATTTCTTAAAAAAATACTATGGTTCAGTAAGGCTGCCAGTTTGTTCTATTCCATTTAATCCAATTGTACATGGCATCAATTTGTCAACTTTATTTTCACTTGTGAGCACTGTTCAAATCATTCTCTGAATAATATAAATTCCTAAAAGTGATGTCCAGCATATTTCTATTTTCTTCATGATGACCTCATAATTTTTATTTTAAAAGATTTTTTAAAACCATCTCCCATGACTCGTGTTTAAATGAAAAACTAACAGCTTTGTATATAGCAATTCTCTCAGATTTCTATCTAAACTGTGTCACAGCATTAAATGTAAGAGGAGACTTACCTCAGCTTCATGTAATTGGAGAGGCTGAGCTTTTGAGTTCATCCCAGTTTCTCTAATAGGGAAGAGCCTGGGAATACACAAATTACTAGTTAGTTTTCTCTGAATTAAAATAAAATAATTAGTTGATTTCATTACAAGAGACAGATAAATAATGCAGGAAATGAAACTTTGACTCTCACTAAAAGGCATCATGCTCACAGGAAAATAAATATAACATGCTAGCCATTAAGCTCATGCTGCAGCATTACCGACCATACTGGAGCTTTTTGTGGATTGGGTGGCCTAGTTGTAGAATAATGACCTCTAGAAAAGAAAGTCCCGGGTTTGAATCCCAACACAGGTGATGACAATTTTTCACTTTGAATCAGTGGTTTCTTCTTGGCTTTACCCTCCCCATTCTCTGGTTAGTGAGATCTGATGTCTAGCCATCTCTGGTAATGGTGAGATCTGATGTCTAGCCCTCTCTGGTAATGGTGAGATCTGATGTCTAGCCCTATCTGGTAATGGTGAGATCTGATGTCTAGCCCTCTCTGGTAATGGTGAGATCTGATGTCTAGCCCTCTCTGGTAATGGTGAGATCTGATGTCTAGCCATCTCTGGTAATGGTGAGATCTGATGTCTAGCCCTCTCTGGTAATGGTGAGATCTGATGTCTAGCCCTCTCTGGTAATGGTGAGATCTGATGTCTAGCCCTCTCTGGTAATGGTGAGATCTGATGTCTAGCCCTCTCTGGTAATGGTGAGATCTGATGTCTAGCCCTCTCTGGTAATGGTAAGATCTGATGTCTAGCCCTCTCTGGTAATGGTAAGATCTGATGTCTAGCCCTCTCTGGTAATGGTGAGATCTGATGTCTAGCCCTCTCTGGTAATGGTAAGATCTGATGTCTAGCCCTCTCTGGTAATTGTGAGATCTGATGTCTAGCCCTCTCTGGTAATGGTGAGGAGGTTCCCATGTGCATTAAAGAACCATTGGCAGTTAAAAGTGAACAAAGTGAATACTTGAAACAAAAAAAGATCATCTAAGATCTATCTCTTTCACTTCTTAGCATTCACCTGTTATGTAGATGTGAGTGCGTTCTGTCACTAGTTTACAGCAAAGCAGCAATATCTGTGCCTTTCAGCCAGACACATGTGTCTTTGACATGAGTAGATTTGCTTAACTCTGTCAGTATGGAGGGTTTTTACCAATGTAACAGAAGAGATTTCAGAGACAAAATATTTCATGCAATTATGGTTTTTAAATATGCTTTACTTTATACAAAAAATATTGCACATAAATGTTTCAATAATTGAACAAGGAACTGGATTTCACCAATAAAAATATGTTACAAGACATGAGGAAAGAAAAATGGGGGTAAATGACCAAAATGAAAAAACATGAAAATGTCAAACTGAAACTATAATTGCCAACTTACCAACATAAATATCAAGTAAAAAAAAATTAATTAAGTTGCTTCTTCAGCTGTCATTAAATGAATTCTAGCATTAGAATCACTACTTCTCAATACCATTTCGATCAGCTGATATTTGTCTGTGATAAATACTTATAATTCAAATGAAAAACGCACACCCTATAACATGATGTCTTGTAAATATCTCATGTTGAAGGAAAAAGTAACTCTTCAGGAAAGAATGTTTACAGGAAGCTATTTAACATCATCACCATTATCATCAAGTACTGGGCCTACTGGCATAGGTGATCATGTCTCTCCACAACTTTCGATTTCGGTAGCTACTTATCATTTCTGTTGTTGACCTTCTGCCAAGCCATTCTCTTAAGCTGTCTGTTATTTTTTCTCTTTGCTTCCCTCTATCTCTTCGTCCCTCAATTTTTTGAGTTGTTACAATATACTCCAATTGTTCTCTTCTCATTACATGGCCAAAAAATGATGATTGTTTCTTCCTAATATTGGAAATTAGCTCTCTTTTTGCTTTGACCTCTCTCAGAACATCTTCATTATTCTTCTTAGCTGTCCTTGGTACTCTCAACATTCTTCTGTAAAACCACATTTATACAGACTCCAGTGATTTTCTTGTCTGTTGTCCTATTGTTCATGATTCACATCCATGTTAAGACTAGCTCTACGTAACAATTAAGAACTCTTTTTCTTGTTTCTATTGACAAAAATGGATTGCATAGTATCTTCGTCATTTTTTGGAAAGCTGCTTTTGTCTGAGCCATTCTGCATCTCACCTCTTTTGTACATCTTCCGTCTGAGGTTAACAAAGTTCCCAGATATTTAAATTCATTTATCTGTTTTAATATTGTTCCACTTGTCTTTATTTTGCACTGAGGTGATGTCTTTTTCTTTGTTGTTACCATTACCTCTGTCTTTTTGCTTTAATAGGCTCAGCCCTTTATTTTTGTGTTCTTTCACTATAATGTCCAACATTTCTTGTAACTCATTTTCACTCTTAGCGATTAAGACTGTATCATCAGCATACCTTAGATTATTTATATTATGACCTCCAATTGTTATTCCAGGCATGCCCCTTATGGATCTTAAAATAATCTCCTATAAATATTAAACAAATCTGGTGACAGCACACAACCTTGTCTAACACCCTGTTTTATTTGTTGAAACATTCTCAGTTGGTTTCCAGTTCTTATGGCCGTTGTTTGTTGCCAGTACATGTTCTTTATTTTTCTTAGATCTTTGCTGTCTACGTTTATGCTTTCTAAAATTTTGATTATTTCTTGATGCTTTACTTTGTCAAATGCCTTGGTGTAATCTATGAAACATAGGTATAGATCTGTTTTCACCTCTATGGCTCTTTCTACTAAAGATCTTATGATATAAATGGCATTGCTTGTTCCTTTATCTCTAACAAAACCACACTGTTCATCGCTAATTTCTGGACTGATTTTGTTTCGCACTCTTCGCATGATTCTTAGTAATATCTTACTCATATGTCTCATAAGGCTTATTGTGCGATAATCATCGCATTCAATCGCACCCGATTTCTTTGGTAGGGCTATGAATATTTATTTGAGCATGTCGTCTGGTCTATATCCGCTGTTGTAGATATCATTCAATATTTTTGTTATTATTTCTATTCCAAAATCACCCATGGCTTCAATCTCTTCTTTAGTTATATTATCTGATTCAGGAGCTTTGCCTGCTTTCATATTGTGCAAGGCATCTTCCACTTCTTCTCTGAGTATTTCTCCATTATCCTTAATATTTACATCCGTTCGTTCATCATTATTAAGATCTTTAATGTATTCTGTCCATCGTTCCCTTATGTTTTCTTGATCAATCAACAGTTCTCCTTCCTTTGATCTTAAACAACCATTAAACATAGCTAATTTAAAAGCTGAAATATGGTTTACATGAAACAAACTGAGAATGACAGTGTGGCTAAAGATATTTGACCTAAAGTCAAAGTAAAGGAAAGTTAACAGTATTTTCATTTGACTTATGCACTCAGATGAGTCCTCCTTTCTGAACCTTTACAAATTTGTTACTAGATTTATTCATGTCTAGATATTGCTGATGTATCTTCCAAGATGGTGTCCGTATGTAGACAGTGTTTTCTGTTACAGCGTGTGTTGTTTCCAAATACGCCGGTTACACGCGGTGTGCTTCTTGGATTTAATGTTCTGCTCATGCCTGTTGTGGTTGTTTAACTTCTGACAGGCTGGTGGATGGTGGAAATTCTCGTTGTTAAGTGGGTATTTATTTTTTTTTCATTCGAAAATGACCTATCTGCAATAGGTCATTGTTTTTCACTGTCGCTCCGGGCAGACGGGAATGTCCATTCCAAATTGTACAAAGTCTGTGATGGTGGATGGGGGCGGAAGAGTCAGCAAGACCAACGGCCCAGAAAGCGAAAACAGCAAAGTGTGTGGCACACAAGAGGCATGTTCAGGACATGAAAGATGAATGTGGCTGACCACCGTGAAAGAGATTGGAGCCTCATTACGTACTAGTCCAGAGAAAGCCATGGAGAAGAATTCAAATTCATGTAGGAGGAAAGATCTAAAAATAAACACATGGAATGTTAGGACTCTATACCAAGAAAGAAAATTGGAAAATCTTATTTAAGAAGCAGAATGAATAATTATAGATATTTTAAGCATATCAGAGACAAGGTGGAAAGAATGTAGGTACATATGTAACAGTGGAGGGTGAAAAGGTGTAACATTAAGAGGAGTGAGTGAGTCAGGAAAACATGGACAATTCATGGGGAGAGAAAGGGAAATTCAGTTCAGGGGATTAAAGAATTCTTGGGATTTCGAGAGAGTTCAGGAGAAGGGGCATGATGGAAGAAGGGTGCGGATTGACTGAAAACGAAAGATATATGTGAATTACAAGTTTAGGGGGTGAGAGTTACTCAGATGGTAGGCCGGACTAGCCGGGTCGCCGGGAGGTGGTAGCCAGTTGGCTTACCAACCTTCTAAGATGCGTTTTGTTGTTCAGTTCCAGTTGTGTGAGCAAGGAGTTTGCTTGTGAGTTTAGTTGTTTCTAGTTGGACAGTGACAGTCTTAGTGTGAGGCTGGGTGAGCAAGGAGCTTGCCTTTAACGTAGTGTCGGGGCAGAAGGAACATGTTGATATTCATTATGTATGAGCAATGGGCTCAAACTCACGGTCTAGCACACAGAGGGGAGGGCAAACGAGTTCACATAGAGGACGAAAAATATACATCTATATATTCAGCAAAAACAGAACATCAAAGGGGGCAGGAATATTAATAAAAAGAGAGCTACAAAAATATTTAAGTACCCAATGGACATACAATGATAGGATTATACTACTCAAGATGAAAGCAAAACCATTCGCCATAGCAATAATACAAACATACGCACTTACTCAAGACTCCACAGATGAACAAATAGAGGCACACTATGAAGATCTAAATAAAGTTACGAAACAAGTGAAATTTTCGGACATCTTGATTGTAATGGGTTACATGAATGCTAAAGTAGGAAAAGGTACATATAAGACCATTATAGAAAATCATGGTTTAGGAAAAAGAAATAACAGTGGAGAAAGATTAATACAATTTTGTGAAGAAAACAGGCTGATAATATGTAACACCTACTTTGAGCAAGAGAAAAGGAAACTGTACACATGGAAAAGCCCTGCAGATAAGCAGAGGAATCAAATAGATTACATAATGATAAAAGATAGGTTCCGTAACAGCGTCAAGAAAGCCAAAACATATCTAGAAGCAGATATTAACTCAGATCACAATCCCGTAATGATTAAAATAAAAATCAAACTAAAGAGAAACAAGTAAAGTCTAATTCATCAACAATACCACTAGATATAACAACTTTAAATCAGAAAGATATTAAAGATACTTATACAATACAAGTAAAGAACACATATCAGAAGCTGCTAGAAGAAGGAATTGAGCAATACAGAAGAAAAAATCCTAATGAAAAAAGTCACTACCAAATGGCAATGCATAAAGAAAAGCATACAAGAAACTCGTGACACCTTACCCAAATAAGAAAAGAACAAAAAACAAAAATGGATAACACACAATCTTAGAAAAAAATGGAAGAAAGGAGGCAAGCAAAGAACACTGCCCACTACAATAAAATGGATAATGAAATACGCAAAATGTGCAAAGAGGCAAAAGAAGACTGGCTCAGTCAAAAATGTATAGAAATAGAAACTAGGGACAGCAAACAAGACTTAAGAGGAATGCACACAGAAATAAAGAGAATGACTAATAAAAATAAAAAAGCCACAGAAAGCAGATTCATTGCAGACAAAAAAGGAAAAATGCTAACAGACAATAAAGATATAATAGATAGATGGCAGGAATATATAACAGAACTATTTCATGATCAAAAGGACAAGAAACCAATTATAAAATGTACATCAGGCTATAAAATCTTAAAATCTGAGGTGGAAAAAGCTAAGTAAACAATGAAAAGCGGAAAAGCAGCAGGATCTGACAGCATACAGATAGAGATGATACAGGCACTAGAAGATTTTGGCATTCAAGTGATTACAGACATATGCAATGACATATACTATACAGGATACATAGCAATGAACTAAAAACATCAACTTCCATTGCATTGCCTAAAAGGAATGGTGCAGTTGAATGCAGTGACTTTAGAACAATAAGCCTAATGAGCCATGTTACAAAAATCTTGCTAAAAGCTATATAAGGAAGGATTCAGAATAAAATCAATACTAATTAGATGAGCAGCAATTTGGATTTAGGAAAAACAGTGGGACAAAAAAACACCATATTCTGCATGAGAATATTAATCAAAAAGTACACAGAAGTAAACAAACCAATATATGCCTGCTTCATAGACTACACCAAAGCTTTAAATAGAATACACCACAAACAACTTATAGAATGCTAAAAGAGATACACATCTAGATAACACGGACATATGACTAATATGTAATTTATACTGGGAACAAACAGCAATAATAAAATATAACAAAGAGAACTCTACACCCATTGATATAAAAAGAGGAGTAAGACAGGGATGCATCCTATCACCAAGCTTGTTCAATCTATACACTGTGCAGATCTTTAAAAACACCACAGATATGCCAGGCCTAAACATTAAAGGAAAGATAATCAATAACTTAAGATATACTGACGATACTGTACTACTAGCAGAAAATCCTAAAGATCTACAAAAATTACTTAATGAAATAAACATGACAAGCAAAAAATATGGACTAAATATGAGTTTCAAAAAAACTAAAACAATGATCATAAACAAAGAAAATACTCCAAACCCACAAGTGGATATTAAAATTGAAGGAATAGACCTGGAGACAGTTCAGAACTACAGCTACCTTGGGCATACTATAATCAGTGATGGAAAATGTAAAACTGGAATAAACAAAAGAATAGGAATGGCAAAAAGTAATTTTAATGCCATGAAAAAATTACTAACATTAAAACAAATAACACCAGGACTAAAACTAAGAATAGCAAAATGTTATATCTTCTCAACATTCCTATATGGTGCAGAAACATGGACATTAGACAAGAAAACAGAACAGATAATTTAAGCCTTTGAAATGTGGATATACAGAAGAATAGGTAGAATTGGATGGAAAGAAAAGAAAACAAATGATGAAGTCTTAACAACTAAAAATGAAAAGAGAACTACTAAACACAATTCAAACAAGATAAATGCAATTTTTGGGCCATGTTTAAAAAACAGAACAAAGTTGAACGCATTCAAAAATAAATGTCTAAGGAAAATACTTGGTATAGCGTGGAACGAATTCAAAACAAATGAGGAAATTAGAGAAATTGCCAATCAACCACTAATATCTTCAGTAATAAAGAAAAGACGATGGTCATATGTTGGACATGTGATGAGAAGAGATAATAACTGAATAGCAAAGCAAGCCCTCATGTGGGAAACAACAGGTAAGAGGAAAAGAGGAAGACCCAGAGAGACATTGAGAAGAACATTGATGAGAAAGGCAAGAGCAGCAGGAATCGGCTCCATCAATGAGATAGAGCTGCTTGCACCGAACAGAAACAATTGGCGAGATTTGATAAAATATCTTTAAAAGAATTGAAAACTGGGAAAACCAGTTGAAAGGACCAGCACTTGCGAGTGCTCAATTGTAGTTTTGACTACACCACAGTTGCTGTTTAGCTGAAGCAGCACACAACAGCCCACAAGTTTAGAGTAATGAGGATGGCGATGAAATAATTGAAAAAGTCTGTCGGTAACCGCCCATCATGCTCTTGACCTAGGTTATTATTAGAACATACAATTAAGACAGCGAAATGACAAGTTTTAATGAGAGTCAATAAAGTTTATATTGACTTCTTCCTTCATTGCACATTTGCCTTTCAGCATTGAGGGCTAGTCTATACAGTCATTGATGAATAACACTAGCTGTTTATGAGCATCAGAGGCCATGTGTCCACCATGAATGTCTGCATGTTGCTCTGATATTCCTGCTGTCTGCTTAATCCTTCTTGATGTTGCCTACACCAGAAGCTGTTACTTGTTGCTCAATGAAGTCTTGTTGCTAACTCACCTTGTCTTAGTCTGTTACCAACATGAGTTGAGTGAAATTTAAAAGGCTATTGAAAAGTCAGAATAGAATGTGAGAAAAAAAGCTTATTAGAATAATTTTGAAAATTGAAAGAATTTGCCAATATGAACTTATTGAACTTAGTAGGCTTGTTTATATCAGGAGCAAACAGGTGTCAAGAACAATTCAATGAATGTCAAAGGCATGGGAAGTAGTTCTAAGCAAGTCCACATGTAAAAGTTCCATAGATACAGATCTCTGACAGGTCCACATGTAAAAGTTCCATAGATACAGATCTCTGACAGGTCAACGTGTAAAAGTTTCATAGATACAGATCTCTGACAGGTCAACGTGTAAAAGTTCCATAGATACAGATCTCTGACAGGTCAACAACAGTAAAGCTAGTTCATCATTCCAAATGATATTGACCAAACTCTCTTAGACTATTCTAATTACCCTCACCAGTCTTTGTACTGAAATCTTCTGAGTGATCAGGAGAGTAATTGGTTTGTTGGCAGACATTGTCTGATGCCATGACGATGGTCCTAAATACAAGAAGAAGACCTCTGGTAGAAAAGAGAAAGTACACTCTATAGAAGCTCTTGTTAATATTTCAGGTAACCTACCACTGAATGTATCCATGATGAGTTTCCAACAACTCCATATCTCCCCACCAGTTCCTATGGATGTCATCAATGTAAGCTCCTGCAATAGACAGGGAATAAACAATTGTTACAGCAATGAAACATTATCTGTATACTGTTACAAGTCATAAATATTATGCCAATATCAGGTCAAACATACTGTATTAGCAAAACATGTTAACTATAAAGTCATGAAATACATCATTCGTGTTTGTCATACACATACAAGTGTCACTGCTTCCTACTTTAACAACTTTTCCATAAAACAAAAGTAATACATCCCTACTTAAAGACATCTGTTAACAACTATTTTATCTTGTAAACCTTGGGGGATTACAGCACACGGGGCCTTGTTATCAATCTCTGATTTGTGTCCCTTGATATAGCGCAGAAAGTCAGAGAAACAAATGATTAAAAAATCAGAGAAACAAATGATAAAAAAATCAGAGAAACAAATGATAAAAAAACCATGACATCATCATTATACACCCTGTAAAATATAGTTCTTGAATGTTTTTTAAAATATGTCTTCTGCAAGCACTTAAAACAGAATTTAATGATAATAATTTGACAATTTTATGATATTCTCTTTTATAGCATATAAAATAAATTAGTAGTAATTGATAATGGCATTTTTAGAGAGCGGCTGATCTAGCTGTAATTTTGGTGCATGTGCACAATTAACCCAACCTGGCTATCTAGTATTCCTACTGTATTATTGCAAAAAAAAAATTAATACTTAAAAAAAAATAACTATGCAGCAGTGAGACATCATTTAAAATGTAAATGAATTATAACCGACATAGTTATTACAGGTATTATTTTGTAATCTCTCTGTTGTGTACTTTTCTCATAATCATGTGTAAATATATCACTTAATTTTTACCGGCAATGGTCATGATTGATGGTGACGAGATTGATGGTAACTTTTTTTCTTAACCTAAATAAACATTGTTAGTGGTGAAACTTCACAGAACAATTAACAGTATATTAAATTATTAGCCCAGCTAGTTTTTTGTTTGTTGGAAAAGCAAAATAATGCAATAGTAACAGGGAATACATATATATTTGTTTACATTTTTGGGTCAGCCCCAGGCACATAATAATTTGTATCACAAAGTGCTTGAAGAGTTATCATCAAAGGCAGAACTAAAGTAGTCATTGTTATATAGAAAACAAAGCCCTGAGAGCAGTAGATCAGTTGTCTGTGTGATTGAACTCTAAAACACCACCAGCATTCCATTGTCCTACAATGACAATACTAGCATCGTGACTGTCAATTGTTACAATGCATGTCATTTTCTTTTTTTATTTTGCTCATTTATAAATTTAGACTTAATTCTAAAGTATTTGAGAATTATTTCCATTTCCAAATAGTTGTTTCTTTTCACAAGTTACCTCGTGAAGTGAGTACATTTGATGTCCAAATTGGATGCACATTATTTGTTATATTTCTGATATAGAAAATGGCTTCCAGGGGAAACCCTTGCATCCATACGGATTATTTCTTATAACAAAAGACTTGAAAAGTACAAATATAACTTGTATCTATTACAATATACTACTTTTGTGTTAATACAAAAAAATATAGTTTGTATATATTGTGATTGTGCATTATGTTGAATGATAAGGATAGTATATGAAGTTTTTCTACATAGTTTTACTTTACATTGTGTCTACCAAAGATCTCAATACCACTATCATATTGAACATTCTCAACAGGATATTCAACCTAGCAGAGACATAAATGGATATCACTGAAAAAAAATCACATATGGAATTAAGCTTGCACCTGATCTTATTATAAGTTGACTTGGGATTATAATTTTGATGAGTTTCATTTTCATTTTTTGCTTTTATTTTCCACTTTCTTCATCTTTTAAATACTTACTACAATGATTTTGTGACATAAATATTATCTCCATGTTGTGTAACATCCCTTCTGTTATTTAAAATAAATTTCTGTTTTTATTATTTTAAAACAACAAATTATACAGAAGTATCAATTTGGTGACATTAGCTAGCTCACAAAATAAAGTTAGATAATTTTGTCTGAAAACAGGCGTGAAAGAAGGGTACGCCATGTCATCACTTTTGTTCAGAATTGCACTTGATTAGTTCATGCAGGCTTCAATAGAAGACAGACAGTTGGGCATTGAGCGGATTGATGATAAACTCCTGGAGGATCTTGACTTTGCAGATGACTTGACACTATGGGCTCTGCACATACTGGTGCTCAGGAAAGGATGGACCAATTTCACAATATTTCTGGTTTGGTGGGCCTCAGGGTCAACATGACCAGAATGGAAGTCCTGGATTGAGTTATTTGTGGGTCATCATCACTGCACTCCGAACATGTCCATAGGTGCTCAGATTTCCTTCTCAGCAAGTCTCGCAGTGTCCAGTGACTGACGACACCAGTTCTGTTTTAGTTGATAAGTCTTCTTACACGCCCACTAAGTTTCTCGTTTCTGGCTGTGCCCATCTTAACTCCACCTCCTTCATCTGAAGGAGTGACGTGGACTCATGGTCGTCGAAGTCCTGTGCTCCACCCACATCCCAGAGGGCATTAAGTCCTGGATGTTGTTAACAGGGCCTCTGATGTAGCAATTAACTGTGATATTTTGTAAAAAGTTACAAAATTTATGTATCTAGGTGGCAGAGTGTCCAGAGATGGAGATGTGACATCAGAGATCATGAGCACATCACGCTGTCAAGAGGCTGATCTGGATATCCAAAGTTCTCAGTAAACGAACAAAACTTAAACTGTTCAACTTCTGTGTGATGCCCATGCTAACATATGTATGTGAAATCCACCAAGACTTTAGATAGGAAATTTTAATATCTTTCAAAACAAACATCTCCGTAGGATCTCAAACAAATATGGAAAGGATGGAAATGGAAAGAATACATTTCAAATGGACAGATAAGAGACGAATCAAAACAAGAATACGTGTGGAGCTTTATAAGAAAAAGGTGTTGGAAGTGCATTGGTCATGTGCTGATAGTGAGTTGGGAGGGACTTCCACCCAAGTGGTCATTCATGTGGAAACCCTCTGGTGAGAGAAGCCAGGGTAGGCCAGGAGAATCGCTGCTCAAAACAATTAATAGGGAAAGCTCAACCATTGAACTAAGAGACAGCCAGTAACTACAAGAGCTAGCAGCAAATCGTCAATTGTGGGGAACTATGACTTCCGCCCTATCTGCTGTCTTCAACCCAAGAAGAAAATGAATGGATGAATGAAGCTGTCTAAATCAGCAACAATAATTCTGGAGTTAAAGCTTCTACTCTCTACACAACTGCACAACACTATGGCCTATAGTAACCCAAATCAGATGTTTATACTAGACAGGTATATATAGTTTGATATAACACACACTTTTCTTAGACAAAACAAGTAGAACCTTTTACCTCTAGGAGTAGACATTATCTCCCCCTTGTAAAATCTCAAATTATCATTTAGATTTGGGTCATCCTCTTTGTCCTGAAATTATAAGTTAAAGCATGATCATTAAATCTCTGTTCTTATTTGATGCCAATAACAGCATCTTTCTTTTCATTCATTTCTTTTGTGCCCTCCCTTTGTGGAAATTAGATGCCTACACCAAATTTTATAAACTGAATTCCAGCTCTGGCAACAAGCCAAAGAGCTTGTATTTCATAGAAGTCTGTGTTGGCCAGAATCTCAACCTTTCTGACCTGAAAAAGTGGTAATTTTGTAGTATATATGAATTTGTTTATTGTTTTCTGTGTCAAATCTTATTGCTTCCAAATGCAAATACTTGTAATCACATTCCAAACTATCCCCTCTCACCACACTGTAGGTATTTTCTTCTGTTTTGGTTTCTTCTCCAGTGTCTTTTACTTCATTTAACCCCTACACCACTACCAATACAATTTAAATTACCTTTGTAAATTAAGTTAGACTACAAATTCTATACAATCAGGTTTCATATCATTTTTAGAACATTGCATTCACCACAGCCCATCTGAAAGAATCTCTGTCTCTAGCCAGATCTCTCACTTCTGTCTGTTGTCCTGTTCAAGGTCTCTTTAATATCTTGAAACCACCTTCTTCTTGATCTGCTCCTGCTAAGTTGCCCAAGAACCCATGCCATCCATTATTGTTCTTTCCAGCCCTTGTCTTTTGATGTGGCCATAATATTTTAATTTCCTCTGTAGAATGGTGTTTATAAGCCAGTTCTTTTTAATGTTTAAGCCTTTTAACATGTCTTTGTTGCTCTTTTTCATTATCCAAGGATTTTTCTGCAGTACATTGTTTCGAATTAATCGATTCTCTTCCTTGCTGTTTGTAATATTGTCCATGATTCACAACTATATGTTGCTATTAGGAAGATACATACCCTCAGAAATGTTAATTTTACTAGTTTGTTGGTATTGTGCTGCATATTCTTCATGGCGTTTAATGCTTGTGTTGCTATTGCTGAGCTTCTGTTCATCTCTTTCTGACAGTCCGCAATGATAATTACTACAGATCCCAGCTATCTGTGGTTTATTACAATTTCAAGTTTTTCACTGTCGAAGATGATTTGGGGTTTATTCTTTGTCTATCTGGTCATAATGTTAGTTTTATCTATTGTTCTCTATTTTATATTTTGGTTTAGTTTTACAACAATCTATTGTACAATTGTTCACTTTAATAATAGATCCAGACTGAAACCTGGGTGAACCATAATGACTTTTGATCTCCATTGTTATTTGGAACTGCCATTGACTTCATAATACAGATATGCTGTACTGGTAGCACAGGCACTGATATATGATAAAAATACATGGGTTTCAATAGCGGACCTTTGTTCTGCACACAACATAGCTCTTATCAGCACCAATGTTGACACAAGACTAAAAAACAAATGGCCTGTCTTCAAAAGCTGGTAGAATAGGATTTACAACAAAGAAAAGATGTTAGGTAAAATCAAATTAGTCAAGTAGTACAAATATACATAGTAAAATAGCATAGGCAGCAATGACTTTTACAACTTGTAGAAAATGTGAAAATAAAAAAAAATCTTAACTGCAAAAACAAAATTAGGATATTTAAATCAAATGTCTTATCCAACCTTACTTATGCAAGAAATAGCTAGTGTAAATAACAGAAGTAATATAAGACATATTAGATGTATTTCATGCTTCAGGAAGATAATTTGTCTACAATGGAGAGGGTTCAGGATCAATGCAGAAATAGCCACGCAACCAATAATTTTACCTATAATCAAGAAAAGGAAGTGGACACATGGCAGACATGTTATGAGATGAAATAACAAGAGAATTATATAATAAACCCTCAAATGAGAAATTGTAGGTGAACAAAAAGAGGTTGACGTAGAGAAACAAGAAAAACTCTACACCAGCAGACACTCCCTTGCTAAGATTACTGATATTAAATGGGTCACCTAGAACAAGGACTTGTGACACAGACGGAATATAATCCTCAAGGTCTGATGACACTGCACAATTGCAGTGAATCAGTGAACATGAGAAGTTTCTCTTTTATATGCTGTCTTCAGTTCAAGAGCAACTAATTAACTAACTAAAATTGATAACTCTTGTTAAATTTATATTTATAAAAATGTATTACAAATTTACTGACTGATTACATTTTATTTTATTTTTTTAACTCGGGCATAAAAATGAAACAAATTATAGCAGTAATTGGTAGTGCACCTGTGATCCAGTCTGTAGAGAGTGTGTGAGCCACAGCACATGTATAGGGGAAAAATTATGATACACAGGTATGTATATACAAGTATCAAAAAAATGACCAGCTCATCGTGTATCATGATGTTCTTACCCCTCCATCATGAAACAGGACAAACAAGTCAAGTTCACATGATTACAAGACTTGAATGCTGAAGTTGAAGCAGTGCACCACTAATCATCAAAGACCTTCATTTTGCTTGCACTTTTTCCACTATATAGGGATTTGCAGCTTCATTATCATTGGTCCTAAAATCCTGACACTAGTTGGGGCACTCCTGAAATCTTCACAATTTGCTTCCAACTTCACAATCAAGGACCTGCCTTCTGAAATGTGGCAAAGGATAAACTTGTTTATTCAATTATGTTGTCCTCCCATCTCTTCCTCTGTCTAGCTTGTCTTCTTTAGCATGGTACTGTGTCTTGTAAATGGTCTTTGCAAGGCATATAAATTTGACTTATCTAAAACATGTATGTTACTCTTTTTAGTTGTCCATGATCTCAGCATTCTTCTGTAAACCACATTTCTATTGCCTCCAATGATTTTCTTGTCTGGTGTTCTATTGTACAGTATTCACTTCAGTATGTCAAGACCATGAAAAGTTTAATTCCAACAAGTGACAAAATATACATGGAAAACAAACCAGTAGAAGAGATCGATCACTTTATCTATCTTGGAAGTCACATTGATCGAGAAGGGGATACGCGCAAAGAAATTAGAATCAGAATGGCTAAAGCAGCAATGTCTTTCAGAAGCCTTGAAAAGTTGTGGAAATCAAAACTCATCAGCACAAACACAAAACTTAGGCTATTCAAATCAAATGTACTATCAACCCTTACGTATGCGTGTGAAAGCTGGAAAACAACAAGAGATATAGAAACAAAGTTGAACGCATTCGAAAATAAATGTCTAAGGAAAATACTTGGTATAGAATGGAACGAATTCAAAACAAACGAGGAAATTAGAGAAATCGCCAATCAACCACTAATATCTTCAGTAATAAAGAAAAGACGATGGTCATACGTTGGACATGTGATGAGAAGAGATAATAATCGAATAGCAAAGCAAGCCCTCATATGGGAAACAACAGGTAAAAGAAAAAGAGGAAGACCCAGGGAGACACTGAGAAGAACATTGATGAGAGGCAAGAGCAGCAGGAATCAGCTCCCTCAATGAGATAGAACTTCTTGCACAGAACAGAGACAGATGGCGAGATTTGATAAAATATCTTTAAAAGAAAACTGCTAGAACAAAAAATTCATATAGGAGAAGGTGTATCTTGGTCTACGCCCTATGGGCCGGTTATGGCTCGAAAGGTCAATAGATAGAGATAGATAGATAGAGATGTCAAGACCAGCTCTACATGATATTGAATGATTCATTTTCTGACCTTCATTATCAAAGACGGGTTGCATAATACATTGTTCAATCATTCTCTAAGTTTGTTACTTTGCCTAAGCCAATCTACACCCCACCTTCTTGTATATTTATCTTATAGAAATGACATCTTTCTCAAGTATTTGATTACAATGACACGTTGACAGTCCCATTTATTTTAATTAATCAAACTTATACAAAGATATAAAGTGTCAGTGGGAGCTCTAGCTCTATATCCAATATTAGAAGGAGGAAAATGTCTTAAAGACAGAGCTTATGAATGAGTTAAGAGCACATGGAACAAATCACTACAAGTGCTCACTGGATAACCATTCCTGTAGTTTTGTGTATCACTGTCAATGAATTGTTTGCGTGGTGTAGCTTTCTCATTCTTTTCTTCTATTCTCCAGGACTGTCTGTTCCCTTTATTACTGTAAGGATGAGATGCCTGCCTGTACCTGCTGCCTTCTTTTGACCTCTCACTGCTGTCATGGAAGCTGAGAGCTGACTGCTTGTACTTCCTAACATCCTTTGGTGACCACCTTTTGGGTTCCTAAA
Organism: Megaustenia siamemsis; assembly: GCA_032433765.1. Classification (NCBI taxonomy): domain Eukaryota; kingdom Metazoa; phylum Mollusca; class Gastropoda; order Stylommatophora; family Ariophantidae; genus Megaustenia; species Megaustenia siamemsis. The sequence continues at coordinate 29,195,760 of JAVIAB010000156.1, forward strand.
AATAACATTTAATTGCAAAGGGAAGAAATTGAAAAGTTTGTTACAGCCACACATTTTTACAGGATATTATTTATTGTCCAAACATGTCTGATGGAACACAGATTTTACAAGACCTACAGTAAACTCTGATTGTAGTAATATTCTCAATAAATGCATCAACAACACATGAAGAACTGACAATTATTTTAAATGAAATGTTCCAAATGTCTTTGATATGCTATAGCTTTGATGAACTAATATGTTGCTGCACATTACCCAGATAGTTTATATGAGCATTGCTTTAGGATGTCAATACTTTCAAAAACTTATATTTTCAGAATAAAAAGTTCATTATGATGTTGTTCATGAGTAAGATTATAAAATAAAGGTAGTCTACTAATTATCATAAAATAAAGGTAGTCTACTAATTATCATAAAATAAAGGTAGTCTACTAATTATCAGCTCCATGTGATGGGGTAGCTAGTTCCCTTCCAAGACAATATCTCTGGTACCCATTGAAATTAGCTGCATGAACCTCTAGAGCCTTTTAGGTTGGAAACAATGATTGCTGCAACTGGCATATGAGCCCCTGAACCTTCAGATCAGCAGATGTGTACACTAACCACAACACCACTAATCTCTCATTGAAGACTTACTTAACAATAAGGTCAACAAAATAAACTTGACAAGTTATTGCCTGATAATGCCTTACATGACATTAAGCTTAAACTTTACAGAACAAGATTACAAGAATAAATGGTCAATTAGACTGCAGATTAACTGGGTATCATCATCATCGAGTGCCATCTCCGCAATGAAGGTTGGCTACCATGGAGCGCCATTCTGCTCTGTCTCTTGTTTTGATGGTGCAGGTTGTCATAAGCTGATTTGTCCATCTTTTGATGTTACTCATCCATGTTAGTCTTGGTCTGCCTCTTTTACTTTGTATTTTCCCCTCCAGGATTACTTTAAGTAGGCTGCAGTGTCTTTTAACATGACCCAAGAATCACATTTGTCTTGTTCTAATAGTGTTTAATAGTTCTCTTTTCATTTTTAGATATTTTAAGACTTCATCGTTTGTTTTCTTTTCCTTCCATCCAATTCTAAGTATTCTTCTATATATCCACATTTCAAAGGCTTCAATTCTCTGTTCTGTTTTCTTGTCTAATGTCCATGTTTCAGCACCTTATAGGAATAATGAGAAGATGTAATATTTGGCTATTCTTAGTTTTAGCCCTAGTGCTATTTGTTTTGATGTTAGTATGTTCTTCGTGACATTAAAATTACTTTTTGAATTTTGAACTGGGTATATATCAAGAAAATTGTCAAAAGAATTGTAAAATCTAAAAAAAATGTGTTTTAGTTAGCTCTTTTGCTGTGATAACAAAACAAAATAAAATTTCCCAAAGTATTTCATTCATTCTTCATGTGCCATACCAGTTGGCGTAGGCAATCATATCCATCCATAATCTTCTATTCACTGTGCATCGTATCAATTCTGTTGTTGACTGTTTTCCATGCCATAACACCAAGCTATCTAGTATTTTCTCTCTTTGTCAGCTGCAATCTCTCTTTCCCTGTGTATCTTGCCAGTTGTAACTAAGTATTCCAACTTTCCTCTTCTCTTGATGTGCCCGAAAAATGTTTCTTTCTGATGTTACTTAGAAACTCCCTTTTTGTGTTGGCCTCTGAGAATTTCCTCATTGGTCTTTTTAGCTGTCCAGGGAACTTTCAACCTTCTACTGAGAAATTCCATCTCAGTATCTAAGTATTTCAGATGTACTTTTTCCCTACTAGCCTGGGGATTCCCCAACTTCTATTAATAATTCTCAGGCCTAAAAGTAACAGCACATCATTATTTCATTATTTATGAAACTATCATTTTGAAATTAACAGCTAACAGTAATAAAACAATACAAACTAATATATAAATTGTGGCATGAATTACTGTGCCATGCAATAATGTATCCTAATACTGACCAATAGATAACATAGCCTGCTTTATAGAGGACATCAAAGCTTTTAATAGAACACACCATAAACAACTTATAGACTACCTAAAAGTTATACATCTAGATGACACAGATATATGACTAATATGTAATTTATACTGGGAACAAACAGAAAAAAAAATATAGCAAAGAGCACTCTAAACCCATTGATATAAAAAGAGGAGTAAGACAGGGATGCATCCTATCACCAAGCTTGTTCAATCTATACACTGAGCAAATCTTTAAAAACACCACAGATATGCCAGGCCTAAACATTAATAGAATGATAATCAATAAACTAAGATATGCTGATGATACTATATTACTAGCAGAAAAAACATAAAGATCTACAATAATTACTTAATGAAATAAACATGACAAGCAAAAGATATGGATTAGATATGAATATCAAAAAGACTAAAACTATGATCATAAACAAAGATAATACTCAAAACCTACAAGTAGATATCAAAGTTGAAGGAATAGACCTGGAGACAGTTCAGAGCTACAACCATCTTGGGCATAAAACCAGGGCTAACACTAAGAATAGCAAAATGTTATATATTCTCAATGTTCCTGTATGGTGCAGAAATATGGATAATAGACAAGAAAACATAAAATTGAAGCCTTTGAAATGTGGATTTATAGAAGAATTGGATGGAAAGAAAAGAAAACAAACAATGAAGACTTAAAACAACTAAAAATAAAAGGAGAACTACTAAACACAATTCAAACAAAACAAATGAGATTTTTGGGGCATGTTAAAAGACACAGCAGCCTATTAAAAGTAATCTTGTAAGGATTTTTTTGTAAGGGAAATTTCAAGGTAAAAGAAGCAGAGGCAGGCCAAGACTGACATGGACGAGTAACATCAAAAGATGGACAAGTCAGCTTATGACAACCTGTACTAACAAAGCAAGAGTAAATAAGTAAGTAAAGTACCCCTGTCCTGCCAAGTGGCGTATAGGGAAATATGGTGTTAGTGACCCTATATTTTACAGACCTTCAGCACATGATTTTTGGGGTAATGTGGTTGGTATTACGCCCGTGCCGCTTTACTTTCCCAGAAAAAAATCCGGAACCCATTTAAGGCTGGGTGAACCCTGAAGCCGTCGGTTGGGATCGAACCCTACCCCTTGTCCTTTGTAGTCCAGTTCACTAACCACTGAGCTATCGCGGCTCCCAACAAAGCAAGAGACAGAGAGTAATGGAGCTCCATGGTAGCCAACCTTCAATGTGGAGACGGCACTCAATGATGAACACTGGCTTGTTCAATTATACACCATCTAACATTGAGTAGCTTGTGTTTTAGTTAGTTCAGTTATTAAAAGTATTGGCATGGCTCACTGGTTAGAGGCTGGCTTTTTACAACAAATATAATGGGTTTTCTCCCATTTATGGATTACATTCTAGCTACTATAATTGTAAGTGGACTGTTAATTTGCTGAGCAGAAGGAAAATAAAAAAAGCCCTTTGCTGATTATGAAATGATGGCATGGTGATTAGTATGGAAGCGATTCTGAGACTCAATTAATCAGAAGTCACTTGATTATGAGGATATGACAAATGAGATAGCAGACATGGGGCATATGTAACCTGAGAACTATTGGAAAAATCAACATTCATAGTTTAATTGAGCAGCTATGGGAATGTCATAAGTGCTGTGATTAAGATTATGCCACTGAGTGATAAAAATGATAATCTATTTTTTTAAAACGTAATAATTTAGTAACAGTGTGACCATCATTTTTGTTGAGGAGACTGTGCCTTATCCTCAAAACATTCACCAATAACTGTTGTAAGGGAATGAACACCTATATAGACATACTCAGTGCAGTGGAACTCATACTAAAATCAATGTATTCTTATCAATAAATGTTGGTATTTTTTCATTATGACATGCCTGGTCAGTGAACACAGACTCAATAGCACATTAAGACTGGTTATAATGAGCACACACTTTATATAACACATTACATTTATTTATCTAAAAATAATGATGAACTGACAAACAGCTGTTTTATTTACTTACAACTTTCCACTTTGTCTTTGATCCACTAGGATTATTTGTACTCTATATTTGGGAAGCAATAATTACCAAATATTATTATTTTGATAAACAGAAGTAATGGTCATATCAAAGAAACAATCATAACCACCACGCAGCATAAATATAAACAGGACAAATCTGAAACAAGTGCAACATTTCAAATACTGGGGCACAATAACAACATCAGATGGAAGATGCACCACAGAAATAAAAAGCAGAATAGCTCAGGCCAAAATAACATTTCAGAAAATGAAAAATATCTTATGCAACAAATCTATGTCAATAGAAGTGAGAAAAAGAGTTCATCTGTGCTATATAGAACCAATTCTGACCTATGGAAGCGAATCATGGACAGTAGATAAACAAATGAAAAGACGGTTAGAGGCCACAGAGATTTCTCAGAAGAATGTTGAAAGTTCCCTGGACAGCTAAAACGACCAATGAGGAAATTCTCAAAGAGGCCAACACAAAAAGGGAGCCTCTAAAAATACATCAGAGAGAAGAAATCAACATTTTTCGGGCATATCATGAGAAGAGGAAAGTTAGAATACTTGGTTACAACAAGCAAAATACAAGGAAAGAGAGATTGCAGATGACAAAGAGAGAAAACACAAGATAGCTTGGTGTCATGGCATGGCAGACAGTCAACAACAGAATTGATACAATGCACTGTAGATAGAAGGGAGCCATGATAGCTCAGTGGTTAGTGAACTGGACTACAAAGGACAAGAGGTAGGGTTCGATCCCAACTGACGGCTTCCGGGTTCACCCAGCCTTTAATGGGTACCGGATTTTTTCTGGGAAAGTAAAGCAGCACGGGTGTAATACAGACCACATTACCCCAAAAATCATGTGCTGAAGGTCTGTAAAATTTATGGTCACTAACACCATATTCCCTATACGCCACTTGGCGTGACGGGGGTACTTTACTTTTTTTTTTACTGTAGATAGAAGATTGTGGAAGGACATGATCGCCTACGCCAACCGGTATGGCACATGATAATGATATATCTATCTATCTATCTTTCGTTCGCCTGAAGCATTGTCTATATCTGCAATGTCGTTTCCTGTATAAATGTTACTGTCTTTTGTAATTCTTGCAGTGGCCCATATAGTTTTGTCTGTAGTGTTGTATCTATGGGCCAATGGATTTTCCTCAGTCTACTATATTCAGTGCAGTCTTGAAGTATGTGTTCAGCAGTCTGGGGCGCCTGTCCACATGTACAAGTAGTTGAGGTGCCGATCTTGAATTTTGTATACATGTGACTATGGAGTCGATTGTGTCCTGTTCTGAGACGTATAATGATAACTTGTTCATATCTATTCATATTATAAAAGGCATCCTGATTTGGGGCTTGTGGTCCTCTGATTGATTTGATTATCTGTTTCTTATGATGGTATGTAACAGGTGTATCTAGTTGTGTGCCTGTTGAACCTTCCTTTGCCAACTGATCTGCTTTCTCATTTCCTGGTATTCCACAGTGAGATGGGATCCACTGCAGGGCAACCCTGTGGTGCTTGCAGAGTTCAGTCAATAAGGTCTGCAGATGTGGTAATTTTCTGGATTGTAGTGCCTGGAGTACTGATCTTGCATCTGTCAAAAACACTACAGGCTGCGGGCTAAGATTAATGTTCAGCAGTTTTTCTATTGCTAACTTTATTGCTTGTATTTCTGCATCATAATTGTGACAATATTTCCTGTTGCTATTTTATTCATATCCCTAGTGTTATTTGGGTATTCTATATATGCACCTGCTCCCCCATTTTTTACTGCATTCTGTGCTGATCCATCTGTATACACACGAATCCATAGGTCTTGTGGGTATTCTTCATCCAGGAAACTGAGAGTTATTGTTTTTCGCTGTAGACTATTCTGTTCCTCTTTATCAACTATTCCTTTCACTTCTGTCCGTATTTGAACTGATAATCCAGATTCCTCTGTCCAGGGAGTCTGTTCTGGTATGGGCAGTAGGGGGTTAACAGCTCTTGGCATGTCTGGTGTTTGTCTACTAATACGCTTGGCTTGGTGGATAAAACTGCTTCTCTTAAGTCGTCCCAATGCAAGATTTTGGAATCGGTCCTTCATTGGATGTCTCGGCATGCAAGCAAATTTTTCTGCCTGTATCAGCACCTTTGTGTCCCTCCGTTCTCTCAGTGCTGGTATCCTCCACAATTTCTCCATCTCTAATATTGGTGTTGATTTCATTGCTCCTGTGATGACCCTAAGTGCCTGGTTTTGTACTTTATCCAGTTCTTGAAGTGTGGTGTTTGATGCTGAACACCATGCAGATGATCCATATTCTAAATGTGGGCGTATACTCTGTTGGTAAACTTTACTGAGTATTTTCCCACTCGCACCCCACGTAGTTCCACACAGCTTTCTTAGAATAGCCAATTTTCTCCTTGCTTTTGGGTTGCCTTATTTATCTGCTGTTTCCAAGATAGTTTGTTATCAAATGTAACTCCGAGATACGTAGCCTGTATGTCTTCTTTCACAGGCTCATTGTTTATATAGATGGCTCCTGCTTTTTGTTTTGGGGAAAGAGTGAAAAGTGTAGTACTGCATTTGTCTGTATTGATGCTGATACACCATCTATTTGTCCATGAATTCAGTGCATTCATAGCTCTTTGTAACAATTTGGAGGCCACTGTTGCATACTCCTCTGTGCACCACATTACCAAGTCATCTGCATACATTGCCACTTTGATACCATGTGGTAGTTCAGTAACTAGGTCATTGATGTAGATCAGAAAAAGTGTTGGAGATAGTACCCCTCCCTGTGGAACGCCCTGGCGCAGTAAGACCTTCTTACTCTTAAGACCATCCAGTTGCACTCTGGCTCTCCTGTTATGCAGGTATGCTTTGACCCATTTGTACATCCTGCCATTTACTCCATAATTTCTCAGTTTCTTCAAAAGCCCTTCCTTCCATACCTTATCAAATGCTTTCTTTAGGTCTATCCATGCTGCTAGTACCAGTTTCTTTTCTTGAAACGCATCCTCAATTTCCTGGGAAAGATAGGTTGCCTGATCTTCGGTAGAGTAACACTGTCTAAAGCCTGCTTGTTGTGGGACAAGGAGATTTTCACTTTCCAGGTACCACTGCAGTCTGAGATTGATTATACGTTCCATTGTTTTACACAAACAGCTTGTAAGGCTGATTGGTCTATAGCTGGATGTCATTGAACCATCTTTTCCTGGCTTTAGTAATGGTATCATAATTGCTTCTCTCCATGCCTGTGGCACTTTACCTGTGATCCAGCAAATGTTGTAGATCTGCAGTAGTTTTGCTTTAGCTGCAGTTCCCAAGTTCTTAATCATTTCATTAGACACTCCATCACTACCTGGTGACTTTTTCATTTTTAATTTGGATATTGCCAGCTCTAGCTCTCTTTGTGTAATGGGTATTTCCATGACTTCATGTGCAGTCTCTTCTTGTCTTGCATTTTGTTGTTTTAGACGGGTCTCTTGACGTTTCTCTAGGCTAATTTCAATATTGTTGTCATTTGCAAAGGAGTCTGCAAAGTGATTTGCTGCATGTTTACCTGTTAGAATGTTTCCATCCTTCTTCAGGGTAATTTTTGTGTTCCCTTCTGTACCCTCATCATTCAGCTGTTTTACAAGCTTCCACACTTTTCTTGTGTCTCGTTCTAGATTCATGTACTCTGTTTTCTCTTTCCAACTTCTCCGTCTGGCTTGTAGTTTAGCCCATTGAAATTTGGCTTTAGCATGCTGGTAGTTATTGTGGTGTTCCTGGCAGGGGTTATTTTCTGCTTGTTTTCGAGATGTTTCCATGTCATTGTGCAGTTGCTCTAGTTCACTATTCCAGTATGGTTTGTAGTGTTTCCGTGCCCCTCTGGGTATTGTTTCACTGGCAGCTTGTATTATTAGTCTACTGAATTCATCAACTATTTTGTTGATGTCTCTGTCTGTATTTAGATCTTTAGTCAGTACACTGGTGTAATGTTGATACATTTTCCAGTCTGCCTTTTTGTAATTCCATCTGGAGAGAGTGCTGCTCTCCCTGACGGCCTCATTTTGCACCACTAAAAAGACAGGTCGGTGGTCGCTGCCTCCAAGTTGTTTCCCAACAATACGTGTGATATTCCAATCCAGGTCTGGTGAATGGAAAGCAAGGTCTGGTGTAGATGTGGTATGCCATGATCTGGAATAGAATGTTGGTGGATCTGTTGCCTGGTTTAATAGTATAAGCCCATTGTCATCCTGCCAATTTTCAAGTTCTTCACCTCTCTTGTCCATATCTTCATAGCCCCAGCTCTGTGAATGGCTGTTAAAGTCTCCACATACAATTATTCTTTCTTTTAATGTAATTGTGTCTAGTGCTAGTGGGCGGTCACTCGGACAGTAGTAGTTTAGTAGATGGAAGTCTGTATTTCCTGTCCTGAGGTGCAGTATTTGATATTCCGCCCCATCCATATACACTTCAATCTGACATGCATTAATGTTGTTCCTTACAAGAGTCAGTATTCCGCCCTTTTGTCTGTTTTTCCTGTCAGATCGGTAGCACTGGTATCCCCTAATCTTCAAGGCTATGTCGTTGTTTAGATGGGTTTCCTGCAAACAGCATATGCTTACTTGTTCTTCATGCAGGATATTTTCTAATTCTATCTTTTTACTGTACCCATCTCTTTTGCTGTTGATGCCTTCAGCATTCCAGTGCATTATTTTGAGTGGTCTTATTTTGGGTTGGCCAGTAACTCTATTCTCTCGCCCCCTGACTCCACAGAGCGATTGAGAAGGACATCCAGTAATATAGGTTGGGCCCTTTCGAGGCTGAGGGCCCGGCGCTGCACCTGCCTGAGTGTCCATCACAGGGCGAGTGCCATATCGATTTGCAGTTATAGGCATGCTTCCCATTGGCGTGAGTGCGTGGCATCCTGATTTTTGTAGTGCGCCTTTTGGCTGGTTGCCTCCGACTTCAGCACTTAAAATTGCTAGAGCAGACTGTGGTCTTGCACGGGTGTAGGAAGGCCTGGCCAGTCTTGGTTTTCAGTCCCTGGTGACTGTTAAGCCCCATCCCCACGACAAGGAGCTGGCCTTGATGGGGATGATAATGATGATTATTTTAAATATTGAAAGCAAATATTGACATTGCTGGTTTGTTTGTAACAATCTATATCTTTTTAAAGTGTTGGAATACTGTAATAATGCTGCAATTAGATTTGCTGAGGAGATCCTCAACACTTTAAACAGTTGCCAGGGAACACCTGATCATAACAAAAAATAAATCATCATCATCATTGAGTGCCATCTCCGCATTGACGGTTGGCCACCAAGGAGCACCATTCCGCTCTGTCTCTTGCTTTGATGGTGCAGGTTGTCATAGGCTGACTTGTCCATCTTTTGATGTTACTCATCCATGTTAATCTTGGTCTGACTCTGCCTCTTTTACCTTGTATTTTCCCTTCCAAGATTACTTTTAGCAGGCTGCTATGTCTTTTAACATTCTCCAAAAGTCTCATTTATCTTGTTTGAATTGTGTTTAGTAGTTCTCTTTTCATTTTTAGTTGTTTTAAGACTTCATCATTTGTTTTGTTTTTCTTTCCATCCAATTTTTCCTATCTTCTATAAATCCACACATCAAAGGTCCATGTTTCTGCACCATACAGGAATGTTGAGAAGATATAACAATTTGCCATTTTTAGTTTTAGCTCTGGTGTTATTTGTTTTGATGTTAGTGTGTTCTTCATGACATTAAAATTACTTTTTGCCATTCCTATTCTTTTGTTTATTTAAATTTTACATTTTCCATCACTGGTTATATGTCCAAGGTAGTTGTAGCTCTGAAGTGTCTCCAGATCAATTCTTTCATTTTTTATTTTGTATTGTATAAGTATCTTTAACATCTTTTTGATTTAAAGCTGATATGTCTAGTAGACATTTTTGTGTCCGCTTGGATCCAAGATGGAGAATTTGTTTTTCTCTCGCTTGGTATAGAACCGTTGATCAGAGGTTTAACAAGCCGCTACCGTAAAAACGCTTTTGTTAATGAAACGTAGACCTGATACAGAATGTGTAAATTAGCAGTAGATAATAGTGATAGTATTTTCGGCCCTAAAACAACAACAAAAATAGGATTCTAGAATGTACGAACAAAGGCCGCGCAGACGAAACAAGCACAAGTCGTAAGTGAGATGGATAGATGCGACCTAGATATATTAGGATTAAGCGAAATGCGCTGGCTAGGAACAGGTAGGAAATCTGTTGACAATAAAATAATAGTTTTTTCAGGAAGGAAAGATGGAAAACACAGTGAAGAAGTAAGAATAATGATGACAGACATAGCTGCAAGAAGTTTGTTAGAATGGGAACCCATAAATAGCCGTCTGATACGAACACGCTACAAACCAAAATATGGAAGACTTTCAATTTATTATTATATACGCCAACAAACGAAGCTGATGATGAAGTTAAGGATGATTTTTATAACCAACTACAACAACTTATAAACAAAATACCAAAACATGATCTTTTAATTGCAATGGGAGACTTCAACGCCAAAGTGGGAAAAGACAACGCAGGAGTGGAACATGTAATTGGGAGAGAAGGGTGTGATACAACAATTCAGAATGGAGAAAGATTAATAGAATTATGTTTAATTTTAATTATAGGTGAAACATTATTTCCACACAAAAATATACATAAAACAACATGGATATCTCCTGATGATAGAACCTCAAATCAAATTGACCACCTGTGTATGAAACAACAATTCAGATCATCATTGATAGATGTAGGAACATACAGAGGTGCTGATATTAATAGTGACCACAACCTGTGCATTTGGAAAATAAGATTAAAATTTAAAAGCCAACAGAAGAGATCAACCACACATAAAATTGAATTGTAAACTGAAAGATGAAGCCATCAAGAAAAATTTTAACATAGAGCTAAGTAATTGTTAATGAGAAGAGATAATAATCGAATAGCAAAGCAAGCCCTCATATGGGAAACAACAGGTAAAAGAAAAAGAGGAAGACCCAGGGAGACACTGAGAAGAACATTGATGAGAGAGGCAAGAGCAGCAGGAATCGGCTCCCTCAATGAGATAGAACTGCTTGCACAGAACAGAGACAGATGGCGAGATTTGATAAAATATCTTTAAAAGAAAACTGCTAGAACAAAAATTCATATAGGAGAAGGTGTATCTTGGTCTACGCCCTATGGGCCGGTTACGGCTCGAAAGGTCAATAGATAGATAGAAGTAATTGTTATGCAGCACTTGGTGAAATAGACATAGATATCAATGTAATGTAGGACTCACAAAGCAAAATACTAATGACAGCAGCAGAATCAAGTGCCGGACTGAAGAAAATGGAAAAACAAGCATGGATTTCAGACACTACATGGAAATACATTAAAGAAATGAAGAGAAGCAAAGAGAGCCATGACTAATATAAAGACAGATCTTGGAAAGGTCCTGGCAAAAGCAACATACAAAGAATTAGACAACAAAGTAAAAAAGTTCTGCAAGAAGACATACAAGAGCTTATATAGATAATTTGGCAGAGAAAGCAGAGACAGCTGCAATTACAGGAGACGGCAGAACTCTCTATACTGTACAAAAGTTGCTGACAACCACCTATACATCCAGTGGAACACCAGTTCTAGACAAATCTGGATTAATGCTAACAACAAGCGCAGACATAAAAGCCCGTTGGGCGGAACACTTCAAAGAAATTCTTAACCGTCCACTACCCCACAGTTTAATAGATTTTGAAGCTGAAACACCAGCAGCAGAATTAGGTATAAATTTAGATAACTTCACCTTCAGCAAAACTGAGACCTCCTTAAAGCGTATGGATAACAATAAGGCTGCTGGCCAGGATAAGTTAACAGCTGAGATCCTCAAGGCAATTGATAGCCATAATTTATCTATCTATCTATCTACTGTCCTTTCGAGCCGAAGACGGCACATAGGGCAGAACCACAATCTCAAAAACAGAAACCTTGTGTGCCAAAATGGCACATATTTCAGAGATCACTGCTTCTAAAATCTATGGCTCTGTTTCCATAACAATACTTTTTTACAATAACAGCTTGCCAAGCCATCAATCAATCTCCTTAGTCGCCTCTTACGACATGCCTGGAAGGTCACAGTGTCACTATTCTTTACTTCCCTCAATATGAGGCCCTGGTTACACACAGGAATAATTGAATACACCTCCAGTGACACTTTTGTCAGTTGCCTCAAAGTTATTCTGCAAAATTATCATGAATAGATTAAAGGAATCAATAGATACAGTAATGCGTGAAGAACAGGCTGGGTTTAGAAAAGGGAGAAGCTGCCTTGACCACATTTTTACTCTACGACTTATATTGGAGGAACACATTGAAAAGGGAAAACCTTTTGTACTTAACTTCATTGACTTAAAAAAAAAAGCATTCGACAGCATTCACAGATATTCTTTGTGGAAAATTCTGAAGCAATATGGCTTACCATAAAAAATAATAAATATTTTCAAAGACATGTAACATGTATAGCTCGTACAAGACTGAGTGAATGTGTTCCAATAGAAACTGAGGTTAAACAAGGATGTATTTTATTACCCTTGTTATTTGGAATTGTTATGGACTTCATAATGATGAAATGCTGCACTGGTAACAAAGGCATCGAATGGATACAAAGAGACCATTTGGAGGACCTCGACTTTGCTGATGACATAGTCCTCATCAGCAGTCAGATAAAAAAAGATGCAGGAAAACACAAATGAACTATTATCAATAGCCAGCCAAATTGGGCTTGAGATCAATCATGAAAAGACTAAAGTCATGAAAAGCTTAATTCCAACAGATGACAGAATATACATGGGAAACAAACCAGTGGAAGAGATCGACCACTTTATCTAGCTTGGAAGTCACATTGATCTGGAAGGGGATACAAGTAAAGAAATTATAATCAGAATAGCTAAAGCAGCAATGTCTTTCAGAAGCCTTGAAATGTTGTGGAAATCAAAACTCATCAGCACAAAAACCAAACTTAGACTATTCAAATCAAATGTACTATCTACCCTTACGTATGCATGTGAGAGCTGGAAAACAACAAGAGACATAGAAACAAAGGTGAATATATTTGAAAATAAATGTCTAAGGAAAATACTTGGTATAGCATGGAACGAATTCAAAACAAACAAGGAAATTAGAGAAATCGCCAATCAACCACTAATATCTTCAGTAATCAAGAAAAGACAATGGTCATATGTTGGACATGTGATGAAGAGAGATAATAACCGAATAACAAAGCAAGCTTTCATGCAGGAAACAACAGGTAAGAGGAAAAGAGGCTGACCCAGAGAGACACTGAGTAGAACATTATCAGAGAGGCAAGAGTAGCAGGAATCGGCTCCCTCAATGAGATAGAGTTGCTTGCACAGAACAGAGACAAATGGCAAGATTTGATAAAAGATCTTTACAAGGATTGAAAACTGTTAGAGTAAAAATTTAGATAAGAGAAAGAGTATCTGGGTCTATGCCCTATGGGCCGGCTACGGCTCGAAAGGTCAATAGACAGATATATGTCTAGTAGCATTGTTGATGAATTAGTCGTTTGTTTGTTTCTCTTTAGTTCAACTTTCATTAGAATCATTACAGGATTGTGATCTGAGTTAATATCTGCTCCTGGATAGGTTTTGGCTTTCTTGACGCTGTTACGGAACCTATCTTTTATCATTATGTAGTCTTTTTGATTCCTCTTCTTATCTCCGGGCCTTTTCCATGTGTATAGTTTCCTTTCCTCTTGATCAAAATAGGTGTTACATATTATCAGCCTGTTTTCTTCACAAACTGTATTAATCTTTCTCCTCTTTCATTTCTTTCTTCTAAACCGTGATTTATAATATTGGTTTTATATCTACTTTTTCCTACTTTAGCATTCATTTCACCCATTGCAATCAAGATGTCCGAAGATTTCACTTGCTTCATAACTTTATTTAGATCTTCATAGTATGTCTCTATTTGTTCATCTATATAGTCTTGAGATTTGATAAAAGATCTTTAAAAAAATGAAAACTGCTAGAACAAAAATTCAGATGAAGGAGTATCGTGGTCTACACCCTATGGGCCGGCTACGGCTCAAAAGGCCAATAGATAGATAGACAGCCTTGAGTAGGTGCGTATGTCTGTACTGTTGCTATAACAAATGGTTTTGCTTTCACTTTGAGTAGTATAATACGAAAAATGTATGTCCAATGCGTACTTATATATATTTTTATAGTTCCCTTTTTATTAGCATTTCTACCCCACTTTGATGTTCTGTTGTGTTGCCTGAATATATAAATGTATATTTTTCGTCCCGTATGTACTCACATTCTATCCATCTTGTCCCTGATATGCCTAAAAATCTATGTTTAATTGTTCTGTTTCTAAAATAAGATTTTCTAGTTTTCCTTTTTGGTAAAGAGTTCTAATAACATTACATATACATATTTGTAGATTTTTCTTCTGACATAAGTTAGAATTGCTCTCCATGACTTTATTTGGCGTAGGACGTGATAAGGCTCCAATCTCTTTCTTCGTGGTCAGCCATATTCGTCTTTCCTATCCAGATTATGCTTCTTGTGTACCACACACTTTGCTGATTTTGCTTTCTGAACAATTGGTCATTTCTGATTCTTCCGCCCCATCTACTGTCACAGACTTTGTGCATTCAGGATGGACGTTCCCGGTTGGCACCGATGTTGTCAAAATTGATGTTGGCCTGTCAAATTGCAAACACATGTTGGCCTATTGACGATAGGTCAAACACATAGACACAAGAAAAATAAATAATATTCCACTGAAATATTCATAATGTTCACAATCCATCCGATTGTAAGAAGTAAACATAACTACAACGGGGAATAGCAGCACATTATATCACAAACTGTTACTCAGATCATTTAAACATGTCAGCTAGAGCCAAGTCAGAAAATCTATTTAAAAAGAAATTAAGCTTTTATAAAGATGTTTCACTAAGACAGAAACACCTTGACTGACAAATGTGCTAAAACTGTGATACATCATCCAAGAATGGGACATTAAAAAATATGATTACTGATATCATATCCTCCATATACTTATCATGATGTAGAGGGAAACTTTACATTAATTAATTTACACTTATCTATACTTTATACTTTTTAATTTATGAACTCAGTTTTATTAGAGAAACACATGTAATGAAAATATGAACAAATAGAAACATAATGAAAAACCGAAAATCTAAGCATACAATGGAAAAGTTCAAATGAACACATATTCAACAATAACTTACGTCATATGGTTTGTCAGATGAGTCTTCATTGTGTGAATTGCTGCAAAGAATGGCTCCCATCGTGTTGTCCGAGTCAGACCCCGACTCAAAGTCTCCTCGAGTGTAAGTCAGTTCTTCCCTAGATGATGCTTCTATAGTATGAACTGTACTTTCAGGAATCTGACTTTTGAAACTGTTGTCAATGTCTCTCTCTGATTCAGCTTCTGGGGATGTATCTGTCTCATAAGGCTTGGTACTGTTGTTTGTCTTCACTGCACCCTCTATAAAACCAACATCTTCATCTCTCAAAGAAACTTCATTATCTTTATTCGCCAGCTTTTTGGAATGGCTACTTAAGGATTCATCATTCAGTTTAGCTTCTTCTTGATTGATACTGTTCTTGGAAGTTACTTTCTTTTCATTTATAAAATGAAAATAATGCAGCAAATCTGTCTGTCTCTCTGAACTCATACTAATTTACTAGCAAGCATAAACTTCCTGCCGTAAAAGTTAACTGAAACATAAGCTGAGTTTATTATCCATTTCTTTTATCATAATAAAACAATACTGAATTCACCATCATTATAGTATAAACAATATTCAAAATAGAAAAGTATAAAATAAATTTCTAGAAAAAAAAAAAAGCTGAAAACTAAATTAATTTTTTTCACAAGCTGTCCCAGTAAAACATAGTAAAAATACTTTTTGATCATTTCTGAAAAAAAAAAGCAACTTTAAGTGCCCTATGGTCAATTTATATTCTGAGATTGTCTTTTACAAAACCTCCCCTACAGCTGTTCTATTCTTAATGTTTGAATACAATAACAAGAGAGTGATAAAATGTGAAAAACTATGTATGTATGTATATGGATCTTAGATGTCTTGATAGACGGTTGGTAGCAAGCAATCATGTTGAGTTAGTAATTTGGTAAAATACTAGTGTCTTGTGCAGGATGCTGTTTTGCTGAATAACTTTACCCGTGGCTGAATCTGCCAACAGATAGGCAGATCCGTCTGCAGAATGGACAGGATGTATTTGTGGTGCCTGGCCTTGTCTTCTTTCTCCTGCACCTTTTATCTTCTGAAATTGATATCGACACTACCTCGAATGTTACCATGCCGTTTTTTTTATTTTTGTTCTCCATTTGCTACAATCTGCAGCCAAATTTTCCTAGCTTCTTTCACTGATAGGGAATTCACTCAAGGAAGCCCTACAAACATTCTTATATTTCAGGACCTTAGTCTCTGACTCCTAGGTGTTGCCATGTAAGAAGGGAGTTTGGCTCGTTGTAAGATATTAGAGTTTGTTACTTTGTCCTGCCATTTCATATTAATTATCTTACAAAGGCAACGAATATGAAAGCTGTTTAACATTTTCTCCTGCCTTGCATAGGTAGTCCAGGTGTCTGATTCATATAGAAAGTGTTCTAAGCACAAAACTTAGGTAAATTTGAATCTTAGTCCTGAGTATTAGTTTGATGTTGATCCATGCTCTATCTTTAAGTTTACCAACTGTCAAAGCTGCCTTTCAGATGAAGCCTGTATAGTTAGTAAGTAAATAGCCACAGATGATAGTTGACATATGTAGATGTTACCTGTTAGTTATAGCAGAGAAGTTAATATTTGTGAGAAGTGCTTAGATCATAGGTCAAGGAAATAATAAAGACCACTGGATAAACACTGGTAATCACGTGAGATTCAACAAGTCTAGATGTCAACATGACAGCAGTGAGTAATAATATGCAGTGAATGAATGCAGGAAGATGCTAGTGGATGTTGATGTTTTTGTAGCTAAATAAATTTGGATGATTTGATGTTCAAGTTAGAGTTCTCCTTATTCTGCAATTCAGTAGTTACGAGCTGTCTTTAAGAGTGTGACTAAACATGTGACTAATGGACCTGGGCAGACAAGTGGTTATGTGAGTGTTATGCACACATTTCTACACATATATAATTGTCCCTGTATGGTGTGCATATGCATGTACGTGGTCATTTGTATGGGTACAGGTATATATATATATATATATATATATATATATATATATATATATATATATATATATATATATATATATATATATATTATATATATATATATATATATATATATATATATATATATATACAGTCGAACCTGTCTAAGGCGACCATTCACGGGACTTTCAAAAACTGGTCCCATAGGACAGGTGGTCCTGCCTCACAGGTTTCACATAATAAATAGAGCGATAAAAAAAATTTATCCTAAGCACTATGAAAACTAACCTGCAAATCAGCGTAATCCATGAGTAGAACATAGTGCACATGTCGGTCTACAATAGCCACTGGTTGGACACTTTTCATAAAACACGATAGTTAAACACACAAAAATAAAACACACATACACAGATTCCACTTATACTGTACATGTATCACTTTTGACTTGAAAAAAATCCAATATGGTAGTCTGTTGTTTGACAGATGAAATAAACGATAAGTTCAATTTTTCTCTCAAGTCCATGATAACGTCTAGTATGTCAGATCTCCCGTTTGTTATTGAATAGGTGCGCAGAAGCTCCAAAGCATTATGTGCATCTGCGATAGTGTATGTTTTCTCAATGTCAGTAGAATCTTGTTCGTTGTCTGATTCACTATTCACATCCTCAGCAGCTAAAATTGCAGTGGCAGGAAGATCCCAGTTTGTTTCTATTGTGTTGCAAGTTTGGAGCCCTGAATCAATCATGGAGATGTCTGTCAATTGGTATCCAAACAATTCTTTTGAAAGGTTATCCAAAGCAGTAGAAATTGCAGTAGAAACAATTTGCACGTCGGTCTTTGATGCAGATTCCATGTGCGTCAGAGAATATGCGTGTGTTTCAGCAGGACAATGAAAACCTGCTTTACAGAAACACTTAAGGATGGTTAAGTTGTCCACTTCTTTCCATGCTGCAGCAATCCAGTAGACTACATCCAGTAAATTGACCTGTTTCATGAGTTCGGTTCCGGAAGCATCCTTGTTTGATTCCATGACTGTGATAAGATGTAGAAGCTGTTTTTGTCTAAACTTTAATTTAAATGTCTGAATGACACCCTGGTCTAGGGGTTGAACTAATGCAGTTGTGTTGGGTGGCAGAAACTGCAGCTTAACATTCTGTAGTTCGATCTTGGGATGACAGGTAGCGTTGTCAACAAATAAAATAATGTGGCGCTTTTTTTTCTGCATCTTACGGTCAAAACTTTTCAGCCAATCTTCAAATATAGCTGCAGTCATCCATGCCTTTTTGTTGTTTCTGTAAATCACTGGCAGTGTGTTTATGTTGATGTTTTTAAAAATCCTAGGGTTAGCTGCTTTCCCAATCACTAAAGCCGGTTCTCGTTCCCCCAACATGTTAGTGCATAGCATCACTGTTATTCGCTCTTTGCTTTTTTTACCCCAGCGCATTTTTCTCCTTTGACAAAAAATGTTTTGTCCGTAGTCGCTTTGAAAAATAACCCGGTTTCATCTAAATTAAAAATGTCTTGAGCAGCGTAACCATAGCATATCTCGGATAATTTAGAAGTCCAGTCAGCCGCAGCACTCATATCTGAATCACCGACTTCGCCACATTGCTTACCAAACACAAGATTGTGTCTTTTAATGAAGGCCTCTAACCAGCCGTTCGATGCTTTAAAGACTGAGTTTTCCAATTCTTTTGCAAACTGTAAAGCTCGTTCTTTGATCATCGGCCCAGATAACGGAATTTTTCGTGCAAGTGCTGATTGACACCATTTCCAACAAAGTGTATTTATGTCTTCATTTCCCGTTTTCCTGCTATTCCTTCTTTTCATACTTGGTGCATTATTTTCAAAGTCATTCATATACTCGGCTGTTCTCTTTAACGTACGTAAAATCTGTGTCTTTCCCACTCCAAACTGTTCTGCCAATAATCGCGAACTTTTACCTTGCTGATTTTGTCGAATCACTGATATTCGTTCTTCCAGCGTTAATGCTTTTGGTTTTACACTTTTGACACTGGCCATTTCCTATATTGTGTGTAACACTTTTAAAATCCACAAAAATAATTCACTGAGATACTGTACATGTACATGAATACACTCTAAGCGGGCAATGACTAATTCTTTAGTTAATTCCTGTAATTTATACGGGCCACGCAATGGTCTACTCTGGTCTAGACGGAACCGTGAAGTGATGTCACTTCACGAATCATAGATCTGTGTCTGCACCAGTATTGACTGATAAACGTAACACGTCCCACTGTAATCTGGGACTCACTAAATACGGGAAAACATCAACACCTGTAGACACCTGTGTCGATCGTTTATAGCTCCCAGCGAGACGAAGGACTGGCTGGTCGTCATAAACGGGATAAATAACATTGGCGGCGGTTAATTAGCCTGGTCTCTGGTCGCGTCATACGGTGAGCGCCGTAATCAGTGTTAGCATATAGTAAAAAACTCGGGGAAATTGTAGACCCGGTCCTATAACCAGGGAAACGCTTTAAACAGGTGGTCCTAAGACCAGGTTCGACTGTATATGTATATTTGTATATTTATATACATACGCATTTGTGTGTGTGTATACATGTATGTGTTGTCTCTTAGATACTTATAGACATTGTCAGTATCTTTGTAGTCGAGGTAGCCTAGACAGTGTTCCCCCCCACTCACATATTTTTAGAACCCTTTTCACGGTTTGACCCTCTGACCAGCAGGGTAATTACAGCGCACAACCGCAAATCTCTCTTTTTCATTCCGGCCACAGTCCACGACACAGGGAAGAAATTTTTCTTTTCTTAAACCAGTTTCGATTATTTTGTTTTGGATGTTTCATTACTAGTTAGCTATGTAGGATCAGTTTTATTTACTTACATATCTGTGTGTGCGTTGTTTGTTTGCTCCTGCTGAAGGCCTATTGAGCCGAAAAGTCATTCAAATTTGTGTCAAATTTTTTTTTTTTCAATTGTCCCTCACATTTAGCTTTACTGCAGCTTCACATTTCTATGCACTTCTTTGCCTTAACCCCTTACTAGCAAACAAGTACACAGATATAGAAAGAGCTCCAGCATGACTTGAGTGTGATGTTAAGGAGTAATGACATTGGTATACATTGTTTTTGTCACCATCAGCACATTTTTTGGGTCAAGTAGTCATCACTTTGTCTGTACCATCATTCTTTCCCAGAAAAAAAATCTCTGTATCCATTCTTTCAGGTTCAGCGATACTAGAAGCAACAAAGCCAAACTGCTTGTTTTCAATATACAAGTTCATTAACACCCTACCATGTCTATAATGGTAAAATATTGAAACATTAACACTCTACCATGTCTATAATGGTAAAATATTGAAACATTAACACTCTACCATGTCTATAATGGTAAAATATTGAAACATTAACACTCTGCCATGTCTATAATGGTAAAATATTGAAACACTAACACTCTACCATGACTATAATGGTAAAATATTGAAACACTAACACTATACCATGTCTATAATGGAAGCTCTCTCTTGCTGTACCAACTTTTAATTTTCACAAAAATGTGGGACCAAAAAAAAAAAAAAACTAAAGAATTTCTTGATTATGTCAGTCAGTATATGTACATTTGAAAAATACAATGGCACATTTATTGGTCTGCATCATACCGGACTACTTAAAAAGTAGTCCGTAAAAAAATGTATTATCATAAATTTGGTTTATTTATACTTTTAATTACTTAATACAAAACATTTTGTTATCACTTATTAAGATAATTTATGAGTTTAGATGCCTAAATTATTTCTGCTTGGAGTAACATCTCCTTGCACTTATTTGGTGATTTTCAAATCAGTCATTAGATGACCCCTGGGTTTAGATTATCCTAGAGACAAATAATAATAAATTAATATTATTATAGAGGGAAACTTCCGAGGCGATAATTCAGGGAATCATAGGAGGAAGAGGTATGTACTACAGCACTCAGAAAAAATTACAAATAAACAACAGAAAAAAAGCAAAGAACAATATATGGTCCGAAGCAGGATCAAACCCGTAGTCCATGGCACTGCGCCTTGCCACGAGAAAACGAAAACTTAGGAACACTGCCACTCAGCTAACTTAGTTAGTTAACGGGTTCGATCCTGCTTCGGACCATATATTGTTCTATAGCAGGGAATGTATAGCTGATTGTATATAATAGTGGGGAATGGTGTAGCGGGGAATTGCACACCAAGAGATGACGGATGGGGAAGTATAAATTAAGCACAAACATATACAGAAGGAGAAATGACGTAGAGAACGAGTTCATGACGTAGAGATAGAGAGACGGTTGCAAGGGGATAATGAAGAAGGGTCAGTTGGACATTGAGAGTCATGGAGTACGAACAGAGTTGGAGATTGGGAGTCATGGAGTGACATCGATATAGAACAGTTGGAGATAGACATCGATCAAACAGAGCTAGAGATATAGAACAGTTGGAGATTGGGAGCCATGGAGTGCAGACAGAGCTAGAGATTGGAAGTCGTGGAGTACGAACAGAGTTGGAGATTGGGAGCCATGGAGTGCAGACAGAGCTAGAGATTGGAAGTCGTGGAGTACGAACAGAGTTGGAGATAGACATCGATATAGAACAGTTGGAGATTCTGAGCCATGGAGTACGGACAGAGCTGGAGATTCGCAGTCATGATGAGCGGATGTATATTGGAACACAGAGTAGAATATAGGCTGGAGGTTGACATTGATGTAGAACAGTGGAATATTGTGGAGCAATAAGAACACTAAGAAGCCGCTAGAGATTGACAACGACATGGCGCAGTGGAACATTTACAGAGCAGTTGGATCACTATAGAGTAATTAGAGATAGATCACCAAAGAATGAACTAGCAGAAGTAAAAAAGCCGTTAATGAAGCCGTTAGTTAGGAATAGGTAGAGTAGAGTAGGCCGGGACGTTCGATGGGAACGGACAGAAGTAGGGTATACGGCAACAAATAAGTAGAATAGAATATAAATATTTTGCATAGGAGGAGAGAATGAGATAGAGGGTAATAGATATGTGCTGCAATAAAGATAAAATACAAAGAGAAGAGATATAACAATAAAAAGGCTGCCGATCTAGAAAGTGTTCCTGTAAATCAATTCAATTATATAAATGATGGTGTTCGTGTGAAGTATCATCATCATCATTATTATTGTAAAAGAGGGCTTCAAAAGGGCTTCAGATCTTTGTTTTTTTCTGTTGCTTATTTGTCATTTTTTCTGAGTGCTGTAGTACTTGCCTCTTCCTCCTATGATTCCCTTTAGATTATCCTAACCTACAGCTAATACTAACCCATAATAATAGTTACAGTTAGTTAAGTAAGAGTTGTTGCAACTTTTTCTGTTTAAACTAATTAGTGATGTTAAGTGAGCAGGTGACCAGCATGGTAATCGTGATGACTGGGACCAATATAAATATATTATAATTATTACAATTCTTAACTAATATTTGGTAATTTACCTTTATTAATGGATGCTTGTGCAGAAAAAAGGATGGAAATGGTAGGACAAAATCACTAACATAGAATTATGGAAAAGTACTAGTCAAATACCAGTGGATAAAAAAATACAGTGAAAATGATGGCGATGGATAGGACACACACCTATTACACAGCAGGCTCTTTTTTTTTTAAATTCCCAAGATAAAGATGGTGGGGAAGACATGGAATGATCTTAAAAGAATGGTAATAAACAGACCAACATGGAAAATGTTTGTTGAAGACCTATGCTCCACAGGGAGCTGAAAGTGTTTGTTGAAGACCTATGCTCTACAGGGAGCTGAAAGTGTTTGTTGAAGACCTATGCTCTACAGGGAGCTGAAAATGTTTGTTGAAGACCTATGCTCCACAGGGAACTGAAAATGTTTGTTGAAGACCTATGCTCTACAGGGAGCTGAAAGTGTTTGTTGAAGACCTATGCTCCACAGGGAGCTGAAAGTGTTTGTTGAAGACCTATGCTCTACAGGGAGCTGAAAGTGTTTGTTGAAGACCTATGCTCCACAGGGAGCTGAAAGTGTTTGTTGAAGACCTATGCTCCACAGGGAGCTGAAAGTGTTTGTTGAAGACCTATGCTCTACAGGGAGCTGAAAGTGTTTGTTGAAGACCTATGCTCTACAGGGAGCTGAAAGTGTTTGTTGAAGACCTATGCTCTACAGGGAGCTGAAAATGTTTGTTGAAGACCTATGCTCCACAGGGAGCTGAAAATGTTTGTTGAAGACCTATGCTCTACAGGGAGCTGAAAATGTTTTTTGAAGACCTATGCTCCACAGGGAGCTGAAAATGTTTGTTGAAGACCTATGCTCTACAGGGAGCCGAAAGTGTTTGTTGAAGACCTATGCTCTACAGGGAGCTGAAAGTGTTTGTTGAAGACCTATGCTCTACAGGGAGCTGAAAGTGTTTGTTGAAGACCTATGCTCTACAGGGAGCTGAAAGTGTTTGTTGAAGACCTATGCTCTACAGGGAGCTGAAAGTATTTGTTGAAGACCTATGCTCTACAGGGAACTGAAAATGTTTGTTGAAGACCTATGCTCCACAGGGAGCTGAAAGTGTTTGTTGAAGACCTATGCTCTACAGGGAACTGAAAATGTTTGTTGAAGACCTATGCTCCACAGGGAGCTGAAAGTGTTTGTTGAAGACCTATGCTCTACAGGGAGCTGAAAGTGTTTGTTGAAGACCTATGCTCTACAGGGAGCTGAAAGTGTTTGTTGAAGACCTATGCTCTACAGGGAACTGAAAATGTTTGTTGAAGACCTATGCACTACAGGGAACTGAAAGTGTTTGTTGAAGATCTATGCTCTACAGGGAACTGAAAGTGTTTGTTGAAGACCTATGCTCTACAGGGAACTGAAAGGTAGAATAAGAAGAAGATTTGGTAATTTACGACTTTAGGTATCTCTAAACGAGTGATCTCCCCTGATGGACTGCACATAATTGAATATATCAAGTGCAGTATGCTTCCAATTTCAGTGCATTTAATTGTATTTTTACAAAAAGGTTTAACTTAGTAGTAGCCTTTGTCAGTCACAGTTGACTATGAATTTTGTAGCGCTCCTAGAAATGTTATTTTTTCTTGTTTTAGGTATTCTTTTTTTCTATGAATCTGTCTACTTCTTGTTTGCGTTGGAACTTTAGAGTGTGTTTCCAAAGATTGCAGCCTACAGCTATTTCTTCCCAGGCTGCAGGGTTTCTGTTCAAAGTCTTCATGTTGCATTTACACATGTCTACAAATAAAAGTTTTGGGCCCCCCAAAGTTCTTTTGCCATCTACTAGTTGTCTATAGTGTTTTTTTTTGTACGCTGCCATCTTTCATATGGTGTACATGGCCAAGTCAGCATAACCTAAGTTGTTTGAGCAGCGTGTAGATGTTTGAGAGGCCTGTATGAGTGAGGACCCCCACATTTGTCTTTTTGTCCTTCCATGTGATACCAAGAATATGGCGCAGACATTGCATATAAAATGCATGTAGCATTCTCTCATGCTTTGCATATGCTGTCCATGATTCACTGCCACACAAAAATATACTATTGATGCATTGTAAAATGCTGCCTTTGTTTTAATTGTCAGTTTGCTGTTTTGCCAAACACTACTAGAAAGACGGACGAAGGTGATAGCAGTTTTACAAATGCGGGTGTCAATTTCTGTATTTAAAGATAGTTTATCATTGATGATGAACCCCAGGTAGTTATACTGCTGCACAACATCAAATTTATAGTTGTCGATAAAGATTGCAAGTGTTGCTTTGATGTCCTGAGTAAGTATATAGGCTTTCTGCAAACTTATTTGTTGGATCGAAGTCTCTGCAGGCATGCGAAAAACAATGCATCATGCTCTGGAGTTCTTCCTGACTTTGCATGACAAGTGCTGCATCATCAGCAAATAACAGGTATTTCTATGGAATAAAGTGATGAATAATGTTCCACCCATCTTTCCATCTGTTTGCCTCTATCAGTTATTTTCTCCCCAGTGGACATCTTTAGTGGGGCAATAGTGTATTTTGTTGGTCCGAGGGCTTTATGGCATCATACATTGCTCTTAGGTTCCCAGTTTGAGATAGAGTCTGGATGCTGTCGCTAAGCTGGAGCCAATACTCATTTGCGCAGTGTTTAGCCTGTCTACTGGACTTTGTTTCTGGCCATTTTAAGAGCCTACAGAGTATTCGTATTAGGTGCACACTTAGGTGATCTAAGAAGGCCGCACATTTAGCTTTGACAACAGGTGTCATTTATTTTATCAACTCCAAAGCGATTGAGACAAGTTGACCATGAACTGTGGTCTGCACCAATTGTAGTAATAAATAAAAGTAATAAATAAAATAAAAATACTACTGTACTCAAACTGGCTAGCTAGTAGTGGCAGTTGAGTGTGTAGTGTTAACTTTGTAATAGTAGTAGTATAGTAGTAGTCTATCAGATTCATTATAGTCAATCAATAATAATAATAATGTGTTTAGATTGAGATAGAATCAAATAAAAACTAAATACTTATTTATAATTGAGATATTGAGTTAATTGCGGGTTATCATCATACTGCACTCCGAACATGTCCATAGATCATCTACAGATGCTCAGATCCCCTCCTCACCAAGATCCGCAATCAGCGACTGACGACTCCAGTAATTTATTTATAAATTAACAATTATATTATATAAAATAAAAATGTAATTAAAATAAATAATTTAACCTTTTAAATTAAACCAGATTTTTAAACAAATTTATATTATATTAAAAGAGTTCTTAAATGTTATGTAGAATCAGTTTTAACATATGGATGTGAATCATGGACAACAGACAAGAAAATCACTGGAGGCTGTAGAAATGTGGTTTTACAGAAGAATATTGAGAATACCATAGACAACTACTAAGAAGAGTAATGAAAACGTTCTGAAAGAGGCCAAAGCAAAAAGATAATTTCCATTGTTAGAATGAAACAATCATCATTATCATTTTTTGGCCATGTGTAACGAGAAGAGAACAACTGGAATAATATATTAATTGTAACAACTGGGGAAATTGAGGGACGAAGAGATAGAGGGAAGCAAAGAGAAAAGATACCAGACACAGACAGCTTAAGACTTTAAGTTAAGAGAATGGCTTGGCAGAAGGGAAGGTCAACAACAAAAATGATAAATAACTAATAACTGGTCGTGATCGAAAGTTGTGGTCTGATCACCTACCTCAGCAGGCTTGGTTCATGATGATGATGATATTATTATTATTACACTATAATATAAAATTATAAATCAAAAATCAATTTAATAAATAAACTATTTACCAGGAACTAGGGTTACGGACGGGGTACGTGATTTTTTACGAGTTTAGGGCTTTAGACTTTATTTAGTAGTTAGTTAAGAGTTAAGTTAGCAGGGCTTAGACTTAGAGACTAGACTTTTTTAACTTTAAGAAAAAGATGTAAAAAAAGTAGTAAAACTTCTTAAACTTAAACTAAAACTAAAACTTAATTAAACAAGTAATTATATATAATATGTATACACTTATAGTTATAGCAGTTATAGTTATAACTAGTTATTATAGTAGTACTAGATAGACTGATAGAGTCTACACTGTCTACAGTATTCAGTATATTGTAATTCAGACCAGTATGCGTCAATTCAATCTGAGTAATGCTCGCCTAAAGAAAAAGATAATTATTAAAACAATTGCTGAAGCCTACACTTAGTGACTTAGACTTACTTAGTAATAGGATTTGTCTTAATTGTTAGTCTAAGTGCGTCGTCACTAGAGATGCAGTCAACTGTTTCAGATCCACCATTTTTTTCTACGTTGGACGAAGCGTTCCGTTCTTTCCGCTCCTTTATCGTTTCTGCAAATTCCTAAATAATTATCTTTCTACCTCTGTGAGAGATAAGTTTTCGTATCGCGTATGCATCTTCATCTCAGCCTCAATAGCAAAACGACTGAAGTAATGGTAGGAACAAAGAGAAAAACATCAACGGAATGCACGATAAAGACAAAGTCTCCTCTCTCTCTCTCTCTCTCTCTCTCTCTCTCTCTCTGCGATCAAGACTCAATCAGAGTAGGATTCCAGACTCTCTCATGAAGTCAGCTGTCTGTTTAAGTGAGTCGATTGCCCCATATAGTTTCTCTTCCAGGGAGGTGGGCGTGGACCACATTGCTCTTCTCAGGTCTGTGTACTGGGGGCAATCCTGTAGAACATGTTTTGTAGTCATATTGTCCAGTGTACAGTGGCATAGGCTGGTTGTACCTATTTTGAATTTGGTGAACATGTGATTTCTCATTCTATTGTGGCCAGTGCATAGGCAAAGTATGATGACTTGATCCCTCCTTGATAGTTGGTAGTATCCGTCACTCTCGTTATGCTTTGGGTGTTCTCGTTTCCATTTTTCATGGAACTGACCCTTGAGGATGGATTTGGCTTCATCATAACTGAGCGGATGGTTCTCTTGTGGTAATCTCCCTCCCTCTTTAGCTAATTTGTCTGCGCGTTCGTTCCCGTGTTTATTACATTGTTATTGAGTTATTTGCGGGTCATCATCATTGCACTCCGAACATGTCCATAGGTGCTCAGATCCCCTCCTCAGCAATTCCCGCAGTACCCAGCGACTGACGACTCCAGTTCTATGTTGGTTGATAAGTCTTCTTACACGGCCACCAAGTGTCTCATTTCTGGCTGTGCCCATCTTAACTCCCATTTCCATCATCCGAAGAAGTCTATCTATCTTTCGTTCGCTCGAAGTATTGTCTATACCAGCAATGTCGTTTCCTGTATGAATTTTACTGTCTTTTGTAATTCCTGCAGTGGCCCATATAGTTTTGTCTGTAGTGTTGTATCTATGGGCCTATGGATTTTCCTTAGTCTACTATATTCTGTGCAATCTTGAAGTATGTGTTCAGCAGTCTGGGGTGCCTGTCCACATGTACAAGTAGTTGATGTGCCGATCTTGAATTTTTTATACATGTGACTATGGAGTCGATTGTGTCCTGTTCTTAGGCGTATAATGATAACTTGTTCATATCTATTCA
This sequence comes from Megaustenia siamemsis, assembly GCA_032433765.1. NCBI lineage: Eukaryota > Metazoa > Mollusca > Gastropoda > Stylommatophora > Ariophantidae > Megaustenia > Megaustenia siamemsis. Next base: position 29,224,020 of record JAVIAB010000156.1, read on the forward strand.
TATTATGAAAGGCATCCTGATTTGGGGCTTGTGGTCCTCTGATTGATTTGATTATGTGTTTCCTATGATGGTATGTAACCGGTGTATCTAGTTGTGTGCCTGTTGAGCCTTCCTTTGCCAACTGATCTGCTTTCTCATTTCCTGGTATTCCACAGTGAGATGGGATCCACTGCAGGGCAACCCTGTGGTGCTTGCAGAGTTCAGTCAATAAGGTCTGCAGATGTGGTAATTTTCTGGATTGTAGTGCCTGGAGTACTGATCTTGCATCTGTCAAAAACACTACAGGCTGTGGGCTAAGATTACTGTTCAGCAGTTTTTCTATTGCCAACTTTATTGCTTGTATTTCTGCATCATAATTGTGACAATATTTCCTTGTTGCTATTTTATTCATATCCCTAGTGTTATTTGGGTACTCTATATATGCACCTGCTCCCCCATTCTTTACTGATCCATCTGTGTACACACGGATCCATAGGTCTTGTGGGTATTCTTCATCCAGGAAACTGAGAGTTATTGTTTTTCGCTGTAGACTATTCTGTTCCTCTTTGTCAACTATTCCTTTCACTTCTGTCCGTATTTGAACTGATAATATTGATTCATCTGTCCAGGGAGTCTGTTCTGGTATAGGCAGTAGGGGGTTAACAACTCTTGGCATGTCTGGTGTTTGTCTACTAATACGCTTGGCTTGGTTGATAAAACTGCTTCTCTTAAGTCGTCCCAATGCAAGATTTTGGAATCGGTCCTTCATTGGATGTCTCGGCATGCATACACATTTTTTCTGCCTGTATCAGCACCTTTGTGTCTCTCCGTTCTCTCAGTGCTGGTATCCTCCACAATTTCTCCATCTCAAGTGACGTGGATCTGTGTTTGTCGAAGTCATGTGCTCTTCCCACATCTCGGAGGGCATTGATGATGTCCGCCCGATCCATTGGTTACCCGTCCTCAACGACAGCGCAGTTAGCCAACCTGTCCGCTCTTTCATTTCCCCGTACTCCCGCATATCCAGGGACATAGACAAAGGTGACCGTACGTATTTTGGATTTCTGCAACGACTCTACCCATTGCATGCGTACAAAGCCCGCCTCCACTTTTTTAATCATGCTCATCGAATCACTCAGTATACATGCGTGGGTGTAGTCTTGTGACTCTAACTATTTGAATGCCTTGGTCACTGCCATCGCCTCCATTGTCCTGCTACTCGTGGTCATGACGTATGCATCACTGTCTTCCTTGACTATTCTGCCTGCCGAGCGTGCTATAAATGCCCATGCGTTTATTTGGTGTCGTATTACAGATCCGTCTGTATAGATGACTGCATCTTTCTCATCGGTGTTATCGCAGATGAGACCGTTGACCTCAGCATTAACCACGACCGGGTTCTGTTCCCTACTTTTCCTGTCGAGTGTGACAATATACGAGAAAGTCCCCTTGAATGACGTAGGCACCGGTATCCACTCCTCACCAACGCTGATATTGGTAAGCCCACAGACCTGTTTGATGACATCTTCTGCTCGGCCCACCCATGATTTGCCTCTCTTTAGCCTGACACCTTTCACTGTGTTGAGCACGTGGTGCAATGGATGCTCTGTATCTGTACTAATCTTCAGGTATGCTCGTGCTCTCCAGATCTTGATTCTGTCATCCATGGTTGGAAAGTCAAGAAGATACATCATAGCTACACAGGGAGTGTCCCTCGTACATCCCAGGATAATGCGCATGGCTTCATTTTGTATTTTCTCCAGCCTATCAATTTGAGTCGTACTGACAGTACGAATTGTCAGGGCATACTCGATTGGTGCGAGGACTAATCCCTGGAACAGAAGAGTAAGTAGCCTCTGCTCGATGTTGGCAGCTGCCATGACCTTCAAGGCGGCTAATCCTTTGCGGGATTTTGTTATCACATGGTCGACGTGGTCCCGAAAACACAGGCTGCGATCAAATTTAACTCCAAGGTATGTCATCAACTTGTCCCTGGTCACCTCATCAGCTCCCATTCGTACTACCGGTGTGGTCATATTAACGATATGATTGTTAAGGGAGAACCATGAAACTGATGCTTTGTTAGGATTAACCAAGGCACCTGAAACCCCACACCAGGAAGAAATGCGATCGAGTTCGTCTTGCATTGTGGAGGCGATTCCCCGTATGTCTCTTCCCTGTCGATATACCAGAATACCATCAGCAAAAGTCATAGTTCTTCCCCTCCCATCCAGCCGTTGTTCCGTGATCGTTATTGTGTACACGTTAAATAGAACTGGTGACAATGGTGAGCCTTTTGGCAGCCCTGGACAAATGGATGTTGGTTCGGAAGACCAACTTCCACATCTGAGTATCACCTTCCTCTGAAACAGTGCCGCGGCGATCCCTCTAATGAGGAAGGGTGCACCGCCAGTTTGAGGAGCATATGCATGAGATATTCAAATGGTACCCTGTTGTATGCATCCTCCAGATCTATAGCAGCAGCACATGTCTCCTCTCGTCTGTGGAAGCCTTCGAAGACGTCATAGGCAAAGACTGCCGCATTGAGCCATGTCTCTTTGCTATATCTATAACCTCCGTGTGTGGGTGGGAATATGAGTTTCTGTTCAAGGTGACAGGTGAGGACACGGGCAACTATTTTTCTCCAGCAGCTTGCCCGCAGTGTTCTGCATTGTGATGATTCTGTAGGCACTGATCTGAGAATGGTCCTTGTTTGGCTTCGGTAGCGGTAGTAAGTAGCTGTGTAGCCACTCCTCCTTAATCTGGCCACTCCGAATACTGGCATTAAACTCATTGGCCAGTTTTGTCAAATCGTCGTCAGCTAAATCGCCTATGTCATCGTACCGAACACCATCTGGACCAGGAGCAGTGTTGTATGACCTTTTAAGTGTCATGCGAATGGTATCGGTTGTGATTGTGAGATCTTCTTCCAGCCCTACATCCTTACACAATTTTGACAGCGATCCCACTTTTAGCCTGACACCTTTCACTGTGGTGCTCAACACAGTGAAAGGTGCCAGGCTAATTACATTGTGATATTACATTGTGATGGTATCCACTGAATGACTACTCTCTGGAAGTTATTGCATAGATGGTTCAGGGTTGTTCTCAAGTCATCTAGTTCATTGTTCTTGGACTTTTTAGAGCTGATAATACTGACAGTGCATCAGTCAGAATCACCAATTTATTGTGCATGTTATTTTTGTGTTGAGTAGCCAGTGTTGCAGCATCTCTGATGGCCTCAGTTTCTGCTTTAAAGTTGTTTGAGAATTTTCCAGTAGCTATTGACTTGGTGATCTCGTACTGAATATTCAGCTTCAAGAACATACTTCCCCCTCCATTTCTGGTGGCATTTGTAGCAGAGCTATCTGTGTATATGTGGGACCAAGAGTCCTGTGGGCAGGTATCGTGTATGTGTTTTTCTGCTACGTGTTTTCTTTCTGTGTCTCATTGGGTGCCTTTTTCATGATTCCTGTTATATTTTCCTTAAGTTCTGGTATTTTATGCTTTCCATGAGGAGACATATCAGATGGGCCCAAGGGTTTCGATATTGTTTGGAAAGTACTGGGTCTCCAGTAGTTAGTTCATTGGCAATTGCAGCGAAGTTGCTCCTCTTTAGTCGTACAATTCCGGAACCAGATATTCTTTGGTGCATGGGGTGGCTAAGGAGCCTTCTATATTTCTCCGCTTGTTGCAGTACTTTAGCGACCCGTCTGCCATCTAAGGGCTGTAAACCTGTTACTGTTTCTAGAGTCTTGATAGGTGTAGATTTCATAGAACCAGTGATGATACGGGCAGCTTGGTTCTGTGTTTTGTTAATTTTGCTAAGGTGTGATTTGGAAGCCATAGCCCAAGCTGTGACTCCATACTCTAGAACTGGCCTGACTCTTCCTACGTATAGTCTTTTCTGTCTATTGCTGTCTGCCCCCCCTCCCCCCACCCCCAGTCCGTTCCTGCCAATTTCTTCATAATATTTGTTCGCTTTCTGGCTTTTTTCCTTGCTTTGTCTATCTGATTTTTCTAAGTCATTCTGCGATTCATGGTGACACCAAGATATGTTGGGTTTTGGTCAATAGGGAGTGTATGGTCTTTGATCTTCAAGTTTGCAGAGAGTTTGTTTCTTGATAGGCTGAAAATTGTATATGTAGTTTTTTTTTCGTTAATTGGTAAGAACCAGGTGTTCGTCCATTTTTCAAGTTCACCTAGGGCATCTTGCATCCTGGGTCCAGCCACCGACAGACTTTCATCACGAGCCCATAAGTTTTTGTCTAGATTAAGGCTCTCTGTTTTATCTATCCAGCTCTGTCTGGCTGATGTCATGACCTCACGTCTGTATTTGGCCGAGGCTGCTTTGTAGGCAATGTTGCTCTCTGTGGTGTGTGATGCTTCAGCTAGTCCTCTGACAGAGTCCAGTTCCTCTTCAAGTCTTTGTATTTCCTTGCTCCAGTATGGCTTGTAGTTTCTTCTTGCTCCTCTAGGAATGGATTCTTTAGCAGCTCTCAGGATGCCATTTATTAACCGCTCTATCATATTATTGACCTTCTTTTCGTGGGTGTTGAAAGGCGCAGTATATGCATCAGTGAGCCTTGCAAACTTTGCCCAATCTGCTCTCTTATAGTTCCAGCGGGGAAGAGGTATTTGCAACTTTTGTTTGTGAGCAAGATCCACTGAAAGTTTGACTGGTCTATGGTCACTATCTCCAAGTTGGTTCAGCACTTTTCTGTTAATTTTGATAGATATGTGTCCAGTTGCAAACGCTAGGTAAGAAGTGGAAGTTGTTTTCCATATTTTTGAGTAGAAGGTTGGGGGGTCCTCCCTAGAGTTTATGAGGAATATGTTGTTGTCTATTTCCCATTCTTCCACTTCTTCACCTCGAACATTGGACTCCTTATATCCCCATCTTTCAGAGTGGCTGTTAAAGTCTCCTACTACCAGACACTTTGATGGTGTTATTTCCATTGACTCCAGCTTCAGTAATTTGTCATTTGGACAGTATATATTAAATATCCTTATACTAGCGGAGTTAATGTAAAGGTCTGTACCAATGATCTTTGCCTCTCCGTTTGTGACTACATCTATCAGTTTTGCTGGGATGGAATATTTAATAAGTATAAGAATTCCACCCTTGTGACCTTCCCTGTCTTGTCTAAATGTTTGGTAGCCCTAATCATAAATCTGTGCTGAGGATTAAGATGAGTTTCCTGGATGCAGGCAACGTCTATCTCCTCCTCTGCTAGTCTGTTTGTTACAGCTTGTTTTTTTGTGTGGTATATGCCCTCCGCATATTTCTTGAAGCCTTTTCGGTCAGTGGCAGTTTCTATCATAATTTGAGTTTGTTAGATCCAGTCTGATTGAACACCCGTTAAAACGTTGCACTGTGTTCTGCGCCAAAGGCCCAGTGCATCCGATTTCAGCCAGCATTTTATTCAGGTTAGCTTTCCTTAGCCTTTGATTGTCCCCAATCTTCCTGCAAGGCAGCATATTGTCTTTTCTGTAGGGGAATTCTGCCCTTAGATGGTCTGTCATCCCAGGCTTACGAGCAATATCTGCCCAAGCTTGATTGGGTAATTAGTTGGTGATTAGACCATCACTATCATTACGATGACGTAGCACACAAAAATGTCGTACATACAATTTCGCTCCCTTTAGACTCCCAATTTGCTGGATATGACGTCATGGGACGCACCAAGATGGAAGCTTGTTCGCGTTCGAGCCATAGTGTAAACAATGTTGACTTTGAACATCACGCTATCTGTTATCACAGCGAGTTGGCGGATTTTTAGAAATGTAACCACGGGTTTGACAATAAATGTTTGTACACAGTTCGTTAACCACCGCTGTAGATCAAGTCTTTATTCTGCTGGCTTCGTACGCGACCTTGGAAGCTAATTACCTAACATGTGCAGACGGTTGGTTTGGGGCAAATTGTACGTTACAATGTCACTGCTATAATGACTCAGTTTGTGACAAAACTACAGGGAGATGCCCAAACAATGACAGTTGTCAGCACGAATATTTCGGACCCCAGTGTCAGTACTTGGATCTCGTTTACAAATACGCCAAAAAATCTGAACCTACTTTCCTGTTTGATAACAACGACACCACATGTTATCCGGACACGGATTCTACATCAGTTGAGGCAACTCTCAATCAATCTTTGCCGTTCTCCTGGTTTAGGATTTATGTGAATGACTTAACAAATCCGGATAATTTCATGGTAAAACTAAATGGTTCTGCCTCATGTAACAATGGATCAAGGTTTGTAGTTAGTTCGCACGAGATTGATGTCTTTTGCTCTGGGGCTGGTCTGATCAACAAGTTACGGATTGAAGGGGCGATAGTTGCAAATATCTGCTCCATCTACATTGGCGGGGGTCGGAATGTGGCTCTCAAACAGAACACAAACCAGACCGACACATTTAATGCTTGTTATACAGGAGACAGATGTGGATCAGAGGCCGCAGTTAATGGTAAAACAAAGACCAATCTCTATGACAATGTCTGCACACACACACACACAATTGAGAAGTGGAACCAATTCTGTTTACTGGTATCTGAACTTTGCCACGCCCCAGAAGACTCACACCATTCGAATTTATCATCGAGCTAGCACTATGATTCGGGTAAAGAAAACCACTCTAAAGGCTTTCTCTGACAGTGGCTGTGTAGTGTTCCAGTATAATGATATATCATACCCAAATATTTCTGTGAACACTATTGTAGTCATCACACAAGCGACAATGGCACACATTAAGATTGAGTTCTTACCGACCATTTCGCAGGCAGACAGTGCACTGACGGTGTGTGAGGTGCAAACATTTACAGACACCTATTGTCTGGACGGGCAATCTTGGTCGTTTTGTGCAGTGTGTAGTGGGTGTAGCAAAGGCTACAACGTCATCACCGGTACGTGTCACGGCAACTGTTCACATGGGATCTATGGACACGACTGCTCCGGATCTTGCTTGAACAACTGTTTCAACGACATCTTTGAACAGTTAACCGGGAACTGTACATGCAAGGGAACATTCTACGGGTCAGACTGCACTCTCAATTCTCCGGACAACTGTTTGAACGAATCCTGTGAACAGTTAATCGGGGCCTGCGTCTCGTATGTCGATGATTCCCACGTCAAGAAGAGTCTGCCGACTACAACAAACCCAAGCATATGGATACCTTAATGTGTTTCTGTGCTGGACATGGTTCATTTCTTGGTGTTTTTCCGTGAATCCATGGCTCATATCTTGATGTGTTTCTGTGCTAGCCATGGCTCATATCTTGATGTGTTTCTGTGCTAGCCATGGCTCATATCTTAGCTTGTGTGTGTGTGTGCTGGCCATGGCTCATATCTTGGTGTGTGTCATGTTAGTCATATCTCATATCTTGGTGTGTCCGTGTTAATCATGTCTCATATCTTTATGTGTGTATGTGTTTAGTCATATCTCATATCTTAGTGTGTATCTGTGTTAGTCATGTGCCATATCTTTGTGTGTGCAAGTTTGGGTTAGTGATATATCATATCTTTGTGTGCATGTTTATGTTAGTCATATCTCATATCTTTGTATGTGCATGTCTGTGTATGTCACATCTCATATCCTCGTGTGTGCATGGCTATGTCAGTCACATCTCATATCGTTGTGTGCATGTTTATGTTAGTCATATATCATATCTTTGTGTGTGCATGTCTGTGTATGTCACATCTCATATCCTCGCGTGTGCATGGCTATGTTAGTCACGTCTCATATCTTTGTGTGCATGTCTATGTTGGTCATATCTCATATCTCTGTGTGCATGTCTATGTTAGGCATGTGTCATATCTTTGTGTGTGCATGTCTATGTCGGTCATATCTCATATCTTTATGTGCATGTTTATGTTAGTCATGTGTCATATATCTTGATGTGTGTCAGTGTTATTCATGCCTCGTATCGATGTGTGCATGTCTGTGTTAGTCACATCTCATATCTTTGTGTGTGCATGTCTGTGTTAGTAACCTCTAGTGACTCGGGCAGATGGTGCTCGTAAACCTGGGAGGGCCAACCATCTAAGGGCAGAATCCCCCTACAGAAAAGATCATCTGCTGCCTTGCAGGAAGATGGGACAATCAAAGGCTAAGGAAAGCAAACCTGAATACAATGCTGGCTGAAATCTGATGCACTGGGCCACTGGCGCAGAACACCGTGCAACGTTTTAACGGGTGTTCAATCAGGTTGGATCTGACAGACTCTAATTGTGATGTTTTCTCTGTGGGGGCGATCAACACACTTAACCTGACAGCTGACTTCATGTGAGAGTCTGGAATCCTACTCTGATTGAGTCCTGATCGCAGAGAGAGAGAGAGAGAGAGAGAGAGAGAGAGAGAGAGAGAGAGAGAGAGAGATATTCCCAATTACTCTAGTGAAAGCAGCCTACGGCAAAGTACGGTGCAAATTCATTAAAGAGATAAAACCGTGGCTGACGAAGTACTTTACATTAATAAGTAACATAGAATTAACTTGCGTCAATGAATTCAAACAACGGTCATGAACAGCACCAATGTGACGTAAAGCGCAGATCAAGTCTAAACGTTGGAAGGTCGCATTCACAACACTTGATTTATAAAAAAAAAGGACTGTTGCCGGCGTACAACTTCGCTTTAGCGGCACAATTGTAATAAGTAGATCATCATTTATACTTTAACGCAGAAAAGTACAATGGAGAACCGAAATTAATCAGATTCCGAATGGTCTTTCTGCAGCGATCGAGATAACGTGACCTAGATCCACCATCTTACCGGATGTCAAAGACAAAGTGAACAATATTTATATTAAATCAGGTAAATGAATGTAAACACCAGGGAACAATCAATGTTAACCTCAAATGATAGATGTACTATAGATGTGAGATGAAAAATGGCTCAAGCGAAAGAGGCTTTTAAAAAAATGAGGAAGATACTGTGCAATCCATTTTTGACAATAGAAACAAGAAAAAAGAACTCTTAAATGTTATGTAGAATCAGTCTTAACGTATGGATGTAAATCATGGACAATAGGACAACAGACAGGAAAATCACTGGAGGCCGTAAAATTGTGGTTGTACAGAAGAATGTTGAGAATACCATGGACAGCTAAGTAGAGTAATGAAAACGTTCTGCGTTCTGAAAGAGGTCGAAGCAAAAAGAGAGCCAATTTCCAATATTAGGAAGAAACAAACATCATTTCTTGCCCATGTGATGAGAAGAGAACAGCTGGAATATATTGCGAAAACTGTAAAGATCGAGGGACGAAGAGATAGAGGGAAGCAAAAAGAAAAGATACCAGACAGTTTAAGAGAATGGTTTGGCAGTGGGTCAAGAACAGAAATGATAAATAACTATCGAGATCGAAAATTGTGGAGAAGTTATGGTTATTGTTATGGAAGGCCCCGGTATTACTGCAAACGAATTAAAATGGAGAAGTATGATTGCCTACACCAGCAGGCATGATACTTGATGACGATGATGATGATGATGATGATGAATCTTCAAAACAATAGTTTGTCACAAAAAAAGTATAAATTTAAAACTAATATAAAGCACAATGGGAGCCGCGATAGCTCAGTGGTTAGTGAACTGGACTACAAAGGACAAGGGGCAGGGTTCGATCCCAACCGACGGCTTCCCAGCCTTAAATGGGTTCCGGATTTTTTTCTGGGAAAGTAAAGCGGCACGGGCGTAATACCGACCACATTACCCCAAAAATCATGTGCCGAAGGTCTGTAAAATGTATGGTCACTAACACCATATTCCCTATACGCCGCCACTTGGCGAGACGGGGCTCTTTACTACTTTTTTTTTAATTACTAAAGAAAGGAAGTTTACAGGAGTGCACAAATTATTCGGGAATTATGCTACTATCAGTGCCAGGAAAAATATTAAGCAGAATCATTCTGGAGAGACTAAAAAGGCCATAGAGAAACATTTGAGGGATGGACAAGTAGGTTTTAGGAAGAAGAGATCATGTGCTGATCAAATAACTACTCTACGTATAATAGTTGAACAAAGTTTAGAACTAGAGTCCCCACTATATATTGGAAACATAGATTATGAAAAGGCATTTGATAGTTTAGACAGAGGAATGCTTTGGAAGTTGCTGAGTCATTACAGAATCCCCATAAAGTTTATTAACCTGATACCTGATAAAAACAATGTATTGAGGAATGAAATGTAGTGTGGTGCATGAAGGACAGCTTACAGAAGCATTTGAAATAAGAAGAGGAGTAAGGCAGGGATGCCTTCCATCTCCATTTCTCTTTCTACTGGCCATAGATTGGATTATGAAAATAACTCAAAACAACAGAAATGGAACCCAGTGGTCACTGACCAAGCAACTTGATGATTTAGACTTTGCTGATGACATAGCTCTCCTATCACACAGCCATCAACAGATGCAGGATAAAATGAGCATACTTGATGAAAGATCACAACAGCTAGGACTTAAAATTAATAGAGATAAGACCATCACAATGAGAATTAATGCAGTTGGCAATAACCAAATAAAACTAGGAGAAATACCTCTACTAGATGTACAATCTTACATATATCTGGGTAGTAATATAGATAAAGAGGGAGGAACAGAAAATGATACCAAAATAAGGATATCAAAAGCAAGAGGAGCTTTTATTGCACTGGGAAACATATGGAAGTCCAAAGAAATTAGGTTAAATACAAAAATAAAAATTTTCAACTCCAATGTTAAGTCAGACCTATTATATGGCTGTGAAACATGGAGAACAACAAAATTCACAATCATGAAGATACAGACTTTCATTAATGGATGCTCACGCAGGACAAAATCACTAATATAGAATTATGGAAATGTACCAGTCAAATACCAGTGGATAAAGAGATACAGCGAAGACGATGGCCCTGGATAGGACACACCTTGGAAGCCAACTGAGAGTATTACACAACAGGCCCTTTCTTGGAATCCCCAGGGAAAAAGACAAAGAGGAAGGCCAAGGAATTCTTGGAGAAGACAGATAGTAGTAGAGATGAAGATGATGGGGAAGACACGGAATGATCTTAAAAGAATGGCAAGAAACAGAACGACTTAGAAAGTGTTTGTTGAAGACCTATGCTCCACTGGGAGCTAAAAGGTAAAAGAAGAAGAAAGCATTATACATTAGAAAAAACAATATATGAATCAATCTTGAGCCAGAATACTGCATAACTATGTAAAGAAATAAAAAACTTTGATTGGTTTGTTTCAAAACAAAATATATTTCCCGTCGCGCCGAAGACATAGATATAGGGCGGAGGTCATAGTTTTCCACAATCAAGAATATGCTGCTAGTTCTGGTAGATTTAGGTTGTTTCTTAGTCCCATGGTTGAGTCTTCCCTAGTCATTGTTCTGTGCTGTGATACTCTTGGTCTGTCTTGTTTTCTTTTACCAGATGTTTTCCACATGAATGCCCTTTCTTCGTTCATTCTCAACTCATGGCCGATGTATTCCCAATGACTTCTTCTTATAAAGCTTTGCACATATTCTTGTTTCGATTCGTCTCTTATCAGTTCATTATGCAAATGTTGACAAATTCTTTCTGGCTTTTTAATAATATGTTTGAGATTTTTTGGGGGCATTTGTTTTCAAAGGCATATAGTTTCCTATCTAAGGTCTGGGTGAATCTCAACTTTCACATCCATATGTCAGCACTGGTATCACACAGGAATTGAACAATCTAGGTTTTGTTCTTTAACTGAGAACTTTGCATCTCCAGATATTCATCAGTTTGTTGAACTTTGTGCTAGTACGATGTGTGTCATGATTTCTGACTTTATGTCTCCCAATCTCTAGACAAATAGAATGGGAGGCAGTGGGACCAAGACTGGTGAGAGCAACATTTAGAAAACAAAATAAAATTACATATTATACAATGCTATGCACCAACCAACGATAAAGATGACTCAGTTAAAGATGATTTTTATAAAACAGCTACAATGGCAGATGGATGCAAGACGAGCCAAGGATATTATAATCTTGATGGGAGACCTAAATGCTAAGGTAGGATCAGACAACAGAGGCTTCGAAGAGATTATGGGAAAACATGGACTTGGAGATATAAACGAGAATGGAGAGATATTTGTGAATTTCTGCGCCCTTGATCAAATGAGCCTAGGAGGAACAATATTCCAACATAAAAGAATACACAAAGCTACATGGGTGTCACCAGATCATAGAATGGAAAATCAAATTGATCACATATGTATTAATAATAAGTTTAAGTCATCCTTACAGGATGTAAAAGTATATAGAGGGGCAGATATAGCTTCTGATCATCATCTTCTGTTAGCCAAACTTAAAATTAAATTAAAAAGGTATAATACAACGAATAAGGGTAGAAAGTATTTCAATGTAGGGTTTCTTAAAGAACAAGGAATTAAAGATAAATTCGCAGTCACAATATCAAACAAATACCAAGTCCTCCAACAACTAGAAAATACAATAAATATAGAAGATCATTGGAAACAGGTAAAAAATATATGGAAAGAGACATGTGAAGAAACACTGGGAAAAGAGAATGCCAGAATAAGGCATGGATGACAGCAGAGACCCTGGATAAAATTAAAGAAAGAAAGAACAAGAAAGCAGACATAAATAAAAGCAAAACAAGAAGTAATAAAGCCAAGACACAGGAAGCTTACACAGAGTGAAATATAATATATAGATGAACTAGCTAAAGAGGCAGAAGAAGCAGCAAATAAAGGGAATATGAAAGAACTGTACAACAGCACAAAGAAATTAGGTGGAAAATACAAACAGATCAACGCCTTTATCAAAGACAAGAAAGGAAATCTGCTTAGTAATATAAGGGAACAAATGGAAAGATGGAAAGAACACTTTGAAGAACTTTTGAACAGACCCGGCTCAAATAATCCTCCAGATATACTACCAGCAGAAGAAGAGTTACACGTTAACTGCGGAAAACCAAGCAAAGAAGAAATAATGAAAGCCATCAAACTATTAAAAGATGGTAAAGCCACAGGACCAGATGAAATTCCTTCGGAAGCCATCAAAGCAGATATTAACACCTCTACCAAGATGTTACATGATCTATTGGATAAAATTTGGGAGAGGGAAGAAATACCTAAAGACTGGAGAGAAGGTTATATGATCAAACTACCAAAGAAAGGAAGTTTACAAGAGTGCACAAATTATAGGGGAATTATGCTACTATCAGTGCCAGGAAAAATATTAGGCAGAATCATTCTGGAGAGACTAAAAGAGGCTATAGAGAAACACTTGAGAGATGAACAAGCAGGTTTTAGGAAGAACAGATCATGTGCTGATCAAATAACTACCCTACGTATAATAGTTGAACAAAGTTTAGAACTAAAATCCCCACTTTATATTGGATTCATAGATTACGAAAAGGCATTTGATAGTTTAGACAGAAGAATGCTTTGGAAGTTGCTGAGTCATTACGGAATCCCCATAAAGTTTATTAACCTGATAAAAACAATGTATGAAGGAACAAAATGTAGTGTGGTGCATGAAGGCCAACTTACAGAAGCATTTGAAATAAGAACAGGAGTAAGGCAAGGATGCCTCCTGTCTCCATTTCTCTTTCTACTGGCCATAGATTGGATTATGAAAATAACTCAAAACAACAGAAATGGGATCCAGTGGTCACTGGCCAAACAACTTGATGATTTAGACTTTGCTGATGACATAGCTCTCCTATCACACAGCCATCAACAGATGCAGGATAAAATGAGTATATTAGATGAGAGATCACAACAGCTAGGACTAAAGATTAATAGAGATAAGACCAACATTATGAGAATTAATGCAGTTGGCAATAACCAAATAAAACTAGGAGAAATACCTCTACTAGACGTACAATCTTATATATATCTGGGCAGTAATATAGATTAAAGAGGGAGGAACAGAAAATGATACCAAAATAAGGATATCAAAAGCAAGAGGAGCTTTCATTGCACTGGGAAACATATGGAAATCCAAAGAAATTAGGCTAAATACAAAAATAAAAATTTTCAACTCAAATGTTAAGTCGGTCCTATTATATGGCTGTGAAACATGGAGAATGACAAAATTGACAATCACGAAGGTACAGACTTTCATTAATGGATGCTTGCGCAGAATAAAGGGATGGAAATGGCAGGACAAAGTCACTAACGTGGAATTATGGAAATGTACCGGTCAAATACCAGTGGATAAAGAGATACAGCGAAGACGATGGCGATGGATAGGACACACACTACGGAAGCCATCTGAGAGTATTACACATTAGGTCCTTTTTCGGAATCCCCAGGGGAAAAGACAAAGAGGAAGACCAAGGAATTCTTGGAGAAGACAGATAGAGGCAGAGATGAAGATGATGGGGAAGACATGGAATGATCTTAAAAGAATGGCAAAAAACAGAACGACTTGGAAAGTGTTTGTTGAAGACCTATGCTCCACTGGGAGCTAAAAGGTAAAAGAAGAAGAATCTCTAGACATTTTGTGCTTGTTAGGTAAGTAACATTTGTAGCTTCTTGCCAAAATGTCATTTTAAATGTAATTTTAGTGTTATATCAAATGGCTATGTTGGTAATATCCAGGACTTTGTGTTGATCTGAAGACCTTGTGGGAAATATACATATGGCAATCTTTTTTGACTTTCTAAAAAACATTATTGAATTGGTGAAGATTGGATTAGTTTTATTCTAGTGATATTTATAAGACACATATTAAAAATGTGTTGGTAAAAATAGAATAAAAGTTTTGATGCAAAAGGATGGCCTGGATGTCTAAGACCAGCATGGTTAGAAGGGCAAACAAGTCAGTATTAGAAAAGTAAAATTTTTAATTCATTGACAAATGACAAAGTGAAAGATCAATATCATTGTTGGCTTATCCAACCTCTTTCTTATTACAGGCCTATTATTCTCACTTTTCTATAACAATATCTTCTAATGATTCTCTCAATCACACATAAAATATACCATTCTACCATTCAGAATCAGTACACGGACATAACCAAATAAAAGAGAAACATATTATTGCAATAATAATGTAAACAGCAATGACCCAAACAAGTAAACTTCAAGATTAAACTATCTCAGGACATTTTCTGCTTCTTCTTCATCTTGCAACCCTGAAGGTCATTATGTCACCACTGCCAGACTTGAATAAATGGAGGTTGTTAGGGCACCACTTCATCAATCTGGTGGTCGTTAGGGCACCACTGACAGACTTCATCAATCTGAAGGTCGTTAGGGCACCACTTCATCAATCTGGTGGTCGTTCGGGCACCACTGACAGACTTCATCAATCTGGAGGTCTTAAGGGCACCACTTCATCAATCTGGTGGTCGTTAGACAACAATGACATTGAAATCACATGATCAAACTATCACAGTTCACTTCACACAAGACACCTGGTATCACAAACATTATATATCACTTCTTTAAAAGAATGCATGATATAATTTCTAGATAAACTTGTTAACTTTTGATCATAAGGCACAATGAATAGATTTAAATAGATAAAAATGTAATAGGCTATACACAACCACTGAGAAATAACTATCAAATTTATTTATCCCCTATATAGTAAACATTTTATATATATTCCATGTATACAGACATATAGAATGGTTTGGTGAATATGCCACAAATGAACATGAAAACATCAACAATCAACAGACTGAAAGATTTGTAAAAAATGAAAACAAACTTGCTGGCAAAAATAGTTTAAATTCATTACATTTTTATTTCAGTCTTAAAGGGCAGCAACAAAAGCTATTTTGCTTGGTTTGTGCTTATCTTTTATTTACTTGTTTCTCTTAGGTTTTCTTCTCTCTTGCCTTCTCTCCACAATTAACAGCATTTTCATTCTTATTATGGTTTCTGGGCCTGTCTTGAGCAACAACCTAATATGTTAAAAAAAACTGATTTGTGTATTTCCTCTTAGTTGCTCTTGTTGAATAACTCTTGAATGCTAATGATCATTCCACACTAAGTTTTATTTGAAGTTATGATGTCTGATCAAAGCAATAGATGTTCAAAACCTCAGACAATAGCATTTAACTTTAACTTACAAGAAAACAAGAATCATCTGAGGAAATATTAATGAAGTGCTTGAAAACTATGGCCAAGTGCAAGAAAAATGCCAATCAACAAGGACCAAACAACAAAATTGAGGTAATGAGAAATGTGATGAATCAAAGAATTTCTCCAATCATGTAGATTTGAAATCTGCTGATAATGTTGTATATATAACATTTTAACTGCATCAATCAAAAGACTGCTTATTGCTTCGTTTTGCATTATTTTGATATCAAATTATGTACATAACAGATTTATTGATTGTTCAGCAGAAATCTGACAAAACAAACATAGAGTGCAGATTCTGTCATCCATCCAGCTCTGTAGCTAAACTCTGACACACAACATGCTGAAGTAATGCTGTTACAAGGAAACAATCCTGTTTCAATATTAAAAGTTATACTTTTCAACATAACTAATTTCAAAAGAAATATTTATCACAACTAATACTTTTCTGTTGTAACATATTCCTATAGGTAATCATATTAGCATTAAACCAGCCATTTGTCAAGCGGATGGACAATGGTTTTACTTCTGGTAGAGTGTCTGGTGTGAAATCAAAACTCCAAACCAGCACACTAAGCAGTGGCTACAATGGCCAGCACAATTTTTTCAAGTCCTTTTTAACTCTTCCCTTTTCATCCTTTCCCACAGATTCCCAAAAATGGGACAAAGCTGATTAAACAGAGGGACAAATAGATATATATATATATATTGGACAAATCAGCCTATGACAACCTGCACCATCAAAGCAAGAGACAGAGTGGAATGGTGCTCCATGGGAGCCACCTTTTGATGTGGAGATGACACTCACTGATGATAATGATATATGCATATGCCAGGTTTTCAATCATTCATGCAGGATCCTTCCATAACAGTGTTCTTGGTCTTCTATACAAAAGCAATGGCATTGACAGTTCCCACAAGTGGCTGAGACAGTGAATATCATGTAGACAAGATTCAAATCCTTAGAGACTTTGAGAACATAACCATAATCTATAGCTAGTCCAGATGCATTCTTTGAAAACATTGAATAATGTGAGGAACAAAAACGGGGGGTGGGGGAGGGAAGTGAGAAAGAGAGAGAGAGAGAGAGAGAGAGAGAGAGAGAGAGATGAGGAGGCAAAAGAGTGTAGGAGATAGATGGGGATCAATGAGGATAGATCCTGAGAGTGGTGAAGCAGGAAAAAATATCTCAGGTAAACTCATCTCAAAATGATTTTAAAAATCTATCAACTATGGGTTTGCCTGGAGTGATGTGAGATCAATATTACAGTTGTGGCCACTTAGTGAATAAGTGACATTTTCATACTATTACTGAGTATTGCATCATCTCCTATTTTAAGGCATCTAAATGCAATCATTGCATCATCCTTATGTAATAAACTGTGAAAACACAGACTGTTGCTGTTGTCACTGCTGTTTGATTGTTTCACCTGTATTCTGTATTATTTTATGTTTCCAAGAAAATGGGCCAAAAACTAAACTGACACTTCCCTTCGTTCAAAGAGCTCAAATAGTAACATTACATGGAGAAGGGTACACAGAACTCGATGTTTCTCTTCAAATTGGCTGTAGCCTCAAGACTGATCACCAGTTGGACGGTACTTTTTTCTAACTAAAAGATAACTGGACATCTCAGAAAAACAATGCCTAGAGATGACCGCGCAATAAAATCTGTAATTTTGCACTCTACAACATTTAAGAAGATCTGGTCTGCTTTGCTTTCAATATAGAGGTGTTGATATGATTTGGAGGACTATGTCTCACATGCAGATTAATGAATTAATTTGGACTGAAGGCATACAAACGTGCCTTGTTTTTCTAGGATGTCAACTTCTCTTTTCGTAAGAAAAAGTACTGCCCGACAGGTACCCAATGATTGCATTGTGAGCCTTTGTCCTGCTATAGCCAATCTGAACAAAAATAAAAGGTCTGTGTACCCTTCTCCATGCAATGTTACTATTTAAGCTCTTTGAATGGTAGAAAGTGTTGGTTTTTAGCCCATTTTCTTGCAAACATAAAATCCAGCGATAATACTGTTGCAACAACCAAATGGCACCGAAAACAGCATCAGTCTGTGTTTTCACAGTTCATAATATAAGAATGATGCAGCGACTGTATTTAGTGTGCCCTGAAATATCAGAAATCGCCAATCAACCACTAATATCTTCAGTAATAAAGAAAAGACAATGGTCATATGTTGGACATGTGATGAGAAGAGATAATAACCGAATAGCAAAGAAGGCCTCATGTGGGAGACAACAGGTAAGAGGAAAAGAGGAAGACCCAGAGAGACACTGAGAAGAACATTGATGAGAGAGGCAAGAGCAGCAGGAATCGGCTCCCTCAATGAGATAGAGCTGCTTCCACAGAACAGAGACAAATGGCGAGATTTGATAAAATATCCTTAAAAGAATTGAATACTGCTAGAACAAAATTTCAGAAAAGAGAGGGAGTATCTTGGTCTACGCCCTATGGGCCGGCTACGGCTTGAAAGGCCAATAGAGAGAGAGAGAAACATCAGATGATGCAATACTCTGTAATAGCATGGAAATGTTAACAAGCGATTTTAAACTTTTGGCCATCACTATAATAGCCAGTTATCAAACACATCTCAAGGGAGGAGTTATAACTATAGGAACTAACAACAGGAAATCGAGGCCTTCAAAGATACTGCAAAAACTGGCTATTCAATACAAGAATAACATGGACAATAAATAGGTAATACTGACCGATGCACTGTCAGTCCTAACAGCTCTAAAAAACCCCAGGAACAGTGAGCTAGATGACTTTAAAACAACCCTAGACCAATTGTGCAATAACTTCCAGAGTGATCATCCAGTGGATACCATCACACTGTAATATACAAGGAAATGAATGTGCAAACTAGCTAAGGAGGGAGGGAGATCCACATAAGAGAACCATCAGGTTAGCAAATCCATCATCAAAGGCCAGTACCATGAAAAATGGAAAAAAAGAACACCCAAAGTATAACGAGAGGGACGGATACCTCCAACTATCAAAGAGAGATCAAATCACCTATGCACTGACCACAACAGAATAAGAAACTGCATATTTACTAAACTCAAATAGGAACTACCACCCAATGCCAATGTACCTTAGATGATATGACAACAAAATATGTTCCGCAGGATTGTTCCCAATACACAGGCCTGAGGTAAATGTGGCCCATGCCCACCTCCCTGGAATAGAAACTCTGCGGAGCAACAGAATTACTGAAACAGACAGCAGCCTTCATAAGAGAGTCCTGAATCCTAGTCTGAATGAGGTCATCATCACACAAGAAGAAACATCATCATCATTATGTGCCATTGCGGCTGGCATAGGCGCGCATGTTCTTCCACAATCAATGGGTCTAGGGTTGTTCTAAAGTCATCTAGCTCACTGTTCCTGCATTTGTGTCACTTCTGTTGTTGACTCTTTGTCATGCCATGACACCAAGCTATCTAGTATATTCTCTCTTTGTCATCCACGATCACTCTTTCCCTGTATTTTGCCTATTATAACCAAATATTCCGACTTTCCTCTTCTCATGATGTGCCCAAAAAATGTTGATTGTTTC
Source organism: Megaustenia siamemsis (assembly GCA_032433765.1). NCBI lineage: Eukaryota > Metazoa > Mollusca > Gastropoda > Stylommatophora > Ariophantidae > Megaustenia > Megaustenia siamemsis. The sequence goes on from JAVIAB010000156.1 coordinate 29,243,653, forward strand.
TTTCTGATGCTTTTTAGGAGCTTCCTTTTTGTGTTAGCCTCTTTGAGAATTTCCTCATTGGTCTTTTTAGCTGTCCAGGAAACTTTCAACATTCTTCTGAGAAATCTCATCTCTATGGCCTCTAACTGTCTTTTCATTTGTTTGTCTACTGTCCATGATTCGCTTCTATAGGTCAGAATTGGTTTGATATAGCACCAATGAACTCTCTTTCTCACTTCTATTAACATAGATTTATTGCATAAGATATTTTTCATTTTCTGAAATGCTACTTGGCCTGAGCTATTCTGCTATTTAATTCTGTGGTGCATCTTCCACCTGATGTTATTATTGTGCCCAAGCATTTCAAACGTTGCACTTGTTTCAGATTTGTCCTGTTTATTTTTATGCTGCATGATGGTGATTATTGTTTCTTCGATATGACCATTACTTCTGATTTCTTACTACTCAGACTTAGACCTTTCTTGTTGCTTTCTTTCACTATTATATGTATAATTTCTTCTAGCACATTCTCTGTCTCTGTTATTAAGACTGTGTCATCCGCATATTGCAAATTATTTATGTTGTGACCATTGACTTTAATTCCTTTTTTTGTCTACTATTGATCTCATAATATGTTCGCTGTAAAGTGAAAACAAATCTGGCGACAGAACACAGCCTTGTCTAACTCTTTGTTTTATATATTGGAATTGTCCTGTTTGGTTGCTAATTTGTATAGCTGCTGTTTGTAGCCAGTACAGAAGAAGAAAACAACTATAGAATTTTTTAATTTTTTTGACACTCCAAGATCAAGCATACATAAAGCAGTTAAAAATATTAGCATAATATATGACATGTTTTTACATAATATAATAACATCTGATGTAAAGATAGCCCACAGACATTTACTGGAAGTCAAGCTTGCAATGATATTATTGTTTACAAATATGGCAGTCTGAATGTACCATTTTCTTTATTCCTGCTCTACACACTCGAATGTTTACAATTATACTCAGCCCACTTGGGCATATATAATCTGCACTTATCAATCTCATTACACACATTGGATTCACTTTAAGAATCAAGAAATATTTAAAAGAACACATCAATAAGAAATGAACATATTAATTGTCTATTATAGAACAGAGTCTAGCTTTTCCATAATTTATTATTAGTTTAGCTCTTATATTATATCAGTAACAATTATAAAGTCTTAATGCAGTTACTGAGATCCTTAATTTCATGCTTTATATGATCTTCATGTTATGGATGTACAACTCAGACATTTGAGTTCTTTTTGGTTGTGGCTGCATGGTAATGTTCTTTATGTTATGGATGTACAACTCAGACATTTGAGTTCTTTTTGGTTGTGACGACATGGTAATGTTCTTTATGTTATGGATGTACCACTAGACATTTGAGTTCTGTCTGGTTGTGACTACATGATAATGTTCTTTATGTTATGGATGTACCACTAGACATTTGAGTTCCGTCTGGTTGTGACTACATGGTAATGTTCTTTATGTTATGGATGTACCACTAGACATTTGAGTTCTGTCTGGTTGTGACTACATGGTAATGTTCTTTATGTTATGGATGTACCACTAGACATTTGAGTTCTGTCTGGTTGTGACTACATGGTAATGTTTTTTATGTTATGGATGTACCACTAGACATTTGAGTTCCGTCTGGTTGTGACTACATGGTAATGTTCTTTATGTTATGGATGTACCACTAGACATTTGAGTTCCATCTGGTTGTGACTACATGGTAATGTTCTTTATGTTATGGATGTACAACTCAGACAAATTTTTTTTTCTGGTTGTGGCTGCATGGTAATGTTCTTTATGTTATGGATGTACCACTAGACATTTGAGTTCTGTCTGGTTGTGGCTGCATGGTAATGTTCTTTATGTTATGGATGTACAACTCAGACATTTGAGTTCTGTCTGGTTGTGACTACATGGTAATGTTCTTTATGTTATGGATGTACAACTCAGACATTTGAGTTCTTTTTGGTTGTGACTACATGGTAATGTTCTTTATGTTATGGATGTACAACTCAGACATTTGAGTTCTGTCTGGTTGTGACTACATGGTAATGTTCTTTATGTTATGGATGTACCACTAGACATTTGAGTTCTTTTTGGTTGTGGCTGCAGGGTAATGTTCTTTATGTTATGGATGTACCACTAGACATTTGAGTTCTTTTTGGTTGTGGCTGCAGGGTAATGTTCTTTATGTTATGGATGTACCACTAGACATTTGAGTTCTTTTTGGTTGTGACTACAGGGTAATGTTCTTTATGTTATGGATGTACCACTAGACATTTGAGTTCCGTCTGGTTGTGACTACAGGGTAATGTTCTTTATGTTATGGATGTACCACTAGACATTTGAGTTCCGTCTGGTTGTGACTACATGGTAATGTTCTTTATGTTATGGATGTACCACTAGACATTTGAGTTCCATCTGGTTGTGACTACATGGTAATGTTCTTTATGTTATGGATGTACCACTAGACATTTGAGTTCCATCTGGTTGTGACTACATGGTAATGTCTAATATGTTTATTAACTCTTCAACTCCAGTTAAACGATTACTGATTTCAAAATGGATTTGTACAAAAATGTAACCCCAGACTAGATGATATATAACATAAGCATTAGATTTTATTAGTTTTTTAGAATGATCAACTGTCTCCATGCCATTTTGCCCTGAGGGAAATGGAGTGTCTGGGTCAATGCTTTGTAGTGAGTGAGCATGGTGCTCATTGTGATGTCTGTTACTGACTTCTAGGTCTAACTAGTGTGAGAGTTCTTTGATGGCATGCTGTCTGTGATGGTTGTTACATGTCCAAACAATTTTTTTTCTATGAAGATTATACTCATTTCTGATACTGTCTCTTCTTGTCACATTCAGTATTCTTCATAGTCATCTCATCTTTGTAGTGAAAATTTGTCTTTTTTATCTTTGGTTAATTTTGACCACCTTGTCCAAGTGTTGGAAAGAGTACTGAGTTCATAGTTTTCCCTTTGTATTGGATGTTACATGTTTGTTCTGTAATATTGGTGCCAATTGTCCAAATTGATGCTTTGCGGCATCTGCACTCTGTCTTTGTTTGTATTTTTCCAATGGATGATAAGTCACTCTCTACTATTTAAAGACACTCTCTAAGTATTTAAAGTCTGTCGATTGCATTAATTTGTTGTTTTATGTGAGTATTTGCGTTTCCCTTTCTTAATTTACTACAATCATGACTTCTGTTCTGTCCTTGCTAAATTTTATATTGTTGTCCTTACAAATTTTGTTCAGATAATTTAAATGTTTTAATTTGTTTTGTGTTCCTGTTGTTAGTGCTTGGTCATTGTAAAAAGTAGGTGAGGTTGCTATCTTAATTAGCTGTGTTAGCTGACATATTTGGTACATTTAATAAATAGAAACAGTGACAGTAAGCATCTTTTATTCACTTCTATTTTAGTGGTTCTGAACAGCCATCATTGGTTCTTACTATGCATTGTCTTTTTTGTTAAGGCTTTCAAATATGCTAATGAGATGGTTATTTACACCATAGTGTTTTAATATCTGGCACAGCTGTCTATCAAATGATCTTTCCTGGTCTACAAATACTAAATGCAGTTCTTGGTTATACTCAATACATTTCTCAGTGAGCTATCTTAAGACAAAGATAGCATCTGGGCAATCTTATTCTCTCTGGATCCCATTTGCACTTCCCGTAGTAGGAGCTCAGTTATTGGTCTTTTCTCTACAATTTTGCACAAGCATCATCAACTTTAGCTTTTAAATGATGGACATTAAAATACAAAAGTCTCTAATTAAAGAAATAGTACACATGCAACACTACTTTGATGCATTTTTGATAGATTGATCAAAGTGAGACAAAAATGTATTCTTGCATCTCACTTGTTAATCATCTAAATTGGCAGTATATGAAAAAATTCCATACTTAAAAATGAACAACTTTTTAGTAAATGATGAGGGTTGATAGCAGCTAGAGCTTAAATATTGCCCAGACCATCCCATAAATCAAGAAAGCAATAAACATGAAAATCAGCAATAACAAACAAGTAATGACAATAGGAAGAGATGGTAAACATGCCTGTTATGATATACATAGACAGCAGATTTCAAAGGGCAAGGAACAACACTATCTGAAGATGGTAAAAGAAGCAAAGAAATCAACACCAGTTGCAATAAGGTAAACCAGGACAATGGTTGAAGCTGACAGAACAGTGAGAGCTAGAACTCTGTACCTCACTTGACAATGGTTGAAGCTGACAGAACCGTGAGAGCTAGAACTTTGTACCTCACTTGACAATGGTTGAAGCTGACAGAACAGTGAGAGCTAGAACTCTGTACCTCACTTGACAATGGTTGAAGCTGACAAAACCGTGAGAGCTAGAACTTTGTACCTCACTTGACAATGGTTGAAGCTGACAGAACCGTGAGTCCACCGAAGTATCACAATTATAGACATTGTCAGTGTCTTTGCAGTCGAAGTAACCTAGACAGTGTTCCCTCCACTCGCATATTTTTAGAACCCTCTACACGGTTTTGACCCTACAGCTACACCCGTGTGACTCTCTCTTTCTCATTCTGACCACAGTCCACGACACAGGGAAGAAATTTTTCATTACTTAAACCAGTTTTGATTATTTTGTTTTGGATGTTTCATTAATAGTTAGCTATGTAGCTAATTCCAACAGACGACAAAATATACATGGAAATCAAACCAGTGGAAGAGATTGATCACTATATCTATCTTGGAAGCCACATTGATCGAGAAGGGGATACAAGCAAAGAAATTAGAATCAGAATAGCTAAAGCAGCAATGTCTTTCAGAAGCCTTGAAAAGGATCTATTTTTTTTTAGCAAAAATGTTGCTCTTATATACTAATGTTGCTTTTGTCAAATTATTTGCATTCCCTTCTTGATGTCCAAGCAGCGGGAAGCAGCGGGAAGCAGCAACAAGCAGATGTGCATGGGAAGTATCATCATGGAAGCTGGATGAACTGTGTTCCAGGTTATTTTAGTTGGGTGTCAGAACATTAATAAAACCTCTGACAATTAGCTGAGGAACATATTTAGTTGGGTGTCAGAACATTAATAAAACCTCTGACAATTAGCTGAGGAACATATTTAGTTGGGTGTCAGAACATTAATAAAACCTCTGACAATTAGCTGAGGAACATATTTAGTTGAATGCTGAGCAATACCTCTATCAGTTAACTGAATAACAATTTTCATAAAATATAAAAAAACAGTAAAGTACTCCCATCACGCCAAGTGGCGGCGTATAGGGAATATGATGTTAGTGACCATAAATTTTACAGACCTTTGGCACATGATTTTTGGGGTAATGTGGTTGGTATTACGCCCGTGCCACTTTACTTTCCCAGAAAAAAATCCGGTACCCATTTAAGGCTGGGTGAACTCGGAAGCCGTCGGTTGGGACCGAACCCTACCCCTTGTCCTTTGTAGTCCAGTTCACTAACCACAGAGCTATCACGGCTTTTCATAAAATATGGACAACGTAAAATAGAGATCTGGACAGCACAATGAATTTGATAAGAAAGTCATAAACTTATTGGTTTACACCTTTCAATGAACCATGGATTAAACTTCGAGTGAATCATGATTGCGCATTAATATCAAAGATTTGACTTGGATAGTTACTTATATAACACCTCTTATAAGTAAACTGGATAACATCTTTACATTAACAAAGATAAGCTCCCTAACAATGTAGCAAGAGGACATGTTGGAGAAGACAGAAGCTTATTGTCACATCTGAAACAAAACACTAGAATTAAACCCAACCCCATTGGGATTTTTGACTGCCATAGCTGTCTTGTAATTGTGCTGGACTGATGTGACTCCTCCCAGGCTGTCACCCCCATCTCCTGAAGGGTCATTGAATATGGAGACAGTCTACCTTCCAGGATCTTCAAAATTGCTGAAAACAGAAGGAATAAGAACACTGTTATTGACAAATCCATAATTGTTAGTTGTCATATTTGAAAAGATGCATCGCTGAACAGAATATAATGAGTCTTCAACCAAACTTCAAGAACTCATACTGATTGGATGTCTCGCAGACATAGGAATCCAATCCAAATCAATGAAAGAAATAGCAGGATTGCTTTAGAATCTATCAATAATAAGTATGTTCATTTTGGTCATTTTGGCAGCAATATTTTCACCATTAATGTGGACAAGAGAATTGATAAAATTGATACTACCCGGAAACTGTGAAAATTGGGATTTGACCATGGCTCAGTAGACCAATGAGCTAATGGAAGTATTAACCTGCACATTATAACCATGTACTAAAAATAATTGAATAGTTTAGTAGTTGTCAATTAGCTGTTAGTAATTGAAATCACATCTATTAGACCTCTTTATCACTGATTACTGCAGAACAATCATCACCATCATGCAGCATACAAATAAACAAGACAAATTTGAAACAAGTGCAATGTTTGAAATACTTGGGCACAGTGATAACATCAGATGGAAGATGCAACACAGAAATAAAAAGCAGAATAGCTGAGGCCAAAATAGCATTTCAGAAAATGAAAAATATCTTATGCAACAAATTTATGTCAATAGAAATGAGAAAGAGAGTTCATCGATGCTATATAGAACCAATTCTGACCTATGGAAGCGAATCATGGACAATAGACAAACAAATGAAAAGACGATTAGAGGCCTCAGAGATGGGATTTCTCAGAAGAATGTTGAAAGTTCCATGGACAGCTAAAAAGACCAATGAGGAAGATCTCAAAGAGGCCAACATAAAAAGGTAGCTCTTAAAAAACATCAGAAAGAAGCAATCAACATTTTTTGGGCACATCATGAGAAGAGGAAAGTTGGAATACTTGGTTACAACTGGCAAAATAAAAAAAAAGAGAGATCGCGGACGACAAAGAGAGAAAATACTGGATAGCTTGGTGTTATGGCATGGAAAACAGTGAACAACAGAACTCATACGATGCACTGTGGATAGAAGATTGTGGAAGGACATGATTGCCTACACCAACCGGTACGGCACATGATGATGATGACTGCAGTAAACCTCATTATTAACCCTTCTGCTGCCAGTGATATGCTTTAGTGTTTTTCCCTTGGGTGCTATAAACACATATAGCTGTTTGTACTATGGATGCATCTGACATGTTAAGTCATTTCAATAAATTCCTTTTTTCATCCAATATGGTGGAAAAGCTGTAGCTATGTTTAAATGTATTGCCCTATTTTAACACATTAAGGATTGGCTAATAAGCCCTTTGAAAGAATTTTTAAACTTTCCAATTGAAGATATATAAACAATTTTGTTTAGTGTGTTCACTGTGGCCATAGCAATGTACACAGAGCACACCCAAATACTGACCACTGAGCTGACTTTATGTTTGGTCTATGCAAAGAAACTTATTTCACAAATGGCTGGAAAGTAAATTTGTATTGGAGTTTATTTTAGTTTAGTCAACAGGTCATCCACATTGTACATCAGACATGTGTACAAGTGCTCAGCTCTCTTTCAAAGTATATCCCTCAACATGTAGCAACTAATGACACTGGTGTTGTGTTAATAGATAAGGCTTCTTTGGATTCCTGATTCTGTGTAGTGCTCGGGTCTGGCATCTTCCACCTTGACACAATATTTGTGTAATCTGTTTATGGTTGTGGATTCGGGATAATTTTTGGATTTGTGTTTTTGTCCAGTGACTCAGGGTATTCAGTATGTCAGGTCCATTGCTCTCCCGCACTCAACATCACCCAAACTGGCAAGTTTATCAGCATGCTGATTATTTATTACACCTGAGTGCCCTGGCACGAAAATGAAGCAGAATTGTTGGAATAGACCTTCCTTGAAGTTATTTTGAAGAGTGATAGTGAAGACAAACTTGAAATGTAGTGCAGTTTGCAAGCGAACAAGGTGATTTGATGGTGTCTGCCCAATGTTTTTCATGTATTAGATTTGTACATTTTAAATACACACTCTCAGTGCAAAGTGGTTGCACAAAAACAAATCTTTATTGCTGACTTCAACTTTAATACAAGAAATTCAGGACAAATATTTCAAGGAAATAAGAAACAGCGAAGAATGTTGGCGGAGCAAAGAAGATATGCCACTGTGACTAGTGCAAAGGCACTTTCCATCGACAAAAGAGCCAACAACATCAAAGAGGAAACCCCTGAGAAAATGTGTCAACTGTTTGAAAAACATAAAGCCAGAATTGAGATACAAGTGTAGAAAACTATGATGTTGCATTGTGTGTTACTCCTTGTTTTGAAGTACTTAAAACACATGTTCAATAATACTGGAAACAAGACATTAGTTTGCTTTTTATTTGATTACTTGCAAAATATTTGTGTAGAAATATGTTATTATCAACCGCATAAATGTTGCTAATTGCATGGTTTACGTTGATAATTTTACGGGTGATTAAAAACAATCAGCACCTTGAACGTCTGATCCTTTGCTGTGCCAACACAAAAGTATTTAGTGCTGTGTTGGTGTCCACATGAAAATGCTTAGCACAGCAGGTCATTGTTTCCACTGAGGTCTTTTTCACAGCAAAAGGGTGAATGTGGGCACTATAACTGTCCTTTTACCTCACATTGTTGATGTACTTTACTATTTTTAGCACCAGATACTGATAAGCTCCACAATGAAACTCAGTTTTAGTCATTGCTTCCCTTATTATAATAAACATGCTGGTGATGAGTAGCCTGATGACAGGCTACATTAATAGTTGTCTTGATTAAACATCTTCAGACTCTTCTTAATGTTCTAAGAATGTTAACATTTGCTGTGAATAAAACCTGCCTAAACATTTGTGTTCAATTCAAATATATTATAAAGATATTCCGAATGCTTCAAATATAAATTATACAGGGTCAGAAGTAAAATGGGAAATATTTCATATTGTCTCTTGCCTTAATGTCACAGGTTGTCCTGTCTATCTCTTGATGCTGTCAGTCCAATTTGGTCTTTGTCTGCCTCTAACCTGCATATTTTCTTCTCCAAGATGACTTTCAGAAAGTTATTTTGTCTCTATAGTATCCAGCAAAATTAATTTCTCTTGTTTGAATTGTGTTAAATAGTTTTTTCTTCATTTTCAGATGTTTCAAAATGTCATTATTTGTATTTTTATCTACCAATTCTTCTATAAATTCACATCTCAAGGGATGATATTTTCTTTTATATTTTTTATACATTATCCTTTCAATTGTCCACAGAGCACAATTCTTAACAGCTCTACTCCATGATTTGTTAATTTGTTCTTAACAAGATGACAATACAGCAGGTTATATTGAAATTCTCAGCTACCTTACCTTCTCCATTTTCTGATGTTGAGAGTGCATTCACAGGACTTGGTGAGAATGGGTCACTGTTGAGGTGTGCATTGATGGGACTTGGTGAGAATGGATCACTGTTGAGGTGTGCATTAGACAATGAACTAGATTTAAGATCTCCTTCACAATTCTCACTTTGCAACTCCTCCTCAAGAGCTTTCACTTTCTCCTCCTGTGTCAAAATAACGATTATCTATATCATTTGTAGTTTTTATCTGATTTATTATGTGCTTTATGTAGTACTCTTGAGAATAGCACAGGTTTTGACCCATGCAAACAAATAAAGTAGAAAGAAACCACTAGAAATAACACTTTCATCTGTCAAGATAATACACTCTCTAAACTGATTTCAGTGAGTTGATGCAATGAAGAAATGATACAATAAAGCATAATAGATTGCTTCTTCTTTGTTCAACTCTCATACTCCAAGCCAGCTATCAAGACATAGTTCAGAGAATGCAATGCACTACACCAAGTTACGTTGCTTTACGCATCTGACTACTATGGCAATCCATCATTCAAAGACCATCTCTTAGTTATACCCAAACAGCACAATGGGGATTATATGACAACTGTGGCAATCCATCATTCAAAGACCATCTCTTAGTTATACCCAAACAGCACAATGGGGATTATATGACAACTGTGGCAATCCATCATTCAAAGACCATCTCTTAGTTATACCCAAACAGCACAATGGGGATTATATGACAACTGTGGCAATCCATCATTCAAAGACCATCTCTTAGTTATACCCAAACAGCACAATGGGGATTATATGACAACTGTGGCAATCCATCATTCAAAGACCATCTCTTAGTTATACCCAAACAGCACAATGGGGATTATATGACAACTGTGGCAATCCATCATTCAAAGACCATCTCTTAGTTATACCCAAACAGCACAATGGGGATTATATGACAACTGTGGCAATCCATCATTCAAAGACCATCTCTTAGTTATACCCAAACAGCACAATGGGGATTATATGACAACTGTGGCAATCCATCATTCAAAGACCATCTCTTAGTTATACCCAAACAGCACAATGGGGATTATATGACAACTGTGGCAATCCATCATTCAAAGACCATCTCTTAGTTATACCCAAACAGCACAATGGGGATTATATGACAACTGTGGCAATCCATCATTCAAAGACCATCTCTTAGTTATACCCAAACAGCACAATGGGGATTATATGACAACTGTGGCAATCCATCATTCAAAGACCATCTCTTAGTTATACCCAAACAGCACAATGGGGATTATATGACAACTGTGGCAATCCATCATTCAAAGACCATCTCTTAGTTATACCCAAACAGCACAATGGGGATTATATGACAACTGTGGCAATCCATCATTCAAAGACCATCTCTTAGTTATACCCAAACAGCACAATGGGGATTATATGACAACTGTGGCAATCCATCATTCAAAGACCATCTCTTAGTTATACCCAAACAGCACAATGGGGATTATATGACAACTGTGGCAATCCATCATTCAAAGACCATCTCTTAGTTATACCCAAACAGCACAATGGGGATTATATGACAACTGTGGCAATCCATCATTCAAAGACCATCTCTTAGTTATACCCAACAGCACAATGGGGATTATATGACAACTGTGGCAATCCATCATTCAAAGACCATCTCTTAGTTATACCCAAACAGCACAATGGGGATTATATGACAACTGTGGCAATCCATCATTCAAAGACCATCTCTTAGTTATACCCAAACAGCACAATGGGGATTATATGACAACTGTGGCAATCCATCATTCAAAGACCATCTCTTAGTTATACCCAAACAGCACAATGGGGATTATATGACAACTGTGGCAATCCATCATTCAAAGACCATCTCTTAGTTATACCCAAACAGCACAATGGGGATTATATGACAACTGTGGCAATCCATCATTCAAAGACCATCTCTTAGTTATACCCAACAGCACAATGGGGATTATATGACAACTGTGGCAATCCATCATTCAAAGACCATCTCTTAGTTATACCCAAACAGCACAATGGGGATTATATGACAACTGTGGCAATCCATCATTCAAAGACCATCTCTTAGTTATACCCAAACAGCACAATGGGGATTATATGACAACTGTGGCAATCCATCATTCAAAGACCATCTCTTAGTTATACCCAAACAGCACAATGGGGATTATATGACAACTGTGGCAATCCATCATTCAAAGACCATCTCTTAGTTATACCCAAACAGCACAATGGGATTATATGACAACTGTGGCAATCCATCATTCAAAGACCATCTCTTAGTTATACCCAAACAGCACAATGGGGATTATATGACAACTGTGGCAATCCATCATTCAAAGACCATCTCTTAGTTATACCAAACAGCACAATGGGGATTATATGACAACTGTGGCAATCCATCATTCAAAGACCATCTCTTAGTTATACCCAAACAGCACAATGGGGATTATATGACAACTGTGGCAATCCATCATTCAAAGACCATCTCTTAGTTATACCCAAACAGCACAATGGGGATTATATGACAACTGTGGCAATCCATCATTCAAAGACCATCTCTTAGTTATACCCAAACAGCACAATGGGGATTATATGACAACTGTGGCAATCCATCATTCAAAGACCATCTCTTAGTTATACCCAAACAGCACAATGGGGATTATATGACAACTGTGCAATCCATCATTCAAAGACCATCTCTTAGTTATACCCAAACAGCACAATGGGGATTATATGACAACTGTGGCAATCCATCATTCAAAGACCATCTCTTAGTTATACCCAACAGCACAATGGGGATTATATGACAACTGTGGCAATCCATCATTCAAAGACCATCTCTTAGTTATACCCAAACAGCACAATGGGGATTATATGACAACTGTGGCAATCCATCATTCAAAGACCATCTCTTAGTTATACCCAAACAGCACAATGGGGATTATATGACAACTGTGGCAATCCATCATTCAAAGACCATCTCTTAGTTATACCCAAACAGCACAATGGGGATTATATGACAACTGTGGCAATCCATCATTCAAAGACCATCTCTTAGTTATACCCAAACAGCACAATGGGGATTATATGACAACTGTGGCAATCCATCATTCAAAGACCATCTCTTAGTTATACCCAAACAGCACAATGGGGATTATATGACAACTGTGGCAATCCATCATTCAAGACCATCTCTTAGTTATACCCAAACAGCACAATGGGGATTATATGACAACTGTGGCAATCCATCATTCAAAGACCATCTCTTAGTTATACCCAAACAGCACAATGGGGATTATATGACAACTGTGGCAATCCATCATTCAAAGACCATCTCTTAGTTATACCCAAACAGCACAATGGGGATTATATGACAACTGTGGCAATCCATCATTCAAAGACCATCTCTTAGTTATACCCAAACAGCACAATGGGGATTATATGACAACTGTGGCAATCCATCATTCAAAGACCATCTCTTAGTTATACCCAAACAGCACAATGGGGATTATATGACAACTGTGGCAATCCATCATTCAAAGACCATCTCTTAGTTATACCCAAACAGCACAATGGGGATTATATGACAACTGTGGCAATCCATCATTCAAAGACCATCTCTTAGTTATACCCAAACAGCACAATGGGGATTATATGACAACTGTGGCAATCCATCATTCAAAGACCATCTCTTAGTTATACCCAAACAGCACAATGGGGATTATATGACAACTGTGGCAATCCATCATTCAAAGACCATCTCTTAGTTATACCCAAACAGCACAATGGGGATTATATGACAACTGTGGCAATCCATCATTCAAAGACCATCTCTTAGTTATACCCAAACAGCACAATGGGGATTATATGACAACTGTGGCAATCCATCATTCAAAGACCATCTCTTAGTTATACCCAAACAGCACAATGGGGATTATATGACAACTGTGGCAATCCATCATTCAAAGACCATCTCTTAGTTATACCCAAACAGCACAATGGGGATTATATGACAACTGTGGCAATCCATCATTCAAAGACCATCTCTTAGTTATACCCAAACAGCACAATGGGGATTATATGACAACTGTGGCAATCCATCATTCAAAGACCATCTCTTAGTTATACCCAAACAGCACAATGGGGATTATATGACAACTGTGGCAATCCATCATTCAAAGACCATCTCTTAGTTATACCCAAACAGCACAATGGGGATTATATGACAACTGTGGCAATCCATCATTCAAAGACCATCTCTTAGTTATACCCAAACAGCACAATGGGGATTATATGACAACTGTGGCAATCCATCATTCAAAGACCATCTCTTAGTTATACCCAAACAGCACAATGGGGATTATATGACAACTGTGGCAATCCATCATTCAAAGACCATCTCTTAGTTATACCCAAACAGCACAATGGGGATTATATGACAACTGTGGCAATCCATCATTCAAAGACCATCTCTTAGTTATACCCAAACAGCACAATGGGGATTATATGACAACTGTGGCAATCCATCATTCAAAGACCATCTCTTAGTTATACCCAAACAGCACAATGGGGATTATATGACAACTGTGGCAATCCATCATTCAAAGACCATCTCTTAGTTATACCCAAACAGCACAATGGGGATTATATGACAACTGTGGCAATCCATCATTCAAAGACCATCTCTTAGTTATACCCAACAGCACAATGGGGATTATATGACAACTGTGGCAATCCATCATTCAAAGACCATCTCTTAGTTATACCCAAACAGCACAATGGGGATTATATGACAACTGTGGCAATCCATCATTCAAAGACCATCTCTTAGTTATACCCAAACAGCACAATGGGGATTATATGACAACTGTGGCAATCCATCATTCAAAGACCATCTCTTAGTTATACCCAAACAGCACAATGGGGATTATATGACAACTGTGGCAATCCATCTTTGACTGTCTCTCAGTTGTATCCAGAAGTACAACAAGGATGTTCATAGGAAGATATTGGTTAGTTTATTGTATCTTTAACTTTTAGTCCGGACTGGTGCACCGCAGTCAGGACATTCCCATAACTATTCCGCTTCCCATTTTAGCAACCATCAAAATCTTCATCTACTAAATGAAAAGAATATAAAGGTAAATTTAAAGGTAAAGTATGAGACTTGAATCGGCATCGGCACGTGAGTTTTTTTTACTTATATGTGCTCGGCCGCCTATCCAGAAGTGTTTGCAGACTTCTGGATAGTGTCGTCTCAATCATCAAAACTCACGATGTGAGGCGGCATTCTTCACCTTCCCAGAGTACTCCCCTGGTACCCATTTCTGCCAGTGGCTGGGTCGACCACGGGGGTATTTTTTTTTCCAACGATGAGTACAATTCACACTGCTTCCAGCAGGAATCAAACAAAGGCTGTCAGAACATTGGTAGCCCAGTCAGTTGCTTTTTCTAACTAGGCTACCGAGGCCCCTATGAAAATGATATATACATATATAACCCATACACTGATAACTCAGTGGCAGTGGTTTTTGAACTGGACTACTAAGGATACAGTAGTCGGGGGGTTTGATCCTGGTCGCCATATATATTTATATATATGTAGGTAATAACAAAAGTTTACAAGGAGACATATATTTTATTAGTATAAAATGAGAATGTCAAAGAATTTACAGCAAATGTTTCTAAATTCCTTTAGCTCTAAACTGAAAGGCTGTGAGCTTTCAAAACTAAAATGTAAACAAATTCTTTGGCTGTAACTCAAAACTCCATAGACTGTCTGACAACTTCCTTGACATTTGCTTTTATAAGTTTTTTTTCAGGCACCGCCTGTACCTAAGACTCATGGTCATCAGTCATAATCTACATTAGAGGCCTACTGCCCTAGAATCTCAGTTCTCAGGGACATTGTTTTGCACCTACTCCATGGAATCTCTAGTCACCGGCTGTAAATCAAATTCCCCCACACATGAAGTTCATTATCGGACAGAGATCACATTAACTATTCTCTGAGGTCTTTGTAAAAGCCGTGAGAAAAACTAGCAGAAAGTATTATAACTTGTTACTTTTCCTGAAGCAGGGAATACACTGTAACATGAATATAAACTATACTAAACTACAATCTAACTGGAACTATACAACCTGAAGAATAGATGGACGTATCTACCCAATACCCACAATTTAAAAAGTATATTATTGGTTTATCTTCTATTAATTGAAACTGTGGAAGAGGGCCATGGGGCACCCAAATGAGCCTTGTGGGCTACATTTGCCACGCGGGCCATAGGTTGGGGCATGATGAACTAAAGTATCAATGACAAGCAACTGTATACTATATATGTCTATCTATCTATTGACCTCTCGAGCTGTAGCCGGCCCATAGGCCAAGATACTCCTTCTCTTATCTGAATTTTTGTTCTAGCAGTTTTCAATTCTTTTAAAGATATTTTATCAAATCTCGCCATTTGTCTCTGTTCTGTGCAAGCAGCTCTATCTCATTGAGGGAGCCGATTCCTGCTGCTTTTGCCTCTCTCAGCAATGTTCTTCTCAGTGTCTCTCTGGGTCTTCCTCTTTTTTTCTTACCTGTTGTTTCCCACATGAGGGCTTACTTTGCTATTCGGTTATTATCTCTTCTCATCACATGTCCAACATATGACCATCGTCTTTTCTACATTACTGAAGATATTAGTGGTTGATTGGCGATTTCTCTAATTTCCTCGTTTGTTTTGAATTTGTTCCACTCTATACCAAGTATTTTCCTTAGACATTTATTTTCGAATGCGTTCAACTTAGTTTCTATATCTCTTGTTGTTTTCCAGCTTTCACACGCATACGTAAGGGTTGATAGTACATTTGATTTGAATAGTCTAAGTTTTGTGTACTATATAAATATACTATATTTTATCACATACTACAATCACCAGCAAGCTCAAAAAAAAAAAAAAACCTGCTTCAAATACAAATATCTCAGAAATGAATCCAAGAGAAATATTCAAACTTTCACTTTTACTAACAGAATTATTAAACTGTATTACTATATTGACAAATATTTTATATCTCTATTACACCATAGACTTCGGTACCTATCTGTGGCCGACATGTTTGAGTTATTGAGTTATTTGCGGGTCATCATCATTGCACTCCGAACATGTCCATAGGTGCTCAGATCCCCTCCTCAGTAATTCCCTCAGTGTCCAGCGACTGACGACTCCAGTTCTATGTTGGTTGATAAGTCTTCTTACATGGCCACTAAGTGTCTCATTTCTGGCTGTGCCGAACTTAACTCCCATTTCCATCATCCGAAGAAGTGACGAGGATCTGTGTTTGTCGAAGTCCTGTGCTCTTCCCACATCTCGGAGGGCATTGATGATGTCCGCCCGATCCATTGGTTGCCCGTCCTTAACGACAGCGCAACTAGCCAACCTGTCCGCCCTTTCATTTCCCCGTACTCCCGCATGTCCAGGGACATAGACAAAGGTGACCTTACGTATTTTGGATTTCTGCAACGACTCTACCCATTGCATGCGTACAGAGCCCGCCTCCACTTTTTTTATCATGCTCATCGAATCACTCAGTATACATGCGTGGGTGTAGTCTTGTGACTCTAACCATTTGAATGCCTTGGTCACTGCCATCGCCTCCATTGTCATGCTACTCGTTGTCAAGACGTATGCACCACTGTCTTCGTAGACTATTCTACCTGCCAAGCTTGCTGTAAATGCCCATGCACTTCTTTGGTGTCGTCTTACAGATCCGTCTGTATAGATGACTGCATCTTTCTCATCGGTGTTATCGCAGATGAGACCGTTGACCTCAGCATTAACCACGACCGGGTTCTGTTCCCTACTTTTCCTGTCGAGTGTTACAATACACGAGAAAGTCCCCTTGAATGACGTAGGCACCGGTATCCACTCCTCACCAATGCTGATATTGGTAAGCCCACAGACCTGTTTGATGACATCTTCTGCTCGGCCCACCCATGATTTGCCTCTTTTTAGCCTGTCACCTTTCTCTGTGTTGAGCACGTGGTGCAATGGATGCTCTGTATCTGTACTAATCTTCAGGTATGCTCGTGCTCTCCAGATCTTGATTCTGTCATCCATGGTTGGAAAGTCAAGAAGATACCTCATTGCTACACAGGGAGTGTACCTCTTACATCCCAGGATAATGCGCATGGCTTCATTTTGTATTTTCTCCAGCCTATCAATTTGAGTCGTACTGACAGTAAGAATTGCCAGGGCATATTCGATAGGTGCGAGGAATAATCCCTGGAACAGAAGAGTAAGTAGCCTCTGCTCGATGTTGGCAGCTGCCATGACCTTCAAGACGGCTAATCCTTTGTGGGATTTTGTTATCACCTGGTTGACGTGGTCCCAAAAACACAGGCTGCGATCAAGCTTAACTCCAAGGTATGTCATCAACTTGTCCCTGGTCACCTCATCAGCTCCCATTCGTACTACCGGTGTGATCGTATGAACGATATGATTGTTAAGGGAGAACCATGAAACTGATGCTTTATTAGGATTAACCACGGCACCTGATACCCCACACCAGGAAGAAATGCGATCGAGTTCGTCTTGCATTGTGGAAGCGATTCCCCGTCTGTCTCTTCCCTGTCAATATACCAGAATATCATCAGCAAATGTCATAGTTCTTCCCCTCCCATCCAGCTGTTGTTCCGTGATCATTATTGTGTACACGTTAAATAGAACTGGTGACAATGGTGAGCCTTGTGGCAGCCCTGGGCAAATGGATGTTGGCTCGGAAGGCCAACTTCCACATCTGAGCATCACCTTCCTCTGAAACAGTGCCGCGGCGATCCATCTAATGAGGAAGGGGTGCACCGCCAGTTTTTACGACATGTTTACGATACCATAGTAAAGATTACTACCACTTAATTGTAACATTAGGAGCTCTAAAAATAGTGTTTTCTTTTAACTTTTTGATACACAGCTGTGTGTTTACACAATGAAATGCTCATAAACCTGAGATAGAAAGCCAAGGGCCAGCTCCTAAGGATAATAAATGCCAGCTGGAAGAGAGGTCATGTGCCGGCAACATGGAAAGAAACCATTATAGTGCCCATCTTTAAACATGGATAAAACCCACTGGACCCAAGTAGCTACAGACCAATTAGCCTACTGAGCTACCTGAGCAAACTCATGGAAAGGCTGGTCAACAGAAGACTCATGTGGCATTTGGAGACAAAACAACAAATCATACCAAACAAAGTGGTTTCCATCAGCACAGATCAACTGAAGACCTAATCACCTACATAGCACAGGAAATAAAGGATGCTCTACAAGAAAAGAAACACACACTGGCAGTGTGGGTCGACATGGAGAAGGCTTCTGATAGGGTATGTAGAGAAGAATTAAAGAATAAGCTTCTCAGATTTGGCATCCAAGGCCGTTTATTAAATTGTATATCTCAATACCTACAAGACAGAACGGCCAGAGTACAAGTACATGGACAACTATGTAAGAAAGCCAGAATCGAACAAGGTGTCCCACAAGGTGGAGTCCTATCTCCAATGCTCTTTTTAATTTTCATAAATGACATTGTAATGGACATTCCACCTAGAATACACTCAGCAATGGACACAGACGACCTGGCAATATGGGCACGTGAAGAATCCATGTCAGTGGCTAGCTCCAGAATGCAAGATACCCTAGGAAAACTTGAAAAATGGATGAACACCTGGCTACTACCGATTAACGAAAAAAAACTACATACACAATTTTCAGCCTATCAAGAAACACACTCTCTGCAAAATTAAAGATAAAAGACCATACACTTCCTACTGACCAAAAACCAATATATCTTGGCATCACTATGGATCGCAGAATGACATGGATAAATCAGATAGACAAAGCAAACAAAAGAACCAGAAAATTAACAGATATTATGAAGAAATTAGCACGAACGGACTGGGGAGCAGACAGCAATATCTTGAAATGACTCTACGTAGGAAGAGTAAGACCAGTCCTAGCATATGGAGTCACAGCCTGGGCTACAGAATCCAAATCACAGCTTAACAAAATTAACAGAACACAAAACCAGGCTCCCCATATCATCACTGGTGCTATGAGATCTACACCTATTGAGACTCTAGAAACAGTAACAGGTTTACAACCCTTAGAAGACAGACGGAAAACTAAAGTAATGCAACAAGCGGAGAAATATAAATGGTTCCCTAACACCCCCCCCCCCCCCCCCCCACCCACGCACCAAAAAATAATTGGTTTTGGAAAAGGAAGACTAAAGAGCAGCAACTTCGCTGCAATCTCCAAAGAACTGAAAACTAGTGACCCAGTACTGTCCCAAACAATGCCGAAACCCATAAGCCCATCTGATATGACTCCTCATGGGAAACATAAAACACCAGAACTTAAATAAGCCATAATAGGAATCATGAAAAAAGGCACCCAAACAGACACAGAGAGAAAGCACATAGCAGAAAAACGCAATAAATGACAATAACCCCCAGGACTCCTGGTCACATATATACACAGATAGCTTTGCTACAAACACAACCAGAAATAGAGGAGGAGGTGTGTTCTTGAGGCTGAATAACCAGGAAGAGATTACCAAGTCAATAGTTACTGGGAAATTCTCAAACAACTATAAAGCAGAAACTGAAGCCCTCAAAGATGCTGCAAAAAACTGGCTATCCAACACAAAAATAACATGCACAAGAAATTGGTGATACTGACTGATGCACTGTCAGTCCTAACAGCTCTAAAAACCCCCAGTAACAATGAACTAGATGACTTGAGAACAACCCTAGACAACAATGCAATAACTTCCAGAGAGTGGTCATCCAGTGGATACCATCACACTGTAATATACACGGAAACGAACGTGCAGACAAATTAGCTAAAGAGGGAGGGAGATTACCACATGAGAACCATATGATCAGCTACAATGAAGTCAAATCCATCATCAAAGGCCAGTACCATGGAAAATGGAAACAAGAACACCCAAAGTATAATGAGAGTGACGGATACCTCCAACTATCAAGGAGGGATCAAGTCATCATACTTCGCCTACGCACTGGCTACAATAGAATGAGAAACCACATGTTCACCAAACTGAAAATAGGAACTACCAGCCTATGCCACTGTAGGGAATAATAGAACAAAGAAGTATGTGTTAGCACTCGGAAAAAATGACAGACAAACAACAACAGAAAAAAACAGAGAACAATATATGGTCTGAAGCAGGATTCGAACCCGTACTCCATGGCACCACGCCTTGCCACGAGAAGCCGAACGCTTGGTACACTGCCACACAGCTAACTAAAAAAATTAGCTATTGTGAGCAGTGTCTTACATGAAGGCGTTCCCATGACTATAGCATAGGGTTACGATCACAGATCGGAAATAACTTGTATTTCTGTACTTTCCTATTAATGCAAGTATCTCCCAGTAGGGCTGAATACTTGTGTTGCAGACAAACATTTATTGGACGAAACTAATATATAATAATATATATAATAATATTTATGTATTATTATTTGTATCCAGTATATAACCACTGGAAACTACTATTCGTTTAGTTTCGTCCAATAAATGTTTGTCTGCAACACAAGTATTCAGCCCTACTGGGAGATACTTGCATTAATAGGAAAGTACAGAAATACAAGTTATTTCCGATCTGTGATCGTAACCCTATGCTATAGTCATGTGAACGCCTTCGTGTAAGACACTGCTCACAATAGCTAATTTTTTAGTTAGCTGCGTGGCAGTGTACCAAGCGTTCGGCTTCTCGTGGCAAGGCGCCATGGAGTACGGGTTCGAATCCTGCTTTGGACCATATATTGTTCTCTGTTTTTTTCTGTTGTTGTTTGTCTGTCATTTTTTCAGAGTGCTAACACATACTTCTTTGTTCTATTATTCCCTATTATCGCCTCGGAAGTTCCCTATATAATAATATTTATGTATTATTATTTGTATCCACTATGCCACTGTACCCTGGATAACATGACAACAAAACATGTTCTACAGGATTACCTACAGTACACAGAACTGAGAAGGACAATGTGGTCCACACCCACCTCCCTGGATGAGAAACTTTCCTCTGGCAAATGAATCACTTAAACAGACAACTGCCTTCATAAGAGTCTGGAGTCCTAGTTTGAATGAGCCATGATCGCAGAAGAAGAAGAAGTGTGTTTACACTAGGACAGACACAGGGAATTAGGATTTCCTGTCTCATGTTGATTTATGACCTGAATTTGACCTCAGAAGTCAGACACGTTACGTATTATCTATAGATAAAAATGTCTATCAGTATGGATGCAGTGAGTCCACTAATATGTTTGGCTACCTCATAGCGTTATTCACTGCAATTCCGGAGTTACAAAGGGTTGTTGTTTGATGTCGGCTGATGACCAAGGAAGTTTCCCTGGTCTAAGCAAAATGAAAAAAAAAGGAAATTTTTGAAAATTTGTGAATTGTTTTGTATTATATGCAATTGTATCTCAAGAAATTGGAGAAAAAAACTAAAATCCAACAACAATGGAAGCAAATCAAACACTCAGGGGTCACTAGAAGTGATAATTATGAAGGTACATGGGGGAAGAGAAGGGGGGGGTGTGTCTTTGAACACATCAAAATGTCAAATTTGGAAGAATTTGTGTTTTGATGCTGTAACTTTTACTACAGCATCGTAATCTAGAGTTAATAAAATAACAGAGTTTAAAAGTTGTGAAATTTGTGCAGCCCAACATGTGTCGCTTTTATCACCAGAAGGCAAATAAAAATAGACCAACTTAAATTACAAATATCTCACGAACGGTCCCAAGAGAAATATTCTTTCACTTGTACTCACAAAATTATTAAGCTGTATTGTTGTTTTTAATAAATAATTAATATCACTGTTATTGACAGAGATTAAACGTTGTGAAATAGGTTGATCCTAATATAAATTTAATAGTCCCATATGGGAACAGAGAGTGAGATGGAAATTTTGATCAAACCTTGAGGGGGAGAATTCCATATGTGACGTCACAACTGCATAAAACTAAGATAGATGTTTTAAAGAGTAAGCCTTTGGACGTGACCAATGAAATATTTCAAGACTACGATTTTGAAAGCACCAATGAAATATGTTAAGACAATGATTTTGTAAGCACCAATTAAATATTCTGTGATGAGAAGAGATAATAACTGAATAGCAAAGCAAGCTCTCATGTGGGAAACAACAGGTAAGAGAAAAAGAGGAAGACCCAGAGAGACGCTGAGAAGAACATTGATGAGAGAGGCAAAAGCAGCAGGAATTTGCTCCCTCAATAAGATAGAGCTGCTTGCACAGAACAGAGACAAATGGCGAGATTTGATAAAATATCTTTAAAAGAATTGAAAACTGCTAGAACAAAAATTCAGATGAAGGAGTATCTTGGTCTACGCCCTATGGGCCGGCTTCGGCTCGAAAGGCCAATAGATATAATTAAATATTCTAGCTAGAGAGTAATATTGCAGATGACTTCCCTGTCATGGTTGCTGGGTATTAAAATTATTGTGGGCACTCCCTCAACTGTTACATTTCTTAGAAGCTATTAAAGAGTACAACAAAGAGCAGAATACTGAGCAGCAGGTTTGACAGCCAGAACAGCCTCAGTAACAGTCAACTTGACAAAAACCAATGTACCTTCTGCTGTAGAGTAATGTCTGTCTCCTGGACAGCTGTTTCAATGTCATTCAGCTTCTTGTTTCCCTCATCAATTATTTGAACTAGGCCTGCCAGCTGGTCTGTCATCTGATTTATCTGTACAAGGGTTTTTCTCTCCAGCTATAGTGGAGAAGTGTAAAGTCATACAGAATGGGACTTCATAATGAAATAGGTCACACAGCACAAGAACAAAAATGATGAGATAAAATATAACGGAGATTAATAATGAAGGTCTTAGCCTCAACAGCAAAAAGACTGAAGTGATGGTGGTCATGGCAAAGAAAAATAATCATCATCATCATGTGCCATACCGGTTGGTGTAGGTGACCATGTCCTTCCACAGTTTTCTATCCACAGTGCATCATATTAATTTTGTTGTTGACTGTTTTCCATGCCATGACACCAAGCTATCATCTAGTATCCTCTCTTTGTTGTCATATGGCTCATGAGACTAATAGTGCGATGATCTTCACAATCAGTGGCGCTTGACTTCTTTGAGATGGTTACAAAGATAGATTTTAGTAGATCTTCGGGTATATGTCCAGTGTTATATATGTCATTGAGTAATTTTCTTATGACATACTCCCAGCTCTCCTAATGCATCTGTGTCTTCGATTGTTATGTTGTCTAGACCTGGAGCTTTGCCTCTTTTCATGTGTTGAATTGCGTCCTCCACTTCACTCTGCATTATTGGTGGTCCTGTGTCTTTGAATTGTTTAGCTCTGGTCTTTCAACATCATAGAGTTGACTGATATATTTTGTCCATCCTTCCATTGTCTTCTCCTGTCCAATTATTATATTTCCTTCCTTTAATTTCACACATCCTGAAACTTTGACTTCTATTCTTCCTGTTAATTTATTTAACTGATTGTGCATAAATTTTGAGTCTTTCTTTTGTTGTTTTTCCATTTCTTCACATTTCTACTTTAACCATCCTTTCTTTGCTTCTCTGCATTTATTTTGGATCTCATTGTGAGATATATTTTGTATGACCGTTTTTCTTACTGATGTTTCCATCTTTTTTCCTTTAATTCTAGTACTCCTTCTGTCATCCATTTCCTTTTGTTGATTCTTTTAGTCACTGGTATTACTTCTTTTGAAGTTGTTCAATCTATAGTTTGAGCATTTCCCACTGCTCCTCGATGTTCTGTATTTTCTCAATAGCATTATATCTATTTTGTACTATCATGTTGCATTTATTACTCATCTGTCTATCTACTCTAAGCATATCTTGTTCTAATTTCATAATTCTTGGGGATTTCTGTGTCTTCTGCAGTTTTATTCTATTTTTCCAACTACTGATACATGGTCACTATTGCAATCTGCTCCTGGCCTTGTTTTAACAGATGTTAGCCCATTCCTGAATCTTCTCTGTACCAGTATAAAATTGATTTGATTGTGTACTTTGTTGCCTGGGCTTTGCCATGTCCATAGTCATCTAGGGTGTTACTTTAACCAGGTGTTACCTATTATAATTGTATGTCTTTGTATGTCACCTCTGTCACCTTTGTATGTCAATCTGTCACCTCTATCATTTGTCTCTCCTAGGCTATGTCCTCCAGTCACATTTTGAAAAGAATTATACAGTTTCTAAACGTACAATTAAATTAAATTAAATTAAACAGTATTAAAATAAGTCAGTGAATTCAAATACATAGGACAGATGACAGATTTTAACTTCAGACAGTAGATGTACAGCATGGATGAGGTGCAGAATAGTTCAGGTTAAGGCTGCACCACAAAGAATGCAAAAAATAAAAAAAAAAAAAAAAAAAAAAGATATTATGCTACCAATTTCTTTGATGAAGATGAGAAATAGAGAGCTTCAGTCTTATAAAGATCTAGTCTTGAAATATTGAAGTGAGTCCCAGACAATCAACAAGAAAATTGATAGAGGTGATAGATATGTAATTTTAGAGAAGAATGTTGAAAATACCACAGAGCTAAAATTAGTTGAAAATACCACAGAGAGCTAAAATTAATTGAAAATATCACAGAGAGCTAAAATGAGTAATGAGGATATTTTAAACAAAAAACTAAAGCAAAAAAATTACAACACACAGCTACTATCAGGAGGAATTAATCATCATTTTTGGCAATGGAATGAGAACAGTTGGAATATATTGTCCCAGCTGAAAACTAGGAGGAAAAGATAACAGGGAGATAGAGAGAAGAGATATCAGGCATCTAAAATAATAGTTTGCTAAGATATGAGCAATAGAAATGATAAACAACTGTACTTTCTAAAAATAACTGTAGAGATAGAAAGCTGTGGAGAGACATGATATCTATGAGCCAGTAATACAACAGTCATGAACCTACAGTTGAGCTGTTTACAAAGAAACAACCAAGAATAATGCAAGTGAATAAATTCTCTGACAATCAACAATTGAAATCGTCAACTAAATACACATCATTTCTTAAAGGAACCTTCTAAAAAATGAAAGATTAGTAATATAGATATATCTGGACTAACAGTAGAGGGAATAGTTCACTATATCTGTACTAACCTCTTCATTGTTCTTGTTCTCCTCTTTAATTCTCTCCTCCTCTAGTCTAAGCTCATTAGACTTCAGATCTGCTTCTTCATTGAGTTGTTTGATCTGTGACTCTATTTGTTCCTGCGTCTCTCTCACACTTGTCACCTGAGAACAGATCCAAAAGGATGACCTTATGAAAGCCTACAACAAGGGTTAGCTGCGTCTCTCTCACACTTGTCACCTGAGAACAGATCCAAAAGGATGACCTTATGAAAGCCTACAACAAGGGTTAGCTGCGTCTCTCTCACACTTGTCACCTGAGAACAGATCCAAAAGGATGACCTTATGAAAGCCTACAACAAGGGTTAGCTGCGTCTCTCTCACACTTGTCACCTGAGAACAGATCCAAAAGGATGACCTTATGAAAGCCTACAACAAGGGTTAGCTGCTTCTCTCTCACACTTGTCACCTGAGAACAGATCCAAAAGGATGACCTTATGAAAGCCTACAACAAGGGTTAGCTGCGTCTCTCTCACACTTGTCACCTGAGAACAGATCCAAAAGGATGACCTTATGAAAGCCTACAACAAGGGTTAGCTGCTTCTCTCTCACACTTGTCACCTGAGAACAGATCCAAAAGGATGACCTTATGAAAGCCTACAACAAGGGTTAGCTGCGTCTCTCTCACACTTGTCACCTGAGAACAGATCCAAAAGGATGACCTTATGAAAGCCTACAACAAGGGTTAGCTGCTTCTCTCTCACACTTGTCACCTGAGAACAGATCCAAAAGGATGACCTTATGAAACCTACAACAAGGGTTAGCTGCGTCTCTCTCACACTTGTCACCTGAGAACAGATCCAAAAGGATGACCTTATGAAAGCCTACAACAAGGGTTAGCTGCTTCTCTCTCACACTTGTCACCTGAGAACAGATCCAAAAGGATGACCTTATGAAAGCCTACAACAAGGGTTAGCTGCTTCTCTCTCACACTTGTCACCTGAGAACAGATCCAAAAGGATGACCTTATGAAAGCCTACAACAAGGGTTAGCTGCTTCTCTCTCACACTTGTCACCTGAGAACAGATCCAAAAGGATGACCTTATGAAAGCCTACAACAAGGGTTAGCTGCGTCTCTCTCACACTTGTCACCTGAGAACAGATCCAAAAGGATGACCTTATGAAAGCCTACAACAAGGGTTAGCTGCGTCTCTCTCACACTTGTCACCTGAGAACAGATCCAAAAGGATGACCTTATGAAAGCCTACAACAAGGGTTAGCTGCTTCTCTCTCACACTTGTCACCTGAGAACAGATCCAAAAGGATGACCTTATGAAAGCCTACAACAAGGGTTAGCTGCTTCTCTCTCACACTTGTCACCTGAGAACAGATCCAAAAGGATGACCTTATGAAAGCCTACAACAAGGGTTAGCTGCTTCTCTCTCACACTTGTCACCTGAGAACAGATCCAAAAGGATGACCTTATGAAAGCCTACAACAAGGGTTAGCTGCGTCTCTCTCACACTTGTCACCTGAGAACAGATCCAAAAGGATGACCTTATGAAAGCCTACAACAAGGGTTAGCTGCGTCTCTCTCACACTTGTCACCTGAGAACAGATCCAAAAGGATGACCTTATGAAAGCCTACAACAAGGGTTAGCTGCGTCTCTCTCACACTTGTCACCTGAGAACAGATCCAAAAGGATGACCTTATGAAAGCCTACAACAAGGGTTAGCTGCGTCTCTCTCACACTTGTCACCTGAGAACAGATCCAAAAGGATGACCTTATGAAAGCCTACAACAAGGGTTAGGTGAGAAGTAGTCTGTGAAGGTCAATGAGACTCATTGTTTACTGTTTTAGTGTAAGACACAGCATAAATTATGTAAATAAGGTGAACACAAAAGGAAGCGCAGACCCAGGGGTCACCAGATACTGCAACATAAAGATGTCATAAGACATGACATGAGACAACGGCATGTGGATGTATAGTCTGACCAGAAATTGTTGCACAAGAATGCAACAGGTACAAACAATTTTGAAGCAATGCATAGAGAGAGGTGAAGAGGAGAGAAATCACACTTGGCCACAGGAAAACAAACAACTGAAATGTTCAGTTTCCTGTTGGCTTGCAGCTGTGTTTACTTTTAAAATTTGGCTGGCATGGTCATAGCAAGCACTATACTGCCAAAAACAGAATCGCAAGTAACGCCACAGTCCAATGTCAAGAGACAGGGAAATCATTATTACTATTATTATTAAGTACAGTCAAAGAGAACACAATTTAATAGAAACAGTAGTATAGCAAATACATCAGTTGCTGACATTCCTGGTATTAGAGTCATCCCCTGCTAGGTACCTTCCAGTTGGTCCAATTGTTGAGAGGCCCCGGATACAGTGTTGAGGATGATAATAAACATAAGGAACATTGCTACCTAATATCTCCATTTGTGATAAATATTATAAAGAAACTAGTTATAAAATGTACATCAGGCTATACAATCTTAAAATCTGAGGTGGAAAAAGTTATAAAAACAATGATAAAGGGAAAAGCAGCAGGACCCGACAGCATACAGATAGAGATGATACAGGCACTAGAAGATTTTGGCATTGAAGTGATTACAGACATATGCAATGACATATACCACACAGGATACATACCAAATGAACTAAAAACATAAACTTTCATTGCAGTGCCTAAAAAGAATGGTGCAGTTGAATGCAGTGACTTTAGAACAATAAGCCTAATGAGCCATGTTAGAAAAATCTTGCTAAAAGTTATACAAGGAAGGATTCAGAATAAAATCAATACTGAATTAGATGAGCAGCAATTTGGATTTAGGAAAATAGCGGGACAAAAGAAGCCATATTCTGCATGAGAACATTAATCGAAAAGTACACAGAAGTAAACAAACAAATATATGCCTGCTTCATAGACTACACCAAAGCTTTTGATAGAGTACATCACAAACAACTTATAGAATGCCTAAAAGAGATACATCTAGATGATATGGACATACGACTAATATATAATCTATACTGGGAGCAAAGAGCAATAATAAAATATAACAAAGAGAACTCTACACCCATTGGTATAAAAAGAGGAGTAAGACAGGGATGCATCCTATCACCAAGCTTGTTAAATCTATACACTGAGAAAATCTTTAAAACATCACAGATATACCAGGTCTAAACATTAATGGAAAGATAATCAATAACCTAAGATATGCTGATGATACTGTACTACTAGCAGAAAATCCTAAAAATCTACAACAATTACTTAATGAAATAAACATGATAAGCAAAAAATATGGACTAGATATGAATATCAAAAAGCCTAAAACTATGATCATAAACAAAGGAAATACTCAAAACCCACAAATGGATATAAAAATTGAAGGAATAGACCTGGAGACTACAACTTCAGTTCAGAACTACAACTACCTTGGACATACTATAACCAGTGATGGAAAATGTACAACTGAAATAAATAAAAGAATAGGAATGGCAAAAAGTAATTTTAATGCCATAAAGAACAAACTAACATCAAAACAAATAACACTAGGGCTAAAACTAAGAATAGCAAAATGTTATATCTTCTCAATATTCCTATATGGTGCAGAAACATGGACATTAGACAAGAAAACAGAACAGAGAATTGAAGCCTTTGAAATGTGGATATTTAAAAGAATAGGTAGAATTGGATGGAAGGAAAATAAAACAAACGATGAAGTCTTGAAACAACTAAAAATGAAAAGAGAACTAACTAAACACAATTCAAACAAGACAAATGCGATTTTTGGGCCATTTTAAAAGACACAACAGCCTACTAAAAGTAATATTGGAAGGGAAAATACAAGGTAAAAGAGGCAGAGGCAGACCAAGACTAACATGGACGAGTAACATCAAAAGATGGACAAATCAGCCTATGACAACCTGCACCATCAAAGCAAGAGACAGAGCAGAATGGCGCTCCATGTAAGCCAACCTTCGTTGCAGAGACGGCACTCGATGATGATGATGATGATTATAAGCCACACAACTAGTTTCACATTTACCAGTGATGGAGTCATACTATGCTCCACTCAAGTGTTTATATCAAGAACAGCACCTGTCACAATATATTGTGACTGTCAGGAATCTCAATACCTGTTTCTGTTGTAACACAACATGTAACTTGATATCTTTACTATAAGCTGGAATCCTTATAGTTGTTCATTGTCTTGCTTGAGAAATTTTAATTTCATGATTACTTTTGTAGTTAATATTCATTCCTATGGTGTACATAACACTTGTATCCATTCCCTCTTGTTCCATATTTGATGGCAAATCATTTCCAAAGTTACTTCCTTATCGGCCCGCATGTCATCCTTATTTTCTGTGCAGCAATAGTACATGCATTATTACTAGCATCCATGACAGTAGAAGACCTTAATAGAATGTCTGTGTAAACAAATATATTTAATCTCACCTGCATCTTAATGTCTGCATCTTTCCTTTGCTCACCAGTAAGGACAGTCAACCAATCAGTTTTCTCCAAATTGTCAAGCTCCACTTTAATCTCAGCTTCCTGTTTCTCCAACTGATATATCTCTGCTGTTAATGTTTCCAATTTTCTTCTGTTATTAGACTCCTCCTGTTCTAGATCAGCTATTTCTGAATGAAAAATGTATTTATTTCAGCACAAAATGATAGTGAAAATTACTAGTTTTATGACTATAATCGCAGGTATTATTTTTTAGTTTATATATAAGTATGCAGTGTTATGTAAGTGTTTACTGCTAAATCAATTTACATGGTAGCAAACATTTGGATTAAACTCAATACAGCAGCAGAAACTCTAGAGAAGTGTAAACAATATAATAAATAGAGTGGTATCAGAGAGTCTTACATAGTCAATAAATGTTTCACTGTCATTAGTGGGGTTTAGTTAGTTAAATGTCTAGAGTATTTATTATTCCATCTTGACCACTGCACTGTGTGTATGAATGCTAGGTGTTGCTATAGAGTGGCAGCTTCATGGGTGCTTTACTTATCATCTCCAAAGTATTATGTGTTGGGTGTTTTAGGATGCATGTAAGGTCAGACTTATCATTCTTCTGTTACGAGCACCAATTGTATATGGAACAGTCAGTCCCCTAAATCAAGGATCTTTCATTAGAGGACAGAAGTGTAATGTTGCTAAGCTACACCATCAGATATCCATAGTGATTAAATAACAGAAGAGATAAGAGAAGAATGTGACAAGACCATTGTTAAGCTATCATGTGAATAAACAAGGCAGCCGTGATAGCTCAGTGGTTAGTGAACTGGACTACAAAGGACAAGAGGTAGAGTTTGATCCCAACCGATGGCTTCCAGGGTTACCCAGCCTTTAATGGGTACTAGATTTTTTTTCTAGGAAAGTAAAGTGGCACGGGCATAATACAGACCACATTACCTCAAAAATCATGTGCCGAAGGTCTGTAAAATTTATGGTCACTAACATCATATTCCCTATAAGCCACTTGGTGTGACGGGGGCACTTTACTTTTTTTTTTTATGTGAATAAACGGCGTATATTCACTTCTAGCTCAGTGGTTAGTGAACTGGACTACAAAGGACAAGAGGTTGGGTTCAATCCTGATTGACAGTTTCCGGGTTCACCCAACCTTAAATGGGTACCGGATGTTTGCTGGGAAAGTAATGAGACACGGACATAATACTGACCAGGTTACCCTAAAAATCACGTGCAGAAGGTCTGCAAAAATTATGGTCACTGACACCACATTCCCTATATGCACTTGACGTGACGGGGCACTTTACTTTACTTATATTGATTTCTACATTGTGCTATCATTGTCACTAAAGACTAAACACAGAAGGAAGCTTGTTACCACAAAGATCAGATGTCTCAGAAAAACACTTGAAGTGACCAGAAGAGACAGAATCATAAATGATAAGAGAAAGAGTAAGCATAGAACCAATCTTAAGCTACAAACAGAGACAACAAATAAACTGGTTTGCCCTTCTAGAAAGAATGTCATGTGATTCCTTACAATACAAAAGCATGTATTAAAAGAGGAGAAGGGAGAAGAAGAAGAGGCAGACCCAGAATAAGATTGACTGAAAACATTATATGGTAATGGATGAAGCTGCCAGGTAAGAACCAGAACTGTTATCTTCCTTGACACTCGTAACAGATACAAGAGGAAGGAAAGAAAAATGCGTGTGGAGATAGATCAGAGCATTCATGATATTCTTGGCTCTTTCACCACAAGCCTGTACAGCATGGATGACTTTCCTGTTATACTCCCAAAGCTCTTTCGATCATCAAGCCCTTCAATTGCTGCAAGGTATGTGGGGGACTTGCACTATTGTAAGAGAGGCATGAGTTGTAAAGAACAACCAGCTCACAAATGAAAGTCAAGTTACAGGTAGAAATATTTGTTCTACTGACTTACCACACATTTTGTCAGGACAACCTGCTTCTTCTCACTGCCAATGTCAATACTTCTTATTGTCTAGATGTGCTGCTTGTGTCATTGAGTGTAGTCTATAATGATTCCTAGACCTCTTGTTCCAACCATCTTTTAGGTTGCCAAATTCATAGTTTTCCAGGAACCATACTTTTTGAAACTTCGTTGTTGCTGCTTTTTTTCAGTGCATTTGATATGAGCAAAATAAGAGAGTTTCTCTCTTTTGGGAGCCACAGTATAGCAGTGAATTGGTCTAGTGAAGACAAGAGATTCTATTTAAATGTCAGAGCAACCTTTTTAAGAGTCATCCACACTTAAATGGGCACCAGAGATATTTTTTTAGGAAAAATAGACAGTTTGACTTAATGCTGCCCACAATACTCAAAAATATGCAGTCCATCCATCCCTCCCTCTCTCTCTTCCTTCCTTTTTTTCTCTCTATAATCAAATTCCCTAATCAATTTTTGATTATCTTCAGTTCTCTTAGGATGACATTAACAGCCACTCTGAAAGATGGGGATATAAGGAGTTCAATGTTCGAGGTGAAGAAGTGGAAGAATGGGAAATAGACAACAACATATTCCTCATAAACTCTAGGGAGGACACCCAACCTTCCACTCAAGAAGATGGAAAACAACTTCTACTCCCAACCTAGCATTTGCAACTGGAGACATATCTATCAAAATAACCAGAAAAGTGCTGATCCAAACTTGGAGATAGTGATCATAGACCAGTCAAACTTTCAGTGGCTCTTGCTCACAAACAAGAGTTGCAAATACCTCTTCCCCGCTGGAACTATAAGAGAGCAGATTGGGCAAAGTTTGCAAGGCTCACTGATACATATACTGCGCCTTTCAACACCCACGAAAAGAAGGTCAATAATATGATAGAGTGATTAACAAATGGAATCCTGAGAGCTGCTAAAGAATCCATTCCTAGAGGAGCAAGATGAAACTACAAGCCATACTGGAGCAAGAAAATACAAAGACTAGAAGAGGATCTGGACTCTGCCAGAGAACTAGCTGAAACATCACACAGCACAGAGAGCAACATTGCCTACAAAGCAGCCTCGGCCAAATACAGACGTGAGATCGTGATATCAGCAAGACAGAGCTGGATAGACAAAACAGAGAGCCTTAATCTAGACAAAAATGGTCATAAATTATGGAAACTTGCGAAAGCTCAGAGCGACGAAAACAACTGCCGACCTCCAATATCATTAGCACACAATCAGAACATCCTCACAGGCAAAAGGGCAGCAAATCTACTAATAGAGACTAAAAAAAACATTAGTAGAATAAACATTCCAATAGACAAACAGAAAGCTGCAAGACGGGAAAACCAAGATGAAAAAAACATGCCTTCAGAACCAGAAGAGCATCAGATGACCATCTTTACCTCAGCTGAATTAGATGTTGCCCTCAAAGGATTGAAGCTCAAAAGTTCCCCTGGTAAAGATGGAATCTCCAACGAAATGCTTCTAAATCTGGGATAGAAAGCCAAGAGCCAGCTTCTAAGGATAATAAATGCTAGCTGGAAGAGAGGTCATGTGCCGGCAATCTGGAAAGAAGCTATTATGGTGCCCATCCTCAAGTGTGGAAAAGACCCACTAGACCCAAGTAGCTATAGACCAATTAGCCTACTGAGCTGCCTGAGTAAACTCATGGAATGGCTGGTTAACAGAAGACTTATGTGGCATTTGGAGACAAAACAACAAATCGTACCACAACAAAGTGGCTTTCGTCAGCACAGATCAACTGAAGACCTGGTCACTTACACTGCACAGGAAATAGAGGATGCTCTACAAGAAAAGAAACACACACTGGCAGTGTGGGTCGACATGGAGAAGGCTTTTGATAGGGTTTGGCGAGAGGGTTTAAAGAACAAGCTTTTTAGACTTGGCATCCAGGGTCGTTTATTCAATTGGGTCTCTCAATACCTTCAGGACTGAACGGCCAGAGAACAAGTTCAAGGTCAACTAAGTAAGAAGGTCTCTATCGAACAAGGTGTCCCACAAGGCGGAGTCTTGTCTCAATACTCTTTTTAATTTTCATAAATGACATCGTAATGGACATTCTACCTAGAACACACTCAGCAATGTACGCAGATGATCTGGCGTTATGGGCACGCGAGGAAAGTATGTCGGTGGCTGGATCCAGGATGCAAAATGCCCTAGGTGAACTTGAAAAATGGACGAACACCTGGTTCTTACCAATCAACGAAAAAAAAACTACATATACAATTTTCAGCATATGAAGAAACACACTCTCTGCAAACTTGAAGATAAAAGACCATACACTCCCTATTGACCAAAACCCAACATATCTTGGCATCACCATGAATCGCAGAATGACTTAGAAAAATCAGATAGACAGAGCAAGGAAAAAAGCCATAAAACGAATAAATATTATGAAGAAATTGGCAGGAACGGACTGGGGGGCAGACAGCAATAGACAGAAAAGACTATACATAGGAAGAGTCAGACCAGTCCTAGAGTATGGAGTCACAGCCTGGGCTATGGCTTCCAAATCACACCTTAGCAAAATTAACAGAATACAGAACCAAGCAGCCCATATCATCACTAGTGCTATGAAATCTACACATATCAAGACTCTAGAAACAGTAACAGGTTTACAACCCTTAGATGACAGACGGCTCACTAAAGTATTGCAACAAGCGGAGAAATATAGAAGGCTCCTTAGCCACCCCATGCACCAAAGAATAACTGGTTCCGGAATTGTACGACTAAAGAGGAGCAACTTCGCTGCAAATGCCAATGAACTAACTACTGGAGACCCAGTACTTTCTCAAACAATATCGAAACCCTTGGGCCCATCTGATATGTCTCCTCATGGAAAGCATAAAATACCAGAACTTAAGGAAAATATAACAGGAAACATGAGAAAAGGCACCCAATCAGACACAGAAAGAAAACACGTAGCAGAAAAACACATACACGATACCTACCCACAGTACTCTTGGTCCCACATATACACAGATGGCTCTGCTACAAATGCCACCAGAAATGGAGGGGGAGGTGTGTTCTTGACGCTGAATAATCAGGACAAGATCACCAAGTCAATAGCTACTGGAAAATTCTCAAACAACTTTAAAGCAGAAACTGAGGCCATCAGAAATGCTGCAACACTGGCTACTCAACACAAAAATAACATGCACAATAAATTGGTGATTCTGACTGATGCACTATCAGTATTATCAGCTCTAAAAAGCCCCAAGAACAATGAACTAGATGACTTGAGAACAACCCTGGACCAACTATGCAATAACATCCAGAGAGTAGTCATTCAGTGGATACCATCACACTGTAATATACACGGAAACAAACACGCAGACAAATTAGCTAAAGAGAGAGAGAGATTACCACAAGAGAACCATCCGCTCAGTTATGATGAAGCCAAATCCATCCTCAAGGGTTAGTTCCATGAAAAATGGAAATGAGAACACCCAAAGCATAACGAGAGTGACGGATACCACCAACTATCAAGGAGGGATCAAGTCATCATACTTTGTCTACGCACTGGCCACAATAGAATGAGAAATCACATGTTCACCAAATTCAAAATAGGTACAACCAGCCTATGCCACTGTACACTGGACAATATGATTACAAAACATGTTCTACAGGATTGCCCCCAGTACACAGACCTGAGAAGAGCAATGTGGTCCACGCCCACCTCCCTGGAAGAGAAACTATATGGGGCAATCAATTCGCTTAAACAGACAGCTGACTTCATGAGAGAGTCTGGAATCATACTCTGAGTGAGTTTTGATCACAGAGAGAGAGAGAGAGAGAGAGAGAGAGAGAGAGAGAGAGAGAGTTCTCTTAGGATAATTTTGTTGATCCAGGATATTTGGGAAAAATAGACATTTAATGGTAAGTTCATCTAGTAAATAAAACAATATAAGGGAATCTGAGATATAAAACAAGAAACAAATGTTTGAGATGAAGATTAAACAAGTGAAACATTTTGGAAACAAAGGAAGGTTAGAATGACACTATAATGGTGGTTATAAGAGTACAAGTCTGAAGGTAAGTGTGCAAAAGGATAATGGCAGAGTAATATGAAGAGATGGACAAATGGCAGCCTGCTTTAATGTACCAAAAATAAGTGAGACAAATGGCAACCTGCTATAATATACCAACAAGCAAGTGAGACAAAATAGTGATCTGCTATAATATACCAACAAGCAAGTGAGACAAATAGTGATCTGCTATAATATACCAACAAGCAAGTGAGACAAAATAGTGATCTGCTATAATATACCAACAAGCAAGTGAGACAAATAGTGATCTGCTATAATATACCAACAACCAAGTGAGACAATTGGTGATCTGCTATAATATACCAACAACCAAGTGAGACAAATAGTGATCTGCTATAATATACCAACAACCAAGTGAGACAATTGGTGATCTGCTATAATATACCAACAACCAAGTGAGACAAATAGTGATCTGCTATAATATACCAACAAGCAAGTGAGACAATTGGTGATCTGCTATAATATACCAACAACCAAGTGAGACAAATAGTGATCTGCTATAATATACCAACAAGCAAGTGAGACAAAATAGCAACTTTCTATAATATACCAACAAGCAAGTGAGACAAATAGTGATCTGCTATAATATACCAACAACCAAGTGAGACAATTGGTGATCTGCTATAATATACCAACAACCAAGTGAGACAAATGGCAACCTGCTATAATATACCAACAACCAAGTGAGACAAATAGTGATCTGCTATAATATACCAACAAGCAAGTGAGACAAATAGTGATCTGCTATAATATACCAACAACCAAGTGAGACAAATAGTGATCTGCTATAATATACCAACAACCAAGTGAGACAAAATAGCAACTTTCTATAATATACCAACAACCAAGTGAGACAAATAGAAACTTTCTATAATATACCAAAAACCAAGTGAGACAAATAGAAACTTTCTATAATATACCAACAACCAAGTAGAGTGAGACAAATAGAAGTGAGACAAATAGAAACTTTCTATAATATACCAACAAGCAAGTGAGACAAATAGAAACTTTCTATAATATACCAACAAGTGAGACAAGTGAGATAATATACAACATGAGACAACTTATCTGATAATAATATACCAACAAGCAAGTGAGACAAATAGAAACTTTCTATAATATACCAACAACCAAGTGAGACAAATAGAAACTTTCTATAATATACCAACAAGGTGAGACAACTGCTATAATATACCAACAACCAAGTGAGACAAATAGTGCAAGTCAAATAGCTATAATATACCAACAACCAAGTGAGACAAATAGAAACTGCAAGTGAGACAAATCTGCTATAATATACCAACAACCAAGTGAGACAATTGGTGATCTGCTATAATATACCAACAACCAAGTGAGACACTTTCTATAATATACCAACAACCAAGTGAGACAACATAGCAAGTGAGACAAATAGAAACTTTCTATAATATACCAACAAGCAAGTGAGACAAATAGTGATCTGCTATAATATACCAACAACCAAGTGAGACAAATAGAAACTTTCTATAATATACCAACAAGCAAGTGAGACAAATAGTGATCTGCTATAATATACCAACAACCAAGTGAGACAAATAGAAACTTTCTATAATATACCAACAAGCAAGTGAGACAAATAGAAACTTTCTATAATATACCAACAACCAAGTGAGACAAATAGAAACTTTCTATAATATACCAACAAGCAAGTGAGACAAATAGTGATCTGCTATAATATACCAACAACCAAGTGAGACAATTGGTGATCTGCTATAATATACCAACAACCAAGTGAGACAAATAGAAACTTTCTATAATATACCAACAAGCAAGTGAGACAAATAGAAACTTTCTATAATATACCAACAAGCAAGTGAGACAAATAGAAACTTTCTATAATGTACCAACAAGCAAGTGAGACAAATAGAAACTTTCTATAATGTACCAACAATAAATGATACAAATGACAGTTGATTTCTGTCAAACTTTGATTTGTTTAATTTTAAGACAGCGCCTGACTTTAGAATTTAGAATGGCTTCACTGCATTCTCATATCTGCTCAGCCCCCATTCCAGCAACCAAGAAAGTATTCATCCTGACCATTCATACTATTGAACATGCTGTGTTCTGTAAAAATAGCATGTTTTTTCATGATCAGTGAGCATGGCACAAGAACCGATGTCCCAACAAATGAAGTCAGACCTCCACATTGGTGAAACACTCGATCCAACCACAGTCCAGCTGGTGGCAAATTTGCAGTTGAACACAGATCACACATCTCGTCCCAGGGCAAAGTCGGGACTTGGTACCGTTCAGCTACACTCCATGGCAATCACCTGCAGTACTATCTCAATGTGTGGGTACCAAAACCATGTTGACTTTGTGGTCAGGTGACTATGACTGGACTACTGCTGTCTCCAGAAATGAAAATCCCAACC
This sequence comes from Megaustenia siamemsis, assembly GCA_032433765.1. Taxonomy (NCBI): domain Eukaryota; kingdom Metazoa; phylum Mollusca; class Gastropoda; order Stylommatophora; family Ariophantidae; genus Megaustenia; species Megaustenia siamemsis. Next base: position 29,282,133 of record JAVIAB010000156.1, read on the forward strand.
ACAAAGAATCACTCAAAATCACACTGCAGCAAGAATGCAACCAGTCCTGAACCTGATTTGACAAAGCAGCCATCTTGCTTCAGCAAACAAAGTCCAAACGGCACCTGAAATGCTATGATATTTAAAAAAATTGTTTCTGCATTTATCTGACAACTAAATGAATAGATAGAGTTTCTTGTTGTCTGTCCATAAAAGGATGTTAAGTGGGCACAGAAGTATTAAGGATGTTAAGTGGGCACAGAAGTATTAAGGATGTTAAGTGGGCACAGAAGCATTAAGGATGTTAAGTGGGCACAGAAGCATTAAGGATGTTAAGTGGGCACAGAAGAATTAAGGATGTTAAGTGGGCACAGAAGCATTAAGGATGTTAAGTGGGCACAGAAGCATTAAGGATGTTAAGTGGGCACAGAAGCATTAAGGATGTTAAGTGGGTACAGAAGCATTAAGGATGTTAAGTGGGCACAGAAGCATTAAGGATGTTAAGTGGGCACAGAAGCATTAAGGATGTTAAGTGGGCACAGAAGCATTGTGTTGTGGTTTGCAGCAGATTTATATTTGCAAATTTGTATTTGGCCCACCCACATCCAAATTCAGAATGACATTTTTGAGCACCAGGTTGTCTTCTCTCTCAATCCCTATTAACTTGGCCATACTGGTTAGTCTCCTTCTAGGGGCACCGCAAAAAGGTGGAGTAGGATCTTGATAATTCTGGTTCACTGATTCTGGTGCAAGCAGTCAGCTAAGAGTTGGTGACAGCTTACAGCTCTGCTGCTGATGTATGCCCTGATATGATTCAAAAGCAAAACTCAACATATCAATACAAACTAAACTATGACTCACCCAAACTTGCATCATGTATCTGTGCTTCTTGTGTTTTCATTCTCTCCTGCTGTACGTGGACTGTCCTCAAGAGCTGCATGCGATCCCCTTCTGTCTGGCCAGCTTTGCTACCATCATATGAATGCTGCTTCAAGAACATGTTCAGCCTGTAATCTCCATCAACTCCTCTGACACCTGTGATCTGTCCATGAAGAATGTCTGGAAAGTTCTGGTCAAGATCATATTCCTCAACTTCTAAGCTTGTCTGGCTATTCTCTTTTTGGTAGCTGTCACTTGAAACACTCGCAAGATTTATACTAAATCCACTTGCTACAGATGGCAATGGTGATGATGATTCTCGATGATCCGATTTTGGGGAGACTTCAGTAAAGGCAGACTTATGTTGGGATGATGATATTGAATTCAAAATCGCAGGAGCTTGTAAACTTACTTGATGGCTATTGTGGGCATTAACAACACTGCCTGACTGTTCTAAGGAATGTGAAGCTTGTTTTGATGTCTTAGTGCCTGGGGTATCTTCTTGACCAATACTACCATGTTCCTGACTACTATCTGAGATTTTTTCTCTTGTGTGAGTTTTTGTTTGAAATAATTGCCCATCTCCTTGGTTTCGTATGTAAGCAACTGCTGAAGTAAATGATGATATTTTTGTGTTAGAGCCACTTGTGCTAGTTTTCTGATGTCTTATTGCAGCAGTGTCAACAAATGTTAGTTTGTTTCCCCCTTCTCCTTCTGTGAATCGGTTCCCATCAGTTCCAGAAGGTGAAACATTTCTTTGTTTATTAATATGATCACCAGTACTAAGACTTCTATTTGGTAATTCCTTATTTATTTTTGCCTTTGTATTGCGTCTGTCTAAAGTTGCTGACCTATTATCTGTATTTGTCTCTAATTTATCTTTTGGCATTGGTCTTTCTTGTGTACTGGAGTTGTAGTTATTTAAGAACTTTTGTGCAATATTCTCACTGTGTACATGATGGCTTCCTCTGTAGGTCTCATCTACACCTTCCTCATCAAAGACACTATCACTGAGGTGATCATGATTAGTGTCATCTATAAATGATTCCTGTGCAAGTCTTGCTTTAGCATTATTAAAAGCTGATCTGGAATGTTCTTGAAGTACACCAGATGTGGGGACTAATTTATTGTTGTGAGACTCTCTATAATGTACCCTCTCTCTACTCTGTTTAAGGTTGAAAGGTGTGTTTTTATATTCCACAGATGAGAATGGAAGCTGGGACTGTACAGCAGGTCTCACATGGTACATCTGCTGTGACTGGCTATTGTGAGGATTGGTGCCACTTTGAAGTGGGTACCACTGGTGAGATTGGTCACTTTGAGTGGAGAGTTGTGATTGGTCACTTTGGGCCAACTGCTGCTTTGATATGTTACTCTGGGGATGTCTTTGCTGTGATTGGCCACTTTGAAGATGTCGTTCCAACTGGTCAGTTTGTGGGACTGGTTGCCGTGACTGTAATCTTTGGAAGTTTGATTGTTGCGTTGAAACAAATTGTTGGTGATCTTGAGAATGGAATGATTGTTGTGGTGTAGCTGATGAAACATGAAACTTGGAGGATGTTTGATAATTCGGTATTGAAGTTAAGGCAAGAGGTTTGGATATATCTCTTTGATGTGGATGTTGGGCTGGAGGTTCTACATACTGAGATGGCACCATGGCAGATGAAGGTGATAAATACTGACTAAATGAGGAAGAGTAAGAAGGGAAGTCTTTGGTCTGAGAAGAGTAAGATAGCAGATTCTCAGGCATGTTTGCTGGATGTAGTTCTCTGGTATCACTCCTGGCAGCTGGAACTGGGTAGTGTTCAGATGATTGTCTGCTATTTAAATTACTCTGAGGAAGATACTTGAGTGATGATGATGACCTAGAAGATGAATCACTGGATGAAGCTGATGATAAAGCTGTTATTTTACCATTTGGCATTGGCACAAGACTTGTAGGATGATGTCCAGCAGAAGCTTGCTGGTTATAGGTGTGCTGTGATAATGATGCTGACTTCTGTACTGATGATAACGAAAACGATGAAGGTAATGCTGCAAAATTTGTCCTGTGAGCACAACTAAATGTGGAAGACCTCTTCAATGACTCTATCTCAGATGGCTTTAGATGGTACTGTGGCAACTGAGGTGGGTTATTACATTTATTTACAAAGTTATTGAAAGTTTGTGTTTTCTTCTGTTGCTGGTTCACTTCCTGCTGTTGTCTAACTATATCTGTCTCAGCCTGAACCAAATAGAACCTAATCTCTCCAGCATATTCTCCCCATTTGTGAAGAGACTGCAAAGGGTATTCATTTGGGAAGAGAGGTCGTTCTGAATCCCTCCATTTCTCCACCAGCGTGAAGCGACCTGTCCGGCCCATAGCACTGGCAAGGGCAAGTACAACATCCTGACATGTAGTGTTGTAATTAGCTCCACAAACCACTCGCTGGATACCATCTACCCATACTTTCAGCTCCATAACCTACAACAATACTAGCATTATGCTCAAATGAAAACTCTCTTATGTGACCGGACTATCATTTCTACATGCTGAACTATATGGGCAGGATTTTAAGTATGTCACTTGTTTTAACCCAATTGTTTAATAGCAATCAACAACATGTTGCTTGTAGACAAATATTCTCATTCATAGTTAGTCTCACTGATATGAATGATTCTGAACATTCAAAATCTTCTACATTTTTGCTATCCATTCCCCTTATGGTCTCACAGTCCGTATAAATTTAACACGGACAAAATCAAGAACAAAAACGATGAACAAATGCTGATATAAGCTGAAACACAAAGTTTTTAGCACTAACAACTAACAGCTCCACACTTCTGTTATGTTAGAAATCCAGTCAGCTAATTGTTTTCTGAAAAAAAAGAAAAACAATCTAATAAAATTGAAAATATGTTAAAAACATAGATAATAATTCAAAATGCACCTTTCTTACATTAATAACTGTATTTTAATTATCATATCAGAATGTGTGAGTCCTTAAATGGTGAGAATTGTTAGTAAGTTGTCAGATTAATTTCCTCGCACATCGAACAGCTGTCCATAAGCACTCTGATCTTCTCCCCAGCAAATCCCGCAGTGTGAAATCATAAACTGGTTCACAAGTCCTCCCTCATTATTCTTGTAGTCTCCTGAATTTAGACATCCTTCTAGATCAACATGAAGATCCAAAGGTAACACCAGGGTCACAGATTTACAAACAACAACAGAATCTTTATAATCTCATCATTCTTTTAGAGCATATGATTGGGGATATAAGATTATTCTTATTAGATGCAGCATGCACAACATTGTCAACAGTGGATGCTGCTACAACACTTGATTCACCCTATTAGATGCAGTATGCACAACATTGTCAACAGTGGATGCTTCTACAACACTTGATTCACCCTATTAGATGCAGCATGCACAACATTGTCAACAGTGGATGCTTCTACAACACTTGATTCACCCTATTAGATGCAGCATGCACAACATTGTCAACAGTGGATGCTTCTACAACACTTGATTCACCCTATTAGATGCAGCATGCACAACATTGTCAACAGTGGATGCTTCTACAACACTTGATTCACCCTATTAGATGCAGCATGCACAACATTGTCAACAGTGGATGCTTCTACAACACTTGATTCACCCTATTAGATGCAGCATGCACAACATTGTCAACAGTGGATGCTTCTACAACACTTGATTCACCCTAATGACCACAGTCAGATACACATACACTTAGCTCCGACACAGAATTCCTAAAGTGGAATCTTCAATTGACTTGGCACAGCAATCTACATGAAGGAGCTGAAAGTAATTGGTGCCAAACAAATCCAACGGTGGTTCTTGAACAGCTCTCAATGTCATCACTTAATACAAGGTTAGACAATTAAGTAATGAGATTGATTTTATTATGGCCAAGACAAAAATAACATCAATGATGAAAAGCATGGACTCCAAAAAGGCACCTTTCATCTATGATCTGACAACTTTTCATTGCCATCCAAAAGGCAGACTACAAACAAGCCACCATCTTGTTGACCTAGCTAGAGGTACATTGTTACATAATCAGCGTGGAGCAAAAAAAACTAACATTAAATTCTTTTGAAAACTCGGGAAAAGTGTCATTGAGACAGTTGAAATGATGTGAAAAGTTTATCTCATGCACAGATTTTCAGGTGGCATTCATGATTCAAAAGTAGCGTGGAAGTGATTAGAAATGCAATTAGACATGGACGCCCAATATCTGTTCATAATGAGGAACTCATTGCAAAAGTCAGATAACAGATACAAGAAGATCGTTGTTTGACTGTGAGGACGATGGCAGATGAAACTGGTATTAACCGGGAGACCATTCGTAAAATTTTAGTTGAAGATTTCAGCAAGAAAAATTTACTTGCCGGTTTGTACCGCATTCATTGTCTGATGACCGAAAATATCAGCGTGTTGAGTACGCAAAAAGACATCATCAAAACGTGTCGTAAAAATAAACATTTCTTAAATTTGATTACTGCAGAGGATGAGACATGGATTTTTCGCTATGATCTCACAACGGAGCCAAAGTGCTCAGTGGAAGACATCATCATCACTAAAAGGCAACAAAATTTGATTTGAAAAATCGATAGTGAAGGCAATGTTAGTGTGCTTCTATGACAGCAAAGGAGTTATTCACAAAGAATTTATTCCAGAGGGACAGACTGTTATTCATCATCATCATATGCCATACCGGTTGGCGTAGGCAATCATGTCCCTACACAATCTTCTATCTACAGTGTATCATATCAGTTCTGTTGTTGACTGTTTTCCATGCCATGACACCAAGCTATCCAGTATTTTATCTCTTTGTCGTCCACGATCTCTCTTATCTTTTATTTTGCCAGTTGTAGCCAAGTATTCCAACTTTCCTCTTCTCATGATGTGCCCAAAAAATGTTGATTGCTTCTTTCTGATGTTTTTTAAGAGCTCCCTTTTTGTGTTGGCCTCTTTGAGAACTTCCTCATTGGTCTTTTTAGCTGTCCAGGGAATTTTCAACATCCTTCTGAGAAATCCCATCTCTGTGGCCTCTAATCGTCTTTTCATTTGTTTGTCTACTGTCCATGATTCGCTTCCATAGGTCAGAACTGGTTCTATATAGCACAGATGAACTCTCTTTCTCATTTTCATTGACATAGATATGTTGCATAAGATATTTTTCATTTTCTGAAATGCTATTTTGGCCTGAGCTATTCTGCTTTTTATTTCTGTGGTGCATCACCCATCTGATGTTATTATTGTGCCCAAGTATTTGAAACGTTGCACTTGTTTCAGATTTGTCTCGTTAATTTTTGACAGTTATTGTCAAAGTTTTTTAAGTATTTTGAAACGCCTATTGAAAAGGATTTTCCAATTTAGACTCGAGTATTCAACACCAGACAGTTTTTCCTTCCTCAGATAATGCCTCAACTCACCCGGTATTAGGTTGTACACATACTTTTGGCCCCAAAACAAGTGTATGAACTCAATCATCCATCCTATTCCATGAATTTGTCTCCCTGTGATTATTTTCTGTTCGCAAAATTAAAGTTACCATTGAAAGGACACTTCTTTAATGATTCTGATGACATCCAAAGGGCGTAACCTCGACTTTAAGGGACATACCAAAAGAATAACTACAGAGGTCCTTCCAGTGTTTGTTAGATCGTGCCACTCACTGTATCAATGCACAAGGGGCTTGGAGAAAGGTTAACAGTGCTATGTTTAATAGAAGACCTAGTTATAGGTGGAATATTATTTCCACACAAGGAGACACATAAGAAAACATCGGTATCTCCAGATGATAAAACTAGAAACCAAATCGACCACCTATGTATCAGAAGGCGATTCAAAAATTCATTGATTGATATGAGGACTTACAGAGAAGCTGACATCAATAGTGATTGTAATATGTGTATTGAGAATGTTAAACATAAACTGAGAAGTCTTCACAAAAAAACCTTGAAGAAGATAGATAGCAACAAATTAAAAGATGAAAATATCAAAGGACAATTTAATCTGAAATTCAGCAATAATTTTTAAGCATTGGGTGAAATAATTGAATTGAAATGAATATCAATGAAATATGAAATACTCACAAAACAGCAAGAGTGACATCAACTGAATTAAGTGCTGGTGAAACAGGGAGTAGCAGTGATACGGAGAGGACGAGAAAGTGGGAGTGAGGAGTAGAAATAAAGGGGAGATAAAGGTTGAGAGTAAAATAGAGGCAGGGGGGAAACTTGGGGTTCACGTGGGGTGTGAAGATTCTGAACAGATCATGAAGCACGAGAACGGTGAACAAGGTAGGAACGAGGGTAGATGTAAAATGATTTGTGATTGGCGGGAAAAAGGAAAGCTCAGACAAAGAATAAGTAGACAAAATCATTCGAACTGAGGCGATGGTTCAATCCGGACGACTGTTTGTTATGTGAGAGACGATAACGGGAACAAGGGGAGTTGGGTTCGCACATTCGATAGCAGGTTAGTTTAGTGTGTGACCGTTGAGCTGGTGAGATGTATTCCAGGAAAAGTGATAGAATAGGGAGTGTAGAGTAACATAGAATGAGGGGAACAGAGTAGCGTTCGTAGGAGTTAGTAAGTATGAGCTAGTCCACAAGTTATGTTAGTGTTAGATAATGGAAGAGCCATTATTGAGGTAGCTGGTAGCTATAAAACATGGAAGAGACTTTGTTAGAATATGAGTGTTATCATCGTCATAGGCTGTGTGTAAGCCATACAGAGATGTTATTGCTGTAGTGATAGCTACAAAACAATTGAAGAGACTGTGTTAGAATATCTCTCTCTCTCTCTGCGATCAGGACTCAGTCAGAGTAGGATTCCAGACTCCCACATGAAGTCAGCTGTCAGGTTAAGTGTGTTGATCGCCCCCACAGACAGAACGTCACATTTAGAGTCCGCCAGATCCACTCTGACTGAACACCCGTTAATACGTTGCACTGTGTTCTGCGCTAGTGGCCCAGTGCATCCGATTTCAGCCAGCATTTCTTCAGGTTTGCTTTCCTTAGCCTTTGATTGTCCCCAATCTTCCTGCAAGGCAGCAGATTGTCTTTTCTGTAGGGGGATTCTGCCCTTAGATGGTCGGCCCTCCCAGGTTTACAAGCACCATCTGCCCGAGTCACTAGAGGTGACTAACACAGACATGCACACACAAAGATATGAGATGTGAATAACACAGACATGTACAGAGACAATGTGACAACTGAAGAATGTCAACCTTAGAGACAATGTGACAATTGAAGAATGTCAACCTTAGAGACAATGTGACAATTGAAGAATGTCAAGCTTAGAGACAATGTGACAATTGAAGAATGTCAAGTTTAGAGAAATGTGACAACAGAAGAATGTCAAGCTTAGAGACAATGTGACAATTGAAGAATGTCAAGCTTACAGATAATGTGACAATTGAAGAATGTCAAGCTTAGAGACAATGTGACAATTGAAGAATGTCAAGTTTAGAGACAATATGACAATTGAAGAATGTCAAGTTTAGAGACAATGTGACAATTGAAGAATGTCAACCTTAGAGACAATGTGACAATTGAAGAATGTCAAGCTTAGAGACAATGTGACAATTGAAGAATGTCAAGCTTAGAGACAATGTGACAATTGAAGAATGTCAAGCTTAGAGATAATGTGACAATTGAAGAATGTCAAGCTTAGAGACAATGTGACAATTGAAGAATGTCAAGCTTAGAGACAATGTGACAATTGAAGAATGTCAAGCTTAGAGACAATGTGACAATTGAAGAATGTCAAGCTTAGAGACAATGTGACAATTGAAGAATGTCAATAGAGACAATGTGACAATTGAAGAATGTCAAGTTTAGAGACAATGTGACAATTGAAGAATGTCAAGCTTAGAGACAATGTGACAATTGAAGAATGTCAAGTTTAGAGACAATGTGACAATTGAAGAATGTCAAGTTTAAGGACAATGTGACAACTGAAGAATGTCAGAAGTGTCATGAACCACACCAAGCGTTATGACAGACCTGTCACGTATTGTTGCATGTGATGGACCTGTCACGTATTGTTGCATGTGATGGACCTGTCACCTATCGTTGCATGTGACAGACCTGTCACGTATTGTTGCATGTGATGGACCTGTCACGTATTGTTGCATGTGATGGACTTGTCACCTATTGTTGCATGTTGAAAACAGTTCAAAGATAAGTCAGTTTAGCCCTGACATATACACCAGTTGATACATGTCCAAGTTGAGTGATTTATTTATTAGACATTTTATAGTTTGACACACAGTGGGCTACGCTAAACAGACATTCCACTTGTGCACAGTTTGTGTTTGCCTTTAAACAGGATAACTTTATTAAGCAATTGCGATAAGTGCTCTTTTTTTTTAATAAAAGGAAACCTTCTTTGTGCACTTAATGTTATTATTTGTTTATAGAAGGATCATAACTTTATTGTGCAACTAATAATTACCATCATCATCATGTGCCATACCAGATGGTGTAGGTGATCATGTCCTTCCACAATCTTGTGTCCACAGTGCATCATATCAATTGTCTTGTTAACTGTTTTCCATGCCATGACACCAAGCTATCTTGTATCTTCTTTCTTTGTTGTCCATGATCTGACCATCTATGAGTTACTCTATGAGATGTTCTACTATGAGTCTCTATGTATGTTCCACTATGAGTCTCTATTATGTTCCACTATGAGTCTCTATGTATGTTCTACTATGAATCTCTATGTATGTTCTACTATGAGTCTCTATCTATGTTGCACTATGAGTCTCTACGTATGTTCCACTATGAGTCTCTATGTATGTTCGTTCATCATCATCACAGCAGAGTGCAGACACAGAATGGATTATGGCAGTTAGTGCTGGTGTTTCAGGCTCTGCAAAGACTTCCCGATCAGACGGTATTGATTTTGGATCAGTAACCACATCAGCACGATCAACTCCTATAGCAAGTTCAGATATCTCAGCACTAACTTCAGCAGCAAGGCCATTTATGAGTGCAGGAAGGGGACAGAACAAGCTACCTTGGGAAGATAACAGACGAGAAAACTGAACCTTATTCCAACTTGCCAAATACTTCTTATAGTCAGAGCTTCAGCAGTGAGGATGGCCCACCAAAGCCAAGGCAGACCTGGATTGGTGATGATGACCAGCAGTACCGGCCAGTGGTGGCTGATCGACAGCAGCCCAAATGGAGAACCACAGTGATGAGCATTTTAACACCAGATGACTCAGATAGCAGCAGCAGTCAGCAATACCAACCACGGAACCGCACACAAACTTCAAGGGCAGGGAAGCCAGACAACATCAAGGAAAATGAATACAATCGTCAGGATGGCAAAACTCCACTGCCGTTTCTGGACCCCATATCAGGTGATATTGATGACCTCGTTAATCCACCTGTCAGTTTCAAAACAGATGAAAATGAATCACCAGTGCCCAGCAAGGCAGCCTTGGCACGTGGTTCTGTCACCAGAAAGTGCCACCAATCTCCCATTCTTTAGAGAGTTTTGATGACAATGACAGCATCTATGCTCCATCAGAGGAAGGGAAGTCTTCAATGAATGGCTCTCTCAAGGCCATCCGCAACAGTGCCACAAAGAAACGGGCTGAGAAACTGTTTGAAAAATTGGAGAAACAGCAAGGCCAGTCAGTGACAACAAGCAATGATGACCATTTGAATGAAAGTGGGTTTGTGACAGCAATCACTCAAGGCGAGCTCACCAAAAAGAGTTGTTTTAAAAAACCAGAACACAAGCCTTCTTATGAGACAAGTAGCAGTAACGGGAAACATGCTGGCACAGAAACAGTTGACAGTATTAGCAAAGGGGAGATGGGTCACATAGACTACAGTCCAACAAGTGGAATCATATTCCGTGAATCTCGTAGCTCAGATGTACAGATTGTGGGGAAGGGCTATGCTGAGGATACTTCAGACATCACAGTAAAGATGTCTCCCTCTCTATCTGTTACTCGGTTGAAAGAACGAAGGAAATTGAATAATAGAGGGTTTTTTGACACACCAATCACAACTGACCACAGTCCGGGTACTGGTCAATCCCAGGATGCTCGGCTGAAGCTGAGAAATAATGAGGTGAAGGTCATGCCAACCGAAGTGGTTGGTGTGTCCATGAAAAGTACAACAGACTTATCAAGCCTCAGTCCCGAGACTTCTGGTGTCGATGAGGAATGGGAAGAGGACAACATGAGCATGACCCAGTCACTGAAAGACAAAGTGGCAGTAAGGCAGCTGCAAAGACTTGAGGAAGATGAAAGAAGAAGAGCTGAAAAGGAGAAGAAAGAGAAGGAAGAGGATGAGAAATGAAAACGGGATAAAGAAGAGAAATTGAAGAGAGAAAAAGAAAGACAACAAGAAAAGTTTAAACTGTTATCCAGTGCAGAGAGCTTAAGTGATTTTGAATTCCTCTCAATATCAGGTGTTAGAATATGAGTGTTATCATAATCATAGGCTGTGTGTAAGCCATACAGAGATGTTATTGCTGTAGTGATAGCTACAAAACAATTGAAGAGACTGTGTTAGAATATGAGTATTATCATCATCATAGGCTGTGTAAAAGCCATAGAGATGTTAGAGATGTTATAGCTGTTGTGGTAGCTACAGAACAGTAAAGAGACTTGTTAGAATAGGAGTGCTCTCGTCATCATAGACTTTGTGGAAGTCATAAGAGACATTATTACTGTAGCTGTCAGCTACAAAACAATTGAAGAGACTGTGTTAGAATATTAGTGTTCTCATCATCATAGGCTGTGTGTAAGCCATACAGAGACGTTATTGCTGTAGTGGTAGCTACAAAACAATTGAAGAGACTTTGTTAGAATATGAGGGTTCTCATCGTCAAGACTTTGTGGAAGTCATGAAGAGACATTATTGCTGTAGCTAGTAGCCACAACCAACTGAAGAGACTTTGTTAGGGTGTGAGTGCTCTCACCAAGAGCTGTTTGGAATGCTAATGGCAGCATTCCTGCATATGTACTGTGGGAGGGAGATAGGAGAAGTGTGAGAGGCTATCAACAGACTTTGCTATTGTGTTAATGAACTTGCTAGGGGAGTTGATCATTGTATAAATAAACTTCAGTCGTGCACTTTTCACTGGTGTTTGTACATGCTTTGTCAATGGTTAGCTGTATTGTCTGTCCCTAGCGATGAACGAACGCTGGGGTGCCGTGAACCAACGGGAGCAACAATGCAGAGTCTAACAAGAATCGTTCACTGGCCAAGAGTGTCATCCGAGAGAGGAGAATGGATTGCGGCGACCGTTCTGGGCAGTGATCTGCTATATCCGGCAACTGGGCTGGTATCCAGGGCATCCTGGCGAGGCGACTCAAGGGCTCAGATCTGAACGAGCTTTCTGCTGTACACATTCCCAGCTTCAAGTAGAGTGAAGGCTCAGATCGTAACGAGCTTTCTGCTTTACAGATCAGCAGTGAAGGTGTTCACGGGGAGAAATAGCCCGTTACACTGGGTTAAAGGAAACTGAAAGAAAAGCATGGACCTCAGACATCACATGGGGACATATCCAAATAGTTGTATAGAATACCACAGAGTTAGCCATGAGAGAAGTTGTTTTGTGAAACTGTGCTATATTCTGTTTGGCTTGCAGATTGAAGAGGACTGTAAAGAAAATGCATCTCTCCAGTCTTACTACACGTGTTTATGTATCAGCTTGTGCCATGATTGTGCATTATTTTTCAAGACATAGTATTAAAAAAAAAAAACCATTTGATCTTGATCCTTCCAGCGCCGTTAAATGTTACCAGGGCTTGTGGTGTTTTTCGCTATCCATCTCTAATCTTGGCAAGATGTTCAATCTTATCTAATGAGTTGATGCTTGCCAACTTTGCTTCTCATATAAGTGTTCTTTTTAGTGTCTCTCTAGGTCTTCCTTTTTTCTTGTATCCTGATGTTTCCCACAGAAGAACCTGTTTTTAAATTCTTTTGTTGTCTCTTCTTAGCACATGTTCGGCATATGCTGATATTCTCTGTCTAATTGTTAGGGAGATCATTGGTTGCATGGCCATTATGTAAAGGAGCCTGTTAGTTGTTTCTGATATTAAATAGTATCTTGTAATTTCCTGTTTTGAAGGCTAATTCTGCTTGAACTGCCAGATTATCTATATATGTTCTACTATCTTGTCTTGTTGAGTTTTTAACCTTATTATCAAAGTCTTTATATGTTGCTTTGGTTAGGATTTCACCAAGCTCAGTTTTCACATTTAACAAGGCTAGTTTCACTTCACATCTGTTTTGGATATGTCCCCATGTGATGTCTGAAATCCATGCTTTTCTTTCAGTTTCCTTAAACCCAGCACTTCATTCAGCTGATGTCGCTCTTGCTGTTTTGTGAGTATTTCATATTTTATTAATATTCAATTCATTTATTTCACCCAATGCTTCAAAAAGATTGCTGAATTCTATTAAATTGTCCTTTGGTATTTTCATTTTAATTTGTTACTATTTATCTTCTTCACGGTTTTTTGTGATGACTTATCAGTTTATGTTTAACATTCTCAATACACAGATTACAATCACTATTGATGTCAGCTTCTCTGTAAGTCCTCATATCAATCAATGAATTTTTTAATCGCCTTCTGATACATAGGTGGTCGATTTGGTTTCTAGTTTTATCATCTGGAGATACCGATGTTGTCTTATGTATCTCCTCCTTGTGTGGAAATAGTGTACCACATATAACTAAGTCTCCTGTTAATCATAGTTCTGTTAACATTTCTCCATTTTGATTGACAGTGTCTACTCCTCTCCCCATTGCTATCATAACTCCATTGTTATCTCTTCCCATTTTGACGTTAACGTCACCCATCACTATTAATATTTCACGATTAGGAACTTTATTTATTAGTTGTGGCAGCTGATAATAAAATACATTCTTAATTTCGTCTTCACCTTAATTTTGTCTTCAGTTTCATTAGTGGGTGCGTAGCATTGAATAATTGTCAATCTTACATACCACATAAGGATATATGGTTCACCTGCTCCCATTCTGTAAGATTGTTAGTAGTGGAGATGTCCATTATAATTCCTTCTCCTCCATAATGTTTATTATTATCTGTACCTTAATAAATTATTATTGATTTATTGTTGTTGATGGATTTTTTTTACTACTACTGCTAGTTGCTGCTGATATTACTACTTACTGTAAATACCTTCTACTATAATTTGTTACCTCAAGTCACAGTAAGACCCTCCAGTACCACTAATTATACCACTCCCACTACAACTAAACTCTTGTCATTGTAAGACCTACAACTAACAATTACTACTTACACCTGGTCAATGTAAGAATCTCTACTACCATTACTACTACCACCACCAACACTACTAGTAGCAATACTACTACTACTACAACTAACCTCTAGTTACTGTGAGATCCTTTATCTCACGAAATGAGCACACAATCAGTCTCTGGCCTCTCCATATAAGTACCCAGATTGAACTATTTTTGTGAAGACTCTTCTCATGTTTTCTTACTACAGCCAATCCTCTAAATCTGGCTTATGTGTACATAGACAGCACCTTCAGCTCAACGCTGATCAAACATTGCAGGATATAGAGGGAACATGAATGAAGTGGTATTCATATTTTGTTCAGGTGATCTGATATACACAGCGAGGTGATATAATGCAATATTTGAATCTTTATATGGAGCCTCTGTGGCTGAGTGATTAGTGTGCTCACTTGATCAGAAAGGTTATGGCTTCGATTCCCAGAAGTGGCAAATTTTTTATTTTTTTTTGGACTGACAAGGCTCCGGGGTTCACCCAGCCTTTAAAAACGGGTACCAGAAATTCTTCTAGGAAGTAAAGGTAGCCTGGTGTGATATCGACCACATCACCCCAAAAATGTGCCATGGTCATGGAAACTAATGGTTACTAATGCCATATTCCACATACCCTAGCAGGAAACTTTTACTTGGCTTTAGAAGAGTTTTGTTGTTCACATGGAAACAGATTCCAGTTCAATGCCATACAAGTTTCAGCTTCTTAAAGTCTCTGACAGGAAGCCAAGCTTGGGAAGATACTGAGAGAAAAATGGTAAAAAGCACAACCAGATGAATTGAATGAGAAGACGATCACAATCACTGAATAAGCAAAGGATCAATCAACTCAAAGAACTGCATACAATATGTTAATGGTATCATACAGGTTTTCATAGAAATCTAATATTGAGTCATTGAAAGGAAGCAGAAAACCTGCAGCCTGTAGTTGACAACAAAAATGAGCAAAAGCCGTTTTAATGGAACTTAATGAGGAGTGTTTCTAACATCACAGTCTTAGAGTTTGTTTTAATGGAACTTAATGAAAAGTGTTTCTAACATTACAGTCTTAAAGTTTATGTTTTAATGGAACTTAAAATTTGTCTTCGTGAAGGATTGATGGCCCTATTCCTGGCCCTGCATCCCTCTCTTGCGCATGCTCGATTCTTCGTTGACTTAACGTTGTCATATTTGTTTGCACCGCGACCCCTGCATTCGTTCAATCGCTAGGGCTTATCAAAACAGCTAGTATGATGCAATGTACTCTCAACACCTATGATTTGCACATATAACAGTTTAATTGACACAAGAACATGTCCGGACCATACATCACTATGCATAAAGACACAATATATGAGTTAACATTATTTAGCTCCCACCTTGCTCCATTAACCTCAGAGCTGAAAGGCAGTGTTATCTGCCTCCCACACTAATGCCAGATTCAGCTGACCCACAGCCTCATGTCAGCACCGACTCCCTTACGATGCTACTTGCGTTGCACTGACTTCCACTATAATACTCTATAAATGTCTGTCCAGACTTGCATTACAGCTCCGTCTGTTTACGATCCAGTAGGATCTGACTATTATTTCTACACATGTGTTTGAGCTCTCCAAGCTCTGCTAATTGTTTCTTGTGGGACAACTTATCTCAAGTCTCCCTCTGTAGGCGATCACACAGGATCGGAAAATGTCTCTATACATGGTATAAGCTATTCAAGCTATGCAAATGTCTCTGTGGAACAACTTATCTCAAGTCTTCCACTGTAGCGATCACACATGATCTCCAAAAATCTCAAAAATGCTGTAACCACCTGATTCATAATCAAGTTCTTGCAAATAAAGTAACATGAACATTTATCTGCTGGTCATTGTACAGCCCTACTGTACCTAGTTAAACCTAGTATCAAAACTCAAAATGGAAACCGTCCAGTAGGCTGGACGAGAGGTCAAAACCAAATAGACAATATCCGTCCTTGAACTCTCTATAATCAACGTTATTCCCAGCGTCTTTACCAATCAGACCCATGGCCAGATTTGTGCCGAAGAAAGCTCTCGCGTATTGATTTCGTTCAAAGTCCATAGTTAGAGGCTTTCCCGAGATACATTTCCCGTCGACCGTCAGGTTCATATAAATCAGACCAAAGTGTTGAAAATTGAACGGGTTAGCTGTATAAACACCATTAAACGCACTGGCCGTAATCAGACCTATCATTATACGGGTCGGTGTTTGAGACAAAAATAAATTGTCTTGACTGTGGGAGAACATCCCGCTAGCGATGGAAAATGTCTTGATGGTAACCCTCTTGATCGGGTACCGCGCATTCCCGCTTAAGACAGCCTTTTCGTGGGCCAGAGAAATCGCGGGGTTTAGCTTAGCTTTCTTGACCACGAGCGCGGCGTAGGTGATAACACTCTTATAACCCACAGAGCTATCGTGAGCCACGAGGCTGAACACATCCTTAGAGGGCGTGAGTTTTATCTTTACATCGACTCTGTTTAACATGTAACGATCCTGCACAAAGACATCAGAGTGCAAACGACCCATCATTTCAACCTCTTTACTACCCGAAGTCAAATCGCGCCGTGTTTTAAAACCCTCATTTTCTTCCAAATCGTCATGGTGGCCAGCTGTGTCTTTGTAGAACAGAGCGGCCGTCAAGTATCCCGTTTTCGCATCCTCCCCGTCATTTAGCGTGGCCTCAAACACTGCTCTAAAAGGACAGGTATTCTCCGACGGTGTAACCAACGTATCGTTTAGCGATACGTCAACTTGTGAAAATAGACTGTGAAGATAATTGTTGACCGGTCCTACCTCAGCATCGGGTGGTACACTATCACCATTCGGGAGGGTGATCTTGACCCGCAGATGTAAAAACGTGTTGAAAAGATCTAGATACTCCTCGCTGTTTCCAGAAATGAAAAACTCTATCGGTGCGCTATGTGACAAGGCTGCGATCGGACGAATTTCAATAAACTGGCCAGAGTCTAGAGATGTCTGTGTGGGTGGAACGCTAAATAAATCCAAACCAGAGTGAAGACATTCGCATGATTTGGGGTGAATGAGGGACATTATTAGTCGAAAATATCCTTTGCCACCCTCGTCTTTGTCTTCTTCTTCTTCTTGCTGTACACCGAACGAAGGGGGAACCGTCCAGCTGTCGGTTTTATCCTCTTCGTAACGGGTTCTCCTGGTGGAGGTAACTTCATAACTCGATTTCTGCTTTGTCGTAAACCACTTCCTGATTGGTTGTTAACACTCAGGTGGTCTACGGCCCCGTGTATCAACCGCTGACCGGCCTCCTTAGCTCGTTCTTTGAAAGCTTCACCGACATTTTTCCCGGCTAATGCGTCCTGTGCGACCTGCAGACCGGTCCCCAAGCCTTCTCTGAGCAAGGCCTTACCGCCGGTTTTTAACCAGGGTAAAATAGCCCTCCCGATTCCACCAAAGAAACTACCGATTCCTCGACCGCTCTGACTTCGACCTCCTATAAACACGGGCATCCCATCGTCCGCCTGACAACAGTAAAAGTCTTCGTATAACTCAACATCTCTATGAAGGGGAGCGTGTTTCACCATTATACCAGCTCGAGATGTTTCTTCACTCGAAAGTGTACCGTTAGCACCGACGTCACGCTGGTGAATGGAATGGTTTTTCCGTGTTCGTTGGCTAAAAGGATTTCCACGGTATCGAAGGAAAATCGACTCAGGGGGACGTAGTGAGGCTTAACGTAGATCTGAAACACCGCGGTGTGATTTCTATTGAGAACAGGCACGCTCCTGAGGAGAGGCACCATCACATCCCCGACCGGTCTGGGGGAAACGAGATCGCAGTAGACGTAGACATTCTTCGCAACACTTTCCAAGTCTACCACGCCCACGCTGAAGATATCGGGAGCCGTGTCTGATATAGAGGTCGTGGGGAAGGCTAACATGTTTTTCAAAGTGTCGCTTATGGTAACACTGACTCCTTTCTCGTAAAGTTTCAAGATGGCTTTATTCACCTCTTTTGCGTAAATGAATTTCATTTTTTTCCCTTTCACATCCCTGTATGACTCATCCTCCGCTTTTATGATCGAGGCATTCAACGCGCCGATGAACGCATCGGGTTTCGTGTATAACCCAGGCTCCAAGGTCACGTTGAAATAAAATCTGGCGTCGCAAATATCGTCGTTATCGAGAGATTCGTACCGAATCCAGACATCACCCTCTATTACATTGAAATAATTTAGCGGAAACTGTATCTCCACCAGTGCGATCTCATACTGCGTCGAAATGTCAAATGGTCTGAGGGAGTTTAACGAAAAAGTGGCCGGGGTTATTATCCTTAAAAAGTTCCATAGATGCATTGCTGGGCAGGGTGACATAAAAACTCATTTTTTTTTACTCGTTTCACCGTCGCCTCTCCAAGTTTGGATTCGGTAGCATGTAATCCAAACAGTTGCTCAGTAGGGCTATCCACAGTTTTCCCTCCTTTGCGTCTGACTTTTCGGTGGTCAGATTGAACAGCGAGACCGCTACAACTGTATATATAACTACCACTTGACAAATAAAGACAAGTTCTAATTAGGGGGATAGTTTCCAAAACACCGACCCCCAGCAGCGTGGTTCGCTCTCTCTTCTCACTCCCGAGTTTACGGCTCGCAAATCGGGCTCTCCAAAAGTTACCACTTCTTCTTCTCGCATCTCTAGTTTTTGTATCTGACAATGTCCTTGGACGGTATCCAACTGTTAAATGAGGAATCGTACCCAAACCATTTGACTAAACTCTCTTTTCGCCCAAATGATGTGCGACGCTCGGTTATGATACTCTCGATTCTGTACTCGTGCTTGTCTCCAACCGTTTGAATTTCCGGTGTGTAGAATGACCCCTCTATCTCATCGCCCTTATCGTCTTTCAACACATATGTAACGGGGTTTGTTTCATTTACTCGACTGATGGAAAACAGTTCCTCCGTCCAAGCCGGGGCATAACCCTTTTTAAAATTGGCTCTGCCCAGGACCAGTCTAACTCGATCACCGGGCTTATACAGGGGTCTTTCAAATTTAAAGTTGCGTTTGTTATTACACAATGTGTTCCATGCCTGTTCTTGATTGTCTGCGTTGACGTCGACCGGTGCCATTTTTATACTTCTGTGATACGAATGGTTATAACTTCGAAGTAGGGCGGGTAGGACTCGGACATAAGACAGTTTATTGGATTTCGTGAAATATCGCCACATCCGTTGTTTCAGAGTCCTATTAAAGCGTTCCACCACGGCGGCCTTAATATCTTCGTTCTGCGTAGTGAAAAAGTGAACGTTGTTCTCAGTGAGGAATTTCTGAAATGTTCTGTTCAGAAACTCTGACCCCTTATCCGTTTGAAAACTCGCGGGTTTCCCATCGAGAAATATCTTACCGACGGCTTCCACTAAGGATTTCCTCGTTTTGGTTCGTATCGGTACAGACCACGCGAATTTACTGAAAACGTCCACGCAAGAAACCAAATAGGAATATCCATCGTTGTGTTTTTTCAAATGTCTCAAATCAATTAGGTCTGCCTGATATTGCTGTTGGGGGCCACTCGTTATAATGGGACGCCTTTCAAATCTGCGACGAATTGGTTTATGAAGGGTATAGGTATCCTGATGACTCAGCCATTGTTTGATCTTTGCGAGTCCCAGTTTGGTGTTACGTTGTAGGGCCGTTGCACCACTATACGCCCCTGGTCGACTAGGGTCAAACTAATGACGTCTCAATATTTTCTCCACCGTTCCCATTTTGGTGTTGGGATTCCGCTCTTTTTTTTTAGGTCTCAGTTTATACGTGGTTACGGGCGGAGTGGTTTCATTACCTACCTTTGGGGTTTCCGCTGGTGGTGGTGTCTTGGTCTGCTCTGGTGATACCTCGATTGATGGTGGTGGGGAAGGTGTTTTTTCTGTTGCCGTGTTGTGTTGAATGAGATCGACCGAGCCCAATGAGCGTCGTTTATACTGCTCCAATCTAGTTAAATATTGATGCAGGGCACGTTGGTACACTCTGGCCTTATCGGCGGGTGCTAAATCATCGCGGAATAGGATACGTTGCATTTCATCATCTAAATCTCTCAAGTTGTCACCGATCGCCTCGGGTGGGGTATACGTGCTAGTAGTCTGTTTAAGACCCTCGAGGAATCGAGGATCCATCAAAATCATTTTTTTGGTCATTGTTACGCACCTAGTACTCCACCGAGAATACTTAATATAGGACGGAGCAAAGCACCTATGAACCCACCGGTTTGTAGAATCTCTCTCCGCCGCTTAAGATTCTGTTTCTTTTTAGTGAGAAATCTCAACTTGTTCTTGTGTCGACGTAGCTCACACTTCTGTCGCTGAGTGAGTCTAACATTAACTTTTAATATGTTATGACAACACTCGTACAAAAAGTTAATAAGTTTGGGAGAGGCTGTTTTTAATATGGCTCTTAAACCGCTCAGCGAGGCGGCGCGCATACATTTCAACATTTCACCGTGCCGTCTAAGTGCTTCATCACACATGATTCTCTACTTTGGCACGTAGACGATTTGTCTCTCCCCCGGGAATATTTTTGTTCTCAACCTAAGATTATCAGGTGTGTCCTGACGAAGATCGACCAGCAAATAACCGTGATGAGTCGCTGTCGCGTCCTTAAAACTATCTTGGAGGTACCCCACCTGACCTGGGTACATTTGTTTACCCAGATTGATAATTTGACACCCGTCTCTCGGGTTCTTGAAAAGGACTAAATAGTGCGTATTGAGACTTATGGTTCGATGTTCTTTATTTTTTCCAAATAGATTTTGAACAATGTACATCACACTAATATCTCTGTGATGACTACCTTTGGTGAATAATGTTTTTACCCGCTCGTCCGTCTCAGACATCAAGTCATCGATAACGATCAGTCTTCTCTTCTTACCACCTTCCAATTTATCGACGCCTGGTAGACCCTCGATAAATCTCACTGACCCCATAGTCTCGTATATCGGTTGCCATTCCGCATAACACCATATAACTTCCTCCGGTACTGGGACAGTTAACTCGTGAAGGTTCTGTATAAACTTTTGCACAAATACCGTTTTCCCACACCCGGTAGGACCGGCTATCAGAGCTGTGAAGGGATGATTCCATCGGGGATTCATCCTCACAAGTGCTACTAACTTTAGTGATTAAACGGTGAAGTTGGAGCTGAGGACGGCAGCAATGGTGAAGGTGCTGTTGTAGAAATCTTATGTTTCAGTCTCATCTGATGGTCGACGGGAAATGTATCTCGGGAAAGCCTCTAACTATGGACTTTGAACGAAATCAATACGCGAGAGCTTTTTTCGGCACAAATCTGGCCATGGGTCTGATTGGTAAAGATGCTGGGAATAACGTTGATTATAGAGAGTTCAAGGACGGATATTGTCTATTTGGTTTTGACCTCTCGTCCAGCCTACTAGACGGCTCCCATTTTGAGCTAGCCACAAGCGGACACTTGTCGATAGAACTCAAGTTTGCCGCTCCCACAACTACTCCCCTACAAGTTATCGTCTACGCCGAGTTGGACTCGGTGCTCGAAGTGTCCAAGACAAGGCAGATTCTAACAGACTTCGCCGTTTGAGAGAAAGAAGATGAACATGAGGGAGATTTACAACCTTTTGATGTAGGATATTTTCGTTCGACGTTGTTCCCTTGTTAGTGTCATTCCACGAAACCACTTACCGCCCAGCATCGACCCAACGGCGACCGCGGCCTTTGTCATAAACACCGACCCTGCCCACGAACCCGGTGAGCATTGGGTGGCCCTATTTTACAACGGTCTCGGCGAATGTGAGTATTTCGATTCCTACGGTTTGCCTCCCAGACACGTGTATATTTTAAACTTTATAGAGCAAAACTCACACATTCCATTTGTCTACAACCCACGGGTGTTGCAAGATTTGTTTAGCAACACGTGCGTCTATATTGTGTTTATTATATACTTCTTAAGTGTCGTGGCGCGAAACTTTAACAGAATTCTCATGCCTTTTTCATCGAGACAGCACATACACGACCGTATCATTTATCGTTTGCTCGCCTCGTGGATACTTCGGCTTCGAGGAAACCCAGACGCTTAAAATTATCAACAACCGGACAGTAATATATATTTTCAAATATGTGTTGTATATTTGTTGTATTAATAATAAAGCTGTGAAATATAGAACGAATTTTGTTTTGCTTTACCATGAATGTGAAAGAGAGAGAGAGAATTTCGCTGGTTGATACTTTGTGTGGCATGATGATGATAGGACGTGAAGGGTTGATGATGCTGTTGAGGGTGGCACATGATGATGTGTCACTAAAAATGTAGACACTAATAATCGGTTTGATACTTTGTGTAGGTATGATGATGATGCTAGGACATGAAAGGGTTGATGATGTTGTTGAGGGTGGCACATGATGATGTGTCACTAAAAATGTAAACACTAATAATCGGTTTGATACTTTGTGTGGTATGATGATGATGCTAGGACATGAAGGGTTGATGATGCTGTTGAGGGTGGCACATGATGATGTTGGTAGCGATAACACACACACGACCATTCAAGGCACATCGCCCCAAGTTTTAGAACCGCTGTTGTCCCCGCCACCCGCGCGAGATAGCCGGCGACGACCCCGCCATCCGACGACCCCACAAGTTTTAGAACCGCTGTTGTCCCCGCCCGCGAAAGACGCGCCGATCACGCACCACCACACACCATAAGCCGATCACCGTCACGCACCACCGCACACGAGATAAGCCGATTACCGCCACGACCACCGAGATAATAAGCCGATTATCGGACTTTTGCACGGATTTGATGCCCAAAATATACATGTTTCGTGCGGCACGGTGCAAAATCCATTGTCTTTGGTGCAGTTTCGGTGCATGTGCTTCCACTTTTGGATTGGGTGTGCAGCCACCAATACTACTATGGAGTGAGATGAACTACTGATAGTACTTCCTTACATCTGTCATTTTTATATGCAGCAACTTGATGTCAATGTTCTGTTTGAGTCAGTAGCCAAACCTTGTGATTTCCCACATTAGCACCATTTTGCATCACTAACTCTGTCAGTATCGGAAAGACAAGTCTGACAGTAACAAGAACAAAGTCAATTTATGACATGGAGGTGTGAATTATTTTCTTTTGCATCATTTATTTTCTAACTATGCTCATACTTCATTTTAAAAAAAAATGCTAAGTCATTTCTTACATTTGTTCTTCATCGTCTGGCAGATTGTCTCAGTCTTCCTTCACTAACTGAGAACCCTGTAGCTGCTATTTGATTTTAATTATTTTAAGATATATCCAACTGTGACATAACCACAAATAACAGGAATAATCTACGCACAAATCCGCACATACAAAGTCACTATCTTGAACACATCCACGTGGTATACACACCCGCCTATTCCCCCACCCTTATTTAAAAAAAAACCAGGGATAACCAGGCGATATCCATTGCCTCCCACTTTACAGAACGACTTTATGTTCCAATGTTCAGTGTCAACGCTTAACATACAATGAGGTTACATTCAGTCTCGACTTCTACTCAAATGGTCTTAGCTGAGACTATAAGTCATTACATTTTTAGCAAGAATGACGATATGCCAGGAAAGTCAGAGTAGACATGAACTATGAGACTACGATAACATGAAATTGCAGTTGTGACGTGGCAACAAATTAGTGGCACATATTAATGAGATCAAAGGAGTGTTGCCATACACAATGGATGGCAATCGCCCGACAATTCTAATAATGTCCCCATTCTTGCATATGACAGTTTACAAATCTTTTCAAAAGATATAGGAGTCGCCCCTGGCAGCCCTCAATCTCGGGGATGTATACAATCTGGTGAAGCTATGAAACAAATAATAATGATCATCATCATTGAGTGCCGTCTCCGCATCCAAGGTTGATACCATGGAGCGCCATTCCACTCTGTCTCTTGATTTGATGGTGCGGATTGTCATAGGTCGACTTGTCCATCTTTTGATGTTACTCGTCCATGCTAGTCTTGGCCTGCCTCTGCCTCTTTTACCTTGTATTTTCCCTTCCAATATTACTTTTATTAGGCTGTTGTGTCTTTTAACATGCCCCCAAAATTTCATTTGTCTTGTTCTAATTTTAAAAAATAATAATAAATGAATATTATTATAAAGGGGAACTTCCGAAGCGATGATGAATGATTCGCTGAAACTATGAGACACTTATATCTCTACTTAGATAGTCTACGGCTCGCGCGCTGGGAATCATCATTGGTAATGATACGAAGGAAAGTGGCGCTACGTTTCGATACCTGGATATATAAGAGCCGCGCTATATCTCACCGGGCTCGTGACTACCCTCAAGGGTGGGCGTTATCACCAGCTTTGTTTAGTGTATACATGCCAGGTAGGGCTATAGAATAGTGTGGGGCTGGACCGCACTCTCGTCTTTGCAAATGACAGACATTATGATGTGTGTCCACGGTGGTGACGAAGCAAAAATGACTAGGCAACTGCAAGGAAATGTGGATAAGATAACTACTTGATGCGATAACAATCACGCACTCATAAGTAGGTTTGTAGGCGGAGTGTACTGAGAGTCCACGGAAGTGATCACTGTCCATGTGTCATTATAATTGAGAAAGAAAGAATTAGAAGCAAGAAAAGCAAGCTCAACACATTTCACTATGAGAACACAGACCAGGACGTCATTAGTAAAATCAGACGTAGCAAACAGGGTGCCCTTCGCAGGAGAGATGGACGCAGCCACCCTGGTGGAACGAAGAAGTCGAGGAAGCCTAGCGGAACAAGAGACAAACGGTCAAGACATGGCAAAAAGCCAGAAAGAATGAAAGAACACACCTGAGATTTGTCGCGTCCGAAAGAAGAGGTCGATCAAAAAATGATGCACTTTAAACTATGTGCTAAGCAGACTAAGGATGCCAAGTGGGATGATTTCTGCAAAAAAGTGTGCTCAGAAAAATTGCTAGCCACATCCTGGTGCCTTCATCAGAGCATGAATGGCACAACACGACACAGAGGCAAACCAGACTTCCAGAGCACAGTAAAGATATGGCACAAATCTGATGAGAGCAAAGAGAAGGCCCTGCTTGCCCGCTACATTGAGCAGACGGACCAAAGAAATGAGGCTGTAAGAATGAGGATATAGGGGTCACTCTCAGAATTGTTTGAGGATGTAGTGCTGGGAGAAGATCTCACAATCACAACCGATACCATTCGCACAAAACTTAAAAGGTCATACAACACTGATCCTGGTCCAGATGGTATTCGGTACGACGACATGGACGATTTAGCCGAAGACTTGAAAAAAAAAAAAAAACTGGCCAAAGAGTTTAATGCCAGCATTCAGAGTGGCTAGATTAAGGAGGAGTGGCTACACAGCTACTTACTATCGCTATCGAAGCCAAACAAGTACCTCTCTCAGATCAGTGCCTACAGAATCATCACGATGCAGAACACTACGGACAAGCTACTGGAGAAAATAGTTGCCCGTATACTCACCTGTGACATTGGACAGATACGCGCATTCCCATCCACACTCGGTGGTTATAGATATAACAGAGACATGGCACAATGCGGCAGTCTTCGCCTATGGCGTCTTCAAAGGCTTCCACAAGCGAGAGGAGACATGTGCTGCTGCTGCTATAGATATGGAGGATGCATACAACAGAGTACCAGTTGGATACCTCATGTACATGCTCCTCAAACCGGCGGTGCACAAGTGCCTCGTTAGATGGCTTGCTGCAGCACTGTTTCAGAGGAAGGTGATACTCAGATGTGAAAGTTGGTCAACCGAGCCAAAATCCATTTGTCCAGGGCTGTCACAAGGCTCACCAATGTCACAAGTTCTATTTAATGTGTACACAATAACGATCACGGAACAGCAGCTGGATGGGAGGGGAAGAGCTATGACTTTTGCTGATGATATTCTGATATATCGACAGGGAAAAGACAGAAGGGAAATCGCCTCCTTACTGCAAAACGAACTCGATCGCATCACTTCCTGATGTGGAGTATCTGGTGCATTGGTTAATCCTAATAAGCATCAGTTGCATGGTTCGCCCTTAACAATCATATCGATAACAGTGCTTTAAAGACAATGATCCAGCACAATAAACTATTTTAGATGGCTCATCGTAAATCCCTAGACCGGCCATACGCTAATCTTACGGTCTGTTGTTTGATGTGCGACGGGGATAAAACTGACGACTAACTGTGTGTTTATATGTTTGGAATTGGAGTCAACAACGATGGTCTAACATCATCAAGCGCTATACATTTTTAAGAAAATATGACGATCATAATTTTCAGGAGAACGTGAACTTCCGGTATATAGTGGATAGGCGACAGGAACCATTGAAGGCTATGCATGAAAAGTATTCCTTGTTGCAGTTTCCACATATTCTAAGTCCGGCTTGTTGCAGGAGCTACTGAGTTAAGTGTTCTGTGCACACCGTGAGCTGTGTGTCTCACCCGTTTTGATCATGTTTCGATATTCCAATTGTTTACGATGAATAATGATATCGTATGACAGGGAACAATTGACCGTGTTTACTTTCTGCGCGGTTTCGCATTGTCTTTTGGCGTGTACTGAGACTGCTAGGATGGGGACTACAGTTACCTTTCTTTGTTTGGGAGATGAGATATTAATTCGGATGATTACGCTGGCACAGGCGGTTTGAGCAATTATGGATTTTAATTCGTTTGCAGTGATACCGGGGCCTTCCATAACCAAATCATATCGTTAACACGGAAACATCGGTAGTACGAATGAGAGCTGATGAGGTGACTAGGGACAGGTTGATGACGTACTTCGGAGTTAAGTTTGATCGCAGCCTGTGTTTTCGGGATCACGTCGACCATGTGATAACAAAATCCCGCAAAGGATTAACCGCCTTGAAGGTCATGGCAGCTGCCAACATTGAGCAGAGGCTATTTACCATTCTGTTTCAGGGATTAGTCCTCGAACCAATCGAGTATACCCTAGCAATTCTTACTGTCAATAAAACGCAAATTGACAGGCTGGAGAAAATACAGAATGAAGCCATGCGCATTATCTTGGGGTGTACTCCCTGTGTAGCAATCAGGTATCTTCTTGACTTTCCAACCATGGATGACAGGATCAAGATATGGAGGGCACGAGCATACCTGAAGATAGGTGCAGAAAAAAGAGCATCCATTGATTGCACCACGAGCTCAACACAGGGAAATGTATCAGGCTAAAAAGAGGGAAATCATCGGAGAGCTGTGTAGAATATGTCATCAAACAAGTCTGTGGGCTTACCAATATCAACGCTGGCGAGGAGTGGATACTGCTGCCAACATCATTCAGAGGAACATTCGTGTATTGTCACACTCAACACGAAATGTAGGGAACAGAACTCAGTCGTAGTCAATGCGGAGGTCAACTGTCTCATCTAGGATAACACCGATGAAGAAGATGCAGTCATCTATACAGACGGATCCGTAATACGACACCAAAGGAGTGCATGGGCAGTTACAGCACGCGCTGCAGGCAGAATAATCAAGGAAGACAGTAGTACATACGTTATGACCACGGCTAGCAAGATGATGGAGGTAATGGCAGTGACCAGGTAATTTATCTGGTTAGAGTCACAAGACTACACCCACGCATGTATACTAAGTGATTCGATGAGCATGATAAGAAAAATGGAGGCGGGCTCTGTAGGCAGGCAATGGGTAGAGCCATTGCAGGAGTAAAAAATATGTACGGTCATCCTTGTCTACGTCCCTGGACATACGGGAGTACGGGGAAATGAAAGAACGGACAGGTTGGCTAGCTGTGCTGTCTTGAAGACGGTCAACCAATGGGTCGGGCGGACGTCATCAATGCCAACCGAGATATGAGAAGGGCAAAGGACTTCAACAACCATAAGTCCACGTCACTCCTTCGGATGAAAGAGGTGGGAGTTAAGATGGGCACATCCAGAAATGAGAAACTTAGTGGGCGTGTAAGAAGACTTATCAACTAACACAGAACTAGAGTCGTCAGTCGCTGGACACTGCGGAACTTTCTGAGGAGGGTCTGAGCATCTACGGACAAGTTCGGAGTGAAATGATCAGACCCGCTAATAACTCAAATGTCGTTGTTAGAAAACTATAACAGTCGTCAGACAACTGTAATTGTCATTGTTAAACAACTAATCATTGTCGTTATTAAACAACTGTAACTCTCGTTGTTAGAGAAATGTAATTGTCGTTGTTAGACATCACACATTGTCGTTCTTAGACATATACATAGTCGTTATTTGACTTACACATTGTCGTTGTTAGACTTACACATTGTCGTTGTTAGACTTACACATTGTGTTGTTAGACTTACACATTGTTGTTGTTAGACTTACACATTGTCGTTGTTAGACTTACACATTGTCGTTGTTAGACTTACACATTGTCGTTGTTAGACTTACACATTGTCGTTGTTAGACTTACACATTGTTGTTGTTAGACTTACACATTGTCGTTGTTAGACTTACACATTGTTGTTGTTAGACTTACACATTGTTGTTGTTAGACTTACACATTGTTGTTGTTAGACTTACACATTGTCGTTTAGACTTACACATTGTCGTTACTTACACATTGTTGTTGTTAGACTTACACATTGTTGTTGTTAGACTTACACATTGTCGTTGTTAGACTTACACATTGTCGTTGTTAGACTTACACATTGTCGTTGTTAGACTTACACATTGTTGTTGTTAGACTTACACATTGTCGTTGTTAGACTTACACATTGTTGTTGTTAGACTTACACATTGTTGTTGTTAGACTTACACATTGTTGTTGTTAGACTTACACATTGTCGTTGTTAGACTTACACATTGTCGTTGTTAGACTTACACATTGTCGTTATTAAACTTACACATTGTTGTTGTTAGACTTACACATTGTCGTTGTTAGACTTACACATTGTTGTTGTTAGACTTACACATTGTCGTTGTTAGACTTACACATTGTCGTTGTTAGACTTACACATTGTTGTTGTTAGACTTACACATTGTTGTTGTTAGACTTACACATTGTTGTTGTTAGACTTACACATTGTCGTTGTTAGACTTACACATTGTTGTTGTTAGACTTACACATTGTTGTTGTTAGACTTACACATTGTTGTTGTTAGACTTACACATTGTCGTTGTTAGACTTACACATTGTTGTTGTTAGACTTACACATTGTTGTTGTTAGACTTACACATTGTTGTTGTTAGACTTACACATTGTTGTTGTTAGACTTACACATTGTCGTTGTTAGACTTACACATTGTCGTTGTTAGACTTACACATTGTCGTTGTTAGACTTACACATTGTCGTTGTTAGACTTACACATTGTCGTTGTTAGACTTACACATTGTTGTTGTTAGACTTACACATTGTTGTTGTTAGACTTACACATTGTTGTTGTTAGACTTACACATTGTTGTTGTTAGACTTACACATTGTCGTTGTTAGACTTACACATTGTTGTTGTTAGACTTACACATTGTTGTTGTTAGACTTACACATTGTTGTTGTTAGACTTACACATTGTTGTTGTTAGACTTACACATTGTTGTTGTTAGACTTACACATTGTTGTTGTTAGACTTACACACTGTCGTTGTTAGACTTACACATTGTTGTTGTTAGACTTACACATTGTTGTTGTTAGACTTACACATTGTTGTTGTTAGACTTACACATTGTTGCTGTTAGACTTACACATTGTCGTTGTTAGACTTACACATTGTTGTTGTTAGACTTACACATTGTTGTTGTTAGACTTACACATTGTTGTTGTTAGACTTACACATTGTTGTTGTTAGACTTACACATTGTTGTTGTTAGACTTACACATTGTTGTTGTTAGACTTAAACATTGTCCTAATATTTGAATGAGAATGTACACCGGCAACTAAACTACAAGGTGAAGCACAAGGCGACCAAATCAATGACAGTACACAGCAGATACAATCAAATCAGATTATTGGTAGAGGCAATGATTATCAAACGTCGGCTCGTTCTAGTTTTTCAAATGTTACATTATTTTAGGTGAAGGTCGCTACTTGCCTTTCAATTATTTCAAGTGACCTTCAACATGCAGAAGAGGGTCTCGTTGAGAGCCATCAATCTGATAGAAGCCGGTAAAAAGTAGGTCTGACGGCAGTAGGGGCTGCTCATGATCTAGCAAAGCTTGGCATCTATCCAGCCTTGGCACAAACAACGATGATAACATCAATGACTCAAGATCTTTCAGCTTCAGCTCTCTTGTCTCTCCAGTTATCTCCGACTAACTGTGTGTTTATATGTTCGGTTGCAGTCAATAACGATATCCTAACATCATCAAGAGCTATACATTTTTTGTTCTCAATATCACGATCATCATTTTCGGGAGGACGTTAAATTCCGGTATATGGTGGATAGGCGGCAGGAACCATTGAAGGCTATGTCTGAAAAGTGTTCCTTGTTGCAGTTTCCTCATATTCCAAGTCCGGCTTGTTGCAGGAGTTACTGAGTTAAGTGCTCTGT
This sequence comes from Megaustenia siamemsis, assembly GCA_032433765.1. Classification (NCBI taxonomy): domain Eukaryota; kingdom Metazoa; phylum Mollusca; class Gastropoda; order Stylommatophora; family Ariophantidae; genus Megaustenia; species Megaustenia siamemsis. The sequence continues at coordinate 29,312,838 of JAVIAB010000156.1, forward strand.
GCACACCGTGAGCTGTTTGTCTCATCCGTTTTGATCATGTTTCGATATTCCAATTGCTTTCGATGAATGATGATATCGTATGACAGGGAACAGTTGGCTGTGTTCACTTTCTGCGCGGTTTCGCCTTATGTCTTTTGGAGTGTGCTGAGACTGCTACGATGGGGACTACAGTTACCTTTCTTTGTTTGGGAGATGAGTTAGTAATTCGGATGATTCCACTGGCACGGGCGGTTAAGCAATGATGGATTTTAATTCGTTTGCAGTGATACCGAGGCCTTCCATAACCAATAACCAATTATCTCCGACTCAAGATCGACATCTATCCAACCTTGGCACAAACAACGACGATAACATCATTCAGCTTTCTCGTGTCTATCCAACATCCTCCTCAAGCTACAGCTGTAACATTTTCTTCTTATATTCCTTTCAGCGTCGAGGGGAGATAGCATTGCGGTATTTGACTCTTTTATTGGCTCTCCTGCTATTATGTTTCCCAGTGCTTCTAATTATTCATTTTTTTCATGGCGGTCTTTAGTTTTAGTTCTCTCGAGGCGTTTGTTGAAGACTCGCTGTGCCACATTTTGTTCTTTCTGTCTATCATTTTGTCAAACCATTCTATTTGTTGCCTACTTATGTATTCAACAGATTACAAAATCTACATTTCTGATCGTATCTCTAGGGCATCTCCTGTTATGCATCTAATTCATTTCGGTGGTAGCTTCTTATTGTTCTTGAGTTTGGTGTCCAGATCTGACATTGGTAGCACAATGTTCGAATGAATATTGTGTTGTTATGTTCTCGTGTTGCCTGTAGTTTATTTCCTTCTTGGATAGTAATGGCAATATATGTCCAATGGTTTGGCGAGCTGTGTTGCATCTCAAGTTTATTTCTGCTGTTTGTGTGTTGACGTATGTCACTAGACATCTTCCTAGCTATCTGAATTTCACCACCTGATTTCATTATTAACCGTCTATTGTTAGTCGTGTATAGTTATTGTTAGCCAATGATTGTTGATGTTCTATTTTTCTATTGCGATGATTATGACATCTGTCCTGTTGATTTTCATGTTGTTTTGGACCTGTGTTGTTATTTAAATGTTCCTTTTAAGTCTCCTATTTTCCATGTATTATTGCATGCCGACCTGCGAACAGACGAAGCACGCCAACATCCTATATTTCCGATGGGTTTTCTAATTTACAATGTAGCCCATGCAAATAATAAAAATAGGGATAATAGTACGCACCCTTACTCCTGTACAACTTCAAAGTGTTCTGTATTGTGTAGCCTGTTACTTTTCTGACTTTGCAACTGTTATTTATGTTGAAGAGTTTGCATTGGTTGATTAAATGTACAGCAGATGCAGGGTCAGAACAGCAGCAGGCTACACAGACCACTTCGAAGTTAGATCAGGCGTAAGACTGGGGTGCGTACTATCCCCCCTACTGTTTATTACATACATGGACTATATACGCAAGCTAGCCAACCCATCAGAGACAGAGGAGATCAACGAGCTTTTATTTGCAGACGATCAGGTACTAATACATGAAACAATAGAGGGCCTACAAGAACACTTAAACAAACTCAACACCTCAGGCACAAAATACAACATGACAATCAACAATAACAAAGCAGAAGTTAAATAATGTCGCCAAACATAAACAGAACATCAACATAACTATAGAAGGCAGGCAACTAAAACAAGTAGAGGAATTCAAATACCAAGGAAGTTTAGTGACAAACGATAATTATCAAACAGCAGAGATAGAATCAAGATGCAAGAAAGCTTGTGAAATCATCGGACAGGTATCACCACTATTGTCCAACAAGGAAATAACTGAAGGCAAAACGAGCACTATACAATACAATCTTCATCCCAACGTTGTGCTACCAATGCCAGACCTGGACCCTAGATGCAAGAACAATAAGAAAAATAACCTCTACTGAGATTAAATGTGTCAGACGAATGACAGGAAACAGTCTTGGAGATAAGATCAGAAATGAAGAACTGAGAAAAAAGCTAGGAATAGCCCCCGCCATAGAATATATAAGGAAACAACAGATAAAATGGTTTGCTCACATGACAAGGCAGAAAGAACAAAACACAACACGAGCTTTCAACAAACGTTATGAGACCACCGGACCTAAGGGTCGACCACGAAAAAGATGGATCGATGGAATATTAGAAGCACTAGGAAACATAACAGCAGCAGAGGCGAACAGTAGAGCAAAAGACCGCAAATTATATCTCCCCTCGACGCTGAAAGGCAGATGAGGAAGGAAAGAATAAGAAGAAGAAGATTTAACGTTTACCTTCTCGGAATGCTTTTATTTAAGAATATGCCATCATTGTTCTTGATTTACTCGGTGGAATGATTGTTTGGGTCGATACAAACTAGTCATGATGTTTATTTGGTTGTGTTGTCTTTGATGCTCGTTGTTGTAGAATGAATTGTGCTACACTGGAAGTTTATTTGAGAGAAACGCACATTTGTAGTTCTACATGTATCATTGCTGTTTATGTGTTCTCTATTCTATCTAACTGTATCTTTCTTTCTGCCCATCCAACTCTATTGATAACATTATCTTATTTATCTTATCCGTCTGTTCGTCCAGTTCATCGTCGTCAACATTGACAATACACTTTACACTGAGGAAGTCACAACTATTCAACATAATTACCCGTTAAGGTGAACAATAATACAAGCGATGACTGCGGACAAGCAAACCCACCATATAAATAATACTATCCGAACATATGCTTCATACGCTCGTCTAGAGACCTGAGCGATGTAGCTCCACATTACAAATATGTGTACACAACAGCTATGACATGAACGGCGCTCCTTAACGAGTCGCACACGTACACACACCGACAGCTGTTGTGTCTGTTGGCTGTGCGACGGCATAGTCGCTTATTATTGCAAAGGTGTGTGTGGGGGGGGGGGGGAGAGATATTGTAACAAAGATGCATTGTATAACCTCCCCCACGGCCAGTTCAAGCACAGTCCCATATATGCTAGATAACAAGCAAACACTCGCAGAAGCACAATGATAATGAGAGATAGACAAAAACAAAAGGAAAGAGAAACAAAATACAAATAAATAAAAAGAACTGTGTAAACAAAAATACAACCACAGAAATAGGACGTCAAAATAGTTGTGCTGATTATATCTTAACGGCATTTTCCAATTACTTGGGGGGGGGGGGGGGGGAGATTGTCCTGATTGGTCGACACAAAGTTCGACTACCTTGTGACTTGTCATTGAGTCCGGTACAAGGCCATGCAGTAGTTACAGCATACAACATGACAACTATATAAAATATGCACGTAAATGTCACTGGGCAGGTAATCATGTAGAAGACCAAATCTTCAGGCTAATGCAACAAGTTAGAGGAAACAACATATGCTAGCTGTTCTAGTTGACTTGCAACAAACCTTACGGTCAAGCCTGGCGGAAGCGACTCCTGTTGAACATGAGAGATGTAGGTATACATGGACAACTTTACAAATGGGTCAAATAATTCCTAGTCATCATGACAATCCAAACTAAATTAAATGACTTGATATCACACAAAGAGGTTCTAGAAGAAGGGTTGTCATAGTGATCACCACTTAGATGCTCCCTATTTTTGTTATATAAGGACCGGGCCAAACCCTGATTAATGAAAGTGCTCTTGATGCCGATGACCTAGTTATCTGGCGTACAAACACAAACATTAGGACAGCTGAAGCACAAATACAGACCTCAGATGCCTAAAAGAATAATGTAATACCTGGAAACTAAAGATCAATACACAGAAGACAGTATACACGATATTTACTAGAAGTAACAAAACAGTCAAGTCAAATATCAAGCTTAATCTCCAACATAATCTCCAACACAGTGGTCTACAAAAAGAGGAGCACCCCACATACTTAGGTGTAGAACTAGACCGTCAACTGTACCTTACAAAACATGTAGAAAACCTGACGGTAACACGAGTACTACAACTTATGAAAAGGATGTGTAGTACATCTCGGGTTGCAGATTAAGCTTCACTTATGTTCGCTCTATTTTGGAACATGGCAGCTCGCTACTAGTAGCATGCAGGAAAACAACCAACATGCCACTTAAAAAAAAAACAAAAAAAAAAGTAAAGAGCCCCGTCACGCCAAGTGGCGTATAGGGAGTATGGTGTTAGTGATCATACATTGTACAGACCTTCAGCACATGATTTTTGGGCTACTGTGGTCGGTATTACGCCCGTACCGCTTTACTTTCCCAGAAAAAATCCGGTACCCATTTAAAGTTGGGTGAACCGGAAGCCGTCGGTTGGGATCGAACCCTACTTCTTGTCCTTTGTTGTCCAGTTCACTAACCAGTGAGCTATCGCGGCTCAACATGTCACTTAGCAGGATACAAAACAGTGCACTACGGCTCGTCAGTGACGCAATGAGGTCCACAAAGAACGCGGCATGTGTACACTGCAAAGTAGAACCTTTAGAGATGAGGAGAGACAAAGCCACTATTGTGATGTATGAAAGCAAAAAAAAACGGAGAAAGACCATCCTAACTTAAAGTTAGTGGATACATGGGTTCCTAAGCAAAGAAGCAAGCAGATCTAAACCTTGCAGCATGTCAGGGACATGCAAGAGAAATACAACCTACCTGAGAAACGCCAAAAAACATCAAAAGTCAGCAATAAACTGTCACCAAATGTAAATTACATAAACCCAGAAATATGTAGAGAAATATATGACAGAAAAGATAAAAATGCTGACCCGGTATCAATAACAAATGCTGACCCGGTATCAATAACAACCACCGCAAGAAAAACCATCAATATTTATCCAGATGACTGGATACATGTTTATACTGATGGTACAGCCACAAATGTAACTATCAAAGCTGGATATGCAATTTTGCTACACTATCCAGATGGTGCAACAGAAAAGTATCTGGCCCATGTGGTGAAGTCTTTAATAACTACGAAGCAGAAATGGTTGGTTGCGTTCGCCCGATGACTAAAGTATTCTAGAGTATCGTGGTAGACTAGAATATTGCTCTTCATCATCCGCCCTTACAAGGACGTAGTGGACGTGTATGCGTTGTGTTGTGGTTTGCAGTATAACTGTTATATTTGCGCCTTTCGGGCCAACACATCCGACTTCAGCACGACATTTTTGAGTACCAGGTTGTCTTCCCTCTTCGATCCCTGCACGCTTGGCCAGACTAGACATAACAGAAATAACAGCCAAAGAAACAACAGTGTACCACCAGAATACTCTATTTGATACCATACCAGTACGGAGAAGAAGCAAAGTAATCTTGACTGACTCCAGGTCAGCTCTGCTGGCGCCAGGATGATTGCATAAAGATATCGACACGGAGAGGCATACTGAGAAGAACAATAATAAGAGAAGCCATAACAACAGTTATCGACTCACGAAAACTGAGAAGTTCGTCCAGAGCAGGCACTTATGTCAAAGCACAGAGTGAGTCCCGTGTGACGATAACGAAACGATAATAATGATAAAGATTAATGGAGGACCTACTAATCTTCAACACTGGCACACACGACAATATAGTTAAAAAATAGAGATGTATAAACAAATAGAAATGTAATTGCCTGCGGCTACATCTGTGTACATCCACACATGAGTTATTGAAAGACCCACAAAAACATGATTCCTCGGTGGCTGCGAGGTTAGTGTGCTCGCTACTTATTCAAATGATCCGGGTTCGACCCCCTGATATGGCTACACTTTTTTGACCAACAAGGCTGCAGGATTCAATCAGCCTATGAAAAGAATGATACTGTTTTTGTTGGGAGGGGAATAAAGACGGTCTGGCGTAATACCGATAGTTATATTTCCGCCAACATTATCTCCCATACATCTATGAAAGTGTGGACGGACCGATAGTTATATTTCCGCCAACATTATCTCCCATACATCTATGAAAGTGTGGACGGACCGATAGTTCTATTTCCGCCAACATTATCTCCCATACATCTATGAAAGTGTGGACGGACCGATAGTTATATTTCCGCCAACATTATCTCCCATACATCTATGAAAGTGTGGACGGACCGATAGTTATATTTCCGCCAACATTATCTCCCATACATCTATGAAAGTGTGGACGGACCGATAGTTATATTTCCGCCAACAATATCTCCCATACATCTATGAAAGTGTGGACGGACCGATATTTCTATTTCCGCCAACATTATCTCCCATACATCTATGAAAGTGTGGACGGACCGATATTTCTATTTCCGCCAACATTATCTCCCACATCTATGAAAGTGTGGACGGACCGATAGTTATATTTCCGCCAACAATATCTAACATACATCTATGAAAGTGTGGACGGACCGATAGTTATATTTCCGCCAACATTATCTCCCATACATCTATGAAAGTGTGGACGGACCGATAGTTATATTTCCGCCAACATTATCTCCCATACATCTATGAAAGTGTGGACGGACCGATAGTTCTATTTCCGCCAACATCATCTCCCATACATCTATGAAAGTGTGGACGGACCGATAGTTCTATTTCCGCCAACATTATCTCCCATACACCTATGTAAGTGTGGACGGACCGATATTGCTATTTCCGCCAACATTATCTCCCATACATCTATGAAAGTGTGGACGGACCGATATTTCTATTTCCGCCAACATTATCTCCCATACATCTATGAAAGTGTGGACGGACCGATAGTTATATTTCCGCAGACAATATCTAACATACATCTATAAAAGTGTGGACGGACCGATAGTTATATTTCCGCCAACATTATCTCCCATACATCTATGAAAGTGTGGACGGACCGATAGTTATATTTCCGCCAACATTATCTCCCATACATCTATGAAAGTGTGGACGGACCGATAGTTATATTTCCGCCAACATATCTCCCATACATCTATGAAAGTGTGGACGGACCGATAGTTCTATTTCCGCCAACATTATCTCCCATACATCTATGAAAGTGTGGACGGACCGATAGTTCTATTTCCGCCAACATTATCTCCCATACATCTATGAAAGTGTGGACGGACCGATAGTTATATTTCCGCCAACATATCTCCCATACATCTATGAAAGTGTGGACGGACCGATAGTTATATTTCCGCCAACATTATCTCCCATACATCTATGAAAGTGTGGACGGACCGATATTTCTATTTCCGCCAACATTATCTCCCATACATCTATGAAAGTGTGGACGGACCGATAGTTCTATTTCCGCCAACATTATCTCCCATACATCTATGAAAGTGTGGACGGACCGATAGTTCTATTTCCGCCAACATTATCTCCCATACATCTATGAAAGTGTGGACGGACCGATAGTTCTATTTCCGCCAACATTATCTCCCATACATCTATGAAAGTGTGGACGGACCGATAGTTATATTTCCGCCAACATTATCTCCCATACATCTATGAAAGTGTGGACGGACCGATAGTTATATTTCCGCCAACAATATCTCCCATACATCTATGAAAGTGTGGACGGACCGATAGTTATATTTCCGCCAACATTATCTCCCATACATCTATGAAAGTGTGGACGGACCGATAGTTCTATTTCCGCCAACATTATCTCCCATACATCTATGAAAGTGTGGACGGACCGATAGTTATATTTCCGCCAACATTATCTCCCATACATCTATGAAAGTGTGGACGGACCGATAGTTCTATTTCCGCCAACATTATCTCCCATACATCTATGAAAGTGTGGACGGACCGATAGTTCTATTTCCGCCAACATTATCTCCCATACATCTATGAAAGTGTGGACGGACCGATAGTTATATTTCCGCCAACATTATCTCCCATACATCTATGAAAGTGTGGACGGACCGATAGTTATATTTCCGCCAACATTATCTCCCATACATCTATGAAAGTGTGGACGGACCGATAGTTCTATTTCCGCCAACATTATCTCCCATACATCTATGAAAGTGTGGACGGACCGATATTTCTATTTCCGCCAACATTATCTCCCATACATCTATGAAAGTGTGGACGGACCGATATTTCTATTTCCGCCAACATTATCTCCCATACATCTATGAAAGTGTGGACGGACCGATAGTTATATTTCCGCCAACAATATCTCCCATACATCTATGAAAGTGTGGACGGACCGATAGTTATATTTCCGCCAACATTATCTCCCATACATCTATGAAAGTGTGGACGGACCGATAGTTATATTTCCGCCAACATTATCTCCCATACATCTATGAAAGTGTGGACGGACCGATAGTTCTATTTCCGCCAACATTATCTCCCATACATCTATGAAAGTGTGGACGGACCGATAGTTCTATTTCCGCCAACATTATCTCCCATACATCTATGAAAGTGTGGACGGACCGATAGTTCTATTTCCGCCAACATTATCTCCCATACATCTATGAAAGTGTGGACGGACCGATAGTTCTATTTCCGCCAACATTATCTCCCATACATCTATGAAAGTGTGGACGGACCGATATTTCTATTTCCGCCAACATTATCTCCCATACATCTATGAAAGTGTGGACGGACCGATAGTTCTATTTCCGCCAACATTATCTCCCATACATCTATGAAAGTGTGGACGGACCGATAGTTATATTTCCGCCAACAATATCTCCCATACATCTATGAAAGTGTGGACGGACCGATAGTTCTATTTCCGCCAACATTATCTCCCATACATCTATGAAAGTGTGGACGGACCGATAGTTATATTTCCGCCAACATTATCTCCCATACATCTATGAAAGTGTGGACGGACCGATAGTTCTATTTCCGCCAACAATATCTCCCATACATCTATGAAAGTGTGGACGGACCGATAGTTATATTTCCGCCAACATTATCTCCCATACATCTATGAAAGTGTGGACGGACCGATAGTTCTATTTCCGCCAACATTATCTCCCATACATCTATGAAAGTGTGGACGGACCGATAGTTCTATTTCCGCCAACATTATCTCCCATACATCTATGAAAGTGTGGACGGACCGATATTTCTATTTCCGCCAACATTATCTCCCATACATCTATGAAAGTGTGGACGGACCGATAGTTATATTTCCGCCAACATATCTCCCATACATCTATGAAAGTGTGGACGGACCGATAGTTATATTTCCGCCAACAATATCTCCCATACATCTATGAAAGTGTGGACGGACCGATAGTTCTATTTCCGCCAACATTATCTCCCATACATCTATGAAAGTGTGGACGGACCGATAGTTCTATTTCCGCCAACATTATCTCCCATACATCTATGAAAGTGTGGACGGACCGATAGTTATATTTCCGCCAACATTATCTCCCATACATCTATGAAAGTGTGGACGGACCGATAGTTCTATTTCCGCCAACAATATCTCCCATACATCTATGAAAGTGTGGACGGACCGATAGTTATATTTCCGCCAACAATATCTCCCATACATCTATGAAAGTGTGGACGGACCGATATTTCTATTTCCGCCAACAATATCTCCCATACATCTATGAAAGTGTGGACGGACCGATAGTTCTATTTCCGCCAACAATATCTCCCATACATCTATGAAAGTGTGGACGGACCGATAGTTCTATTTCCGCCAACATTATCTCCCATACATCTATGAAAGTGTGGACGGACCGATAGTTCTATTTCCGCCAACATTATCTCCCATACATCTATGAAAGTGTGGACGGACCGATAGTTATATTTCCGCCAACATTATCTCCCATACATCTATGAAAGTGTGGACGGACCGATAGTTATATTTCCGCCAACATTATCTCCCATACACCTATGAAAGTGTGGACGGACCGATATTTCTATTTCCGCCAACATTATCTCCCATACATCTATGAAAGTGTGGACGGACCGATATTTCTATTTCCGCCAACATTATCTCCCATACATCTATGAAAGTGTGGACGGACCGATAGTTCTATTTCCGCCAACATTATCTCCCATACATCTATGAAAGTGTGGACGGACCGATAGTTATATTTCCGCCAACAATATCTCCCATACATCTATGAAAGTGTGGACGGACCGATAGTTCTATTTCCGCCAACATTATCTCCCATACATCTATGAAAGTGTGGACGGACCGATAGTTATATTTCCGCCAACAATATCTCCCATACATCTATGAAAGTGTGGACGGACCGATAGTTCTATTTCCGCCAAAAATATCTCCCATACACCTATGAAAGTGTGGACGGACCGATAGTTCTATTTCCGCCAACATTATCTCCCATACATCTATGAAAGTGTGGACGGACCGATATTTCTATTTCCGCCAACAATATCTCCCATACATCTATGAAAGTGTGGACGGACCGATAGTTATATTTCCGCCAACATTATCTCCCATACATCTATGAAAGTGTGGACGGACCGATATTTCTATTTCCGCCAACAATATCTCCCATACATCTATGAAAGTGTGGACGGACCGATAGTTCTATTTCCGCCAAAAATATCTCCCATACACCTATGAAAGTGTGGACGGACCGATAGTTCTATTTCCGCCAACATTATCTCCCATACACCTATGAAAGTGTGGACGGACCGATAGTTATATTTCCGCCAACATTATCTCCCATACATCTATGAAAGTGTGGACGGACCGATAGTTATATTTCCGCCAACATTATCTCCCATACATCTATGAAAGTGTGGACGGACCGATAGTTATATTTCCGCCAACATTATCTCCCATACACCTATGAAAGTGTGGACGGACCGATATTTCTATTTCCGCCAACATTATCTCCCATACATCTATGAAAGTGTGGACGGACCGATATTTCTATTTCCGCCAACATTATCTCCCATACATCTATGAAAGTGTGGACGGACCGATATTTCTATTTCCGCCAACATTATCTCCCATACATCTATGAAAGTGTGGACGGACCGATAGTTATATTTCCGCCAACAATATCTCCCATACATCTATGAAAGTGTGGACGGACCGATAGTTATATTTCCGCCAACATTATCTCCCATACATCTATGAAAGTGTGGACGGACCGATAGTTATATTTCCGCCAACAATATCTCCCATACATCTATGAAAGTGTGGACGGACCGATAGTTATATTTCCGCCAACATTATCTCCCATACATCTATGAAAGTGTGGACGGACCGATATTTCTATTTCCGCCAACATTATCTCCCATACATCTATGAAAGTGTGGACGGACCGATAGTTATATTTCCGCCAACAATATCTCCCATACATCTATGAAAGTGTGGACGGACCGATAGTTCTATTTCCGCCAACATTATCTCCCATACATCTATGAAAGTGTGGACGGACCGATAGTTCTATTTCCGCCAACATTATCTCCCATACATCTATGAAAGTGTGGACGGACCGATATTTCTATTTCCGCCAACAATATCTCCCATACATCTATGAAAGTGTGGACGGACCGATAGTTATATTTCCGCCAACATTATCTCCCATACATCTATGAAAGTGTGGACGGACCGATAGTTATATTTCCGCCAACAATATCTCCCATACATCTATGAAAGTGTGGACGGACCGATAGTTATATTTCCGCCAACATTATCTCCCATACATCTATGAAAGTGTGGACGGACCGATAGTTCTATTTCCGCCAACATTATCTCCCATACATCTATGAAAGTGTGGACGGACCGATAGTTATATTTCCGCCAACATTATCTCCCATACATCTATGAAAGTGTGGACGGACCGATAGTTATATTTCCGCCAACATTATCTCCCATACATCTATGAAAGTGTGGACGGACCGATAGTTATATTTCCGCCAACATTATCTCCCATACATCTATGAAAGTGTGGACGGACCGATAGTTCTATTTCCGCCAACATTATCTCCCATACATCTATGAAAGTGTGGACGGACCGATAGTTATATTTCCGCCAACATTATCTCCCATACATCTATGAAAGTGTGGACGGACCGATAGTTCTATTTCCGCCAACATTATCTCCCATACATCTATGAAAGTGTGGACGGACCGATAGTTATATTTCCGCCAACATTATCTCCCATACATCTATGAAAGTGTGGACGGACCGATAGTTCTATTTCCGCCAACATTATCTCCCATACATCTATGAAAGTGTGGACGGACCGATATTTCTATTTCCGCCAACATTATCTCCCATACATCTATGAAAGTGTGGACGGACCGATAGTTCTATTTCCGCCAACATTATCTCCCATACATCTATGAAAGTGTGGACGGACCGATAGTTATATTTCCGCCAACATTATCTCCCATACATCTATGAAAGTGTGGACGGACCGATAGTTATATTTCCGCCAACAATATCTCCCATACATCTATGAAAGTGTGGACGGACCGATAGTTATATTTCCGCCAACATTATCTCCCATACATCTATGAAAGTGTGGACGGACCGATATTTCTATTTCCGCCAACATTATCTCCCATACATCTATGAAAGTGTGGACGGACCGATAGTTATATTTCCGCCAACAATATCTCCCATACATCTATGAAAGTGTGGACGGACCGATAGTTCTATTTCCGCCAACATTATCTCCCATACATCTATGAAAGTGTGGACGGACCGATAGTTCTATTTCCGCCAACATTATCTCCCATACATCTATGAAAGTGTGGACGGACCGATAGTTCTATTTCCGCCAACATTATCTCCCATACATCTATGAAAGTGTGGACGGACCGATAGTTATATTTCCGCCAACATTATCTCCCATACATCTATGAAAGTGTGGACGGACCGATAGTTATATTTCCGCCAACATATCTCCCATACATCTATGAAAGTGTGGACGGACCGATAGTTATATTTCCGCCAACATTATCTCCCATACATCTATGAAAGTGTGGACGGACCGATAGTTCTATTTCCGCCAACATTATCTCCCATACATCTATGAAAGTGTGGACGGACCGATAGTTATATTTCCGCCAACATTATCTCCCATACATCTATGAAAGTGTGGACGGACCGATAGTTATATTTCCGCCAACATTATCTCCCATACATCTATGAAAGTGTGGACGGACCGATAGTTATATTTCCGCCAACATTATCTCCCATACATCTATGAAAGTGTGGACGGACCGATAGTTCTATTTCCGCCAACATTATCTCCCATACATCTATGAAAGTGTGGACGGACCGATAGTTATATTTCCGCCAACATTATCTCCCATACATCTATGAAAGTGTGGACGGACCGATAGTTCTATTTCCGCCAACATTATCTCCCATACATCTATGAAAGTGTGGACGGACCGATAGTTATATTTCCGCCAACATTATCTCCCATACATCTATGAAAGTGTGGACGGACCGATAGTTCTATTTCCGCCAACATTATCTCCCATACATCTATGAAAGTGTGGACGGACCGATAGTTCTATTTCCGCCAACATTATCTCCCATACATCTATGAAAGTGTGGACGGACCGATAGTTCTATTTCCGCCAACATTATCTCCCATACATCTATGAAAGTGTGGACGGACCGATATTTCTATTTCCGCCAACATTATCTCCCATACATCTATGAAAGTGTGGACGGACCGATAGTTATATTTCCGCCAACAATATCTCCCATACATCTATGAAAGTGTGGACGGACCGATAGTTCTATTTCCGCCAACATTATCTCCCATACATCTATGAAAGTGTGGACGGACCGATAGTTCTATTTCCGCCAACATTATCTCCCATACATCTATGAAAGTGTGGACGGACCGATATTTCTATTTCCGCCAACATTATCTCCCATACATCTATGAAAGTGTGGACGGACCGATAGTTCTATTTCCGCCAACATTATCTCCCATACATCTATGAAAGTGTGGACGGACCGATAGTTATATTTCCGCCAACAATATCTCCCATACATCTATGAAAGTGTGGACGGACCGATAGTTATATTTCCGCCAACATTATCTCCCATACATCTATGAAAGTGTGGACGGACCGATAGTTCTATTTCCGCCAACAATATCTCCCATACATCTATGAAAGTGTGGACGGACCGATAGTTCTATTTCCGCCAACATTATCTCCCATACATCTATGAAAGTGTGGACGGACCGATATTTCTATTTCCGCCAACATTATCTCCCATACATCTATGAAAGTGTGGACCGCCAACATTATCTCCCATACATCTATGAAAGTGTGGACGGACCGATAGTTATATTTCCGCCAACATTATCTCCCATACATCTATGAAAGTGTGGACGGACCGATAGTTCTATTTCCGCCAACATTATCTCCCATACATCTATGAAAGTGTGGACGGACCGATATTTCTATTTCCGCCAACAATATCTCCCATACATCTATGAAAGTGTGGACGGACCGATAGTTCTATTTCCGCCAACAATATCTCCCATACATCTATGAAAGTGTGGACGGACCGATAGTTCTATTTCCGCCAACATTATCTCCCATACATCTATGAAAGTGTGGACGGACCGATATTTCTATTTCCGCCAACAATATCTCCCATACATCTATGAAAGTGTGGACGGACCGATAGTTATATTTCCGCCAACATTATCTCCCATACATCTATGAAAGTGTGGACGGACCGATAGTTCTATTTCCGCCAACATTATCTCCCATACATCTATGAAAGTGTGGACGGACCGATAGTTATATTTCCGCCAACATTATCTCCCATACATCTATGAAAGTGTGGACGGACCGATAGTTATATTTCCGCCAACATTATCTCCCATACATCTATGAAAGTGTGGACGGACCGATAGTTATATTTCCGCCAACATTATCTCCCATACATCTATGAAAGTGTGGACGGACCGATAGTTATATTTCCGCCAACATTATCTCCCATACATCTATGAAAGTGTGGACGGACCGATATTTCTATTTCCGCCAACATTATCTCCCATACATCTATGAAAGTGTGGACGGACCGATATTTCTATTTCCGCCAACATTATCTCCCATACATCTATGAAAGTGTGGACGGACCGATATTTCTATTTCCGCCAACATTATCTCCCATACATCTATGAAAGTGTGGACGGACCGATAGTTATATTTCCGCCAACAATATCTCCCATAC
The DNA here is from genome assembly GCA_032433765.1 of Megaustenia siamemsis. NCBI lineage: Eukaryota > Metazoa > Mollusca > Gastropoda > Stylommatophora > Ariophantidae > Megaustenia > Megaustenia siamemsis. The sequence goes on from JAVIAB010000156.1 coordinate 29,327,971, forward strand.
ATCTATGAAAGTGTGGACGGACCGATAGTTATATTTCCGCCAACATTATCTCCCATACATCTATGAAAGTGTGGACGGACCGATAGTTATATTTCCGCCAACATTATCTCCCATACATCTATGAAAGTGTGGACGGACCGATAGTTATATTTCCGCCAACATTATCTCCCATACATCTATGAAAGTGTGGACGGACCGATAGTTCTATTTCCGCCAACATTATCTCCCATACATCTATGAAAGTGTGGACGGACCGATAGTTATATTTCCGCCAACATTATCTCCCATACATCTATGAAAGTGTGGACGGACCGATAGTTCTATTTCCGCCAACATTATCTCCCATACATCTATGAAAGTGTGGACGGACCGATAGTTCTATTTCCGCCAACATTATCTCCCATACATCTATGAAAGTGTGGACGGACCGATATTTCTATTTCCGCCAACATATCTCCCATACATCTATGAAAGTGTGGACGGACCGATAGTTATATTTCCGCCAACAATATCTCCCATACATCTATGAAAGTGTGGACGGACCGATAGTTATATTTCCGCCAACAATATCTCCCATACATCTATGAAAGTGTGGACGGACCGATAGTTATATTTCCGCCAACATTATCTCCCATACATCTATGAAAGTGTGGACGGACCGATAGTTCTATTTCCGCCAACATTATCTCCCATACATCTATGAAAGTGTGGACGGACCGATAGTTATATTTCCGCCAACATTATCTCCCATACATCTATGAAAGTGTGGACGGACCGATAGTTATATTTCCGCCAACATTATCTCCCATACATCTATGAAAGTGTGGACGGACCGATAGTTATATTTCCGCCAACATTATCTCCCATACATCTATGAAAGTGTGGACGGACCGATAGTTCTATTTCCGCCAACATTATCTCCCATACATCTATGAAAGTGTGGACGGACCGATAGTTCTATTTCCGCCAACATATCTCCCATACATCTATGAAAGTGTGGACGGACCGATAGTTCTATTTCCGCCAACATTATCTCCCATACATCTATGAAAGTGTGGACGGACCGATAGTTATATTTCCGCCAACATTATCTCCCATACATCTATGAAAGTGTGGACGGACCGATAGTTCTATTTCCGCCAACATTATCTCCCATACACCTATGAAAGTGTGGACGGACCGATAGTTCTATTTCCGCCAACATTATCTCCCATACATCTATGAAAGTGTGGACGGACCGATAGTTATATTTCCGCCAACATTATCTCCCATACATCTATGAAAGTGTGGACGGACCGATATTTCTATTTCCGCCAACATTATCTCCCATACATCTATGAAAGTGTGGACGGACCGATAGTTATATTTCCGCCAACATTATCTCCCATACATCTATGAAAGTGTGGACGGACCGATAGTTCTATTTCCGCCAACATTATCTCCCATACATCTATGAAAGTGTGGACGGACCGATAGTTCTATTTCCGCCAACATTATCTCCCATACATCTATGAAAGTGTGGACGGACCGATATTTCTATTTCCGCCAACATATCTCCCATACATCTATGAAAGTGTGGACGGACCGATAGTTCTATTTCCGCCAACATATCTCCCATACATCTATGAAAGTGTGGACGGACCGATAGTTATATTTCCGCCAACAATATCTCCCATACATCTATGAAAGTGTGGACGGACCGATAGTTATATTTCCGCCAACATTATCTCCCATACATCTATGAAAGTGTGGACGGACCGATAGTTCTATTTCCGCCAACAATATCTCCCATACATCTATGAAAGTGTGGACGGACCGATATTTCTATTTCCGCCAACATTATCTCCCATACATCTATGAAAGTGTGGACGGACCGATAGTTCTATTTCCGCCAACATTATCTCCCATACATCTATGAAAGTGTGGACGGACCGATAGTTATATTTCCGCCAACATTATCTCCCATACATCTATGAAAGTGTGGACGGACCGATAGTTCTATTTCCGCCAACATTATCTCCCATACATCTATGAAAGTGTGGACGGACCGATATTTCTATTTCCGCCAACAATATCTCCCATACATCTATGAAAGTGTGGACGGACCGATAGTTCTATTTCCGCCAACAATATCTCCCATACATCTATGAAAGTGTGGACGGACCGATAGTTCTATTTCCGCCAACATTATCTCCCATACATCTATGAAAGTGTGGACGGACCGATAGTTCTATTTCCGCCAACAATATCTCCCATACATCTATGAAAGTGTGGACGGACCGATAGTTATATTTCCGCCAACATTATCTCCCATACATCTATGAAAGTGTGGACGGACCGATAGTTCTATTTCCGCCAACATTATCTCCCATACATCTATGAAAGTGTGGACGGACCGATATTTCTATTTCCGCCAACATTATCTCCCATACATCTATGAAAGTGTGGACGGACCGATAGTTATATTTCCGCCAACATTATCTCCCATACATCTATGAAAGTGTGGACGGACCGATAGTTCTATTTCCGCCAACATTATCTCCCATACATCTATGAAAGTGTGGACGGACCGATAGTTCTATTTCCGCCAACATTATCTCCCATACATCTATGAAAGTGTGGACGGACCGATAGTTCTATTTCCGCCAACAATATCTCCCATACATCTATGAAAGTGTGGACGGACCGATAGTTCTATTTCCGCCAACATTATCTCCCATACATCTATGAAAGTGTGGACGGACCGATAGTTCTATTTCCGCCAACAATATCTCCCATACATCTATGAAAGTGTGGACGGACCGATATTTCTATTTCCGCCAACATTATCTCCCATACATCTATGAAAGTGTGGACGGACCGATATTTCTATTTCCGCCAACATTATCTCCCATACATCTATGAAAGTGTGGACGGACCGATAGTTATATTTCCGCCAACATTATCTCCCATACATCTATGAAAGTGTGGACGGACCGATAGTTCTATTTCCGCCAACATTATCTCCCATACATCTATGAAAGTGTGGACGGACCGATAGTTCTATTTCCGCCAACATTATCTCCCATACATCTATGAAAGTGTGGACGGACCGATAGTTATATTTCCGCCAACATTATCTCCCATACATCTATGAAAGTGTGGACGGACCGATATTTCTATTTCCGCCAACATTATCTCCCATACATCTATGAAAGTGTGGACGGACCGATATTTCTATTTCCGCCAACAATATCTCCCATACATCTATGAAAGTGTGGACGGACCGATATTTCTATTTCCGCCAACATTATCTCCCATACATCTATGAAAGTGTGGACGGACCGATAGTTCTATTTCCGCCAACAATATCTCCCATACATCTATGAAAGTGTGGACGGACCGATAGTTATATTTCCGCCAACATTATCTCCCATACATCTATGAAAGTGTGGACGGACCGATAGTTATATTTCCGCCAACAATATCTCCCATACATCTATGAAAGTGTGGACGGACCGATAGTTATATTTCCGCCAACATTATCTCCCATACATCTATGAAAGTGTGGACGGACCGATAGTTCTATTTCCGCCAACATTATCTCCCATACATCTATGAAAGTGTGGACGGACCGATAGTTATATTTCCGCCAACAATATCTCCCATACATCTATGAAAGTGTGGACGGACCGATAGTTATATTTCCGCCAACATTATCTCCCATACATCTATGAAAGTGTGGACGGACCGATAGTTCTATTTCCGCCAACATTATCTCCCATACATCTATGAAAGTGTGGACGGACCGATAGTTCTATTTCCGCCAACATTATCTCCCATACATCTATGAAAGTGTGGACGGACCGATAGTTATATTTCCGCCAACATTATCTCCCATACATCTATGAAAGTGTGGACGGACCGATAGTTATATTTCCGCCAACATTATCTCCCATACATCTATGAAAGTGTGGACGGACCGATAGTTATATTTCCGCCAACATTATCTCCCATACATCTATGAAAGTGTGGACGGACCGATAGTTCTATTTCCGCCAACATTATCTCCCATACATCTATGAAAGTGTGGACGGACCGATAGTTATATTTCCGCCAACATTATCTCCCATACATCTATGAAAGTGTGGACGGACCGATAGTTCTATTTCCGCCAACATTATCTCCCATACATCTATGAAAGTGTGGACGGACCGATAGTTATATTTCCGCCAACATTATCTCCCATACATCTATGAAAGTGTGGACGGACCGATAGTTCTATTTCCGCCAACATTATCTCCCATACATCTATGAAAGTGTGGACGGACCGATAGTTCTATTTCCGCCAACATTATCTCCCATACATCTATGAAAGTGTGGACGGACCGATAGTTATATTTCCGCCAACATTATCTCCCATACATCTATGAAAGTGTGGACGGACCGATATTTCTATTTCCGCCAACATTATCTCCCATACATCTATGAAAGTGTGGACGGACCGATAGTTATATTTCCGCCAACAATATCTCCCATACATCTATGAAAGTGTGGACGGACCGATAGTTCTATTTCCGCCAACATTATCTCCCATACATCTATGAAAGTGTGGACGGACCGATAGTTCTATTTCCGCCAACATTATCTCCCATACATCTATGAAAGTGTGGACGGACCGATATTTCTATTTCCGCCAACAATATCTCCCATACATCTATGAAAGTGTGGACGGACCGATAGTTATATTTCCGCCAACAATATCTCCCATACATCTATGAAAGTGTGGACGGACCGATAGTTATATTTCCGCCAACAATATCTCCCATACATCTATGAAAGTGTGGACGGACCGATAGTTATATTTCCGCCAACATTATCTCCCATACATCTATGAAAGTGTGGACGGACCGATAGTTCTATTTCCGCCAACATTATCTCCCATACATCTATGAAAGTGTGGACGGACCGATAGTTATATTTCCGCCAACATTATCTCCCATACATCTATGAAAGTGTGGACGGACCGATAGTTCTATTTCCGCCAACATTATCTCCCATACATCTATGAAAGTGTGGACGGACCGATAGTTATATTTCCGCCAACATTATCTCCCATACATCTATGAAAGTGTGGACGGACCGATAGTTCTATTTCCGCCAACATTATCTCCCATACATCTATGAAAGTGTGGACGGACCGATAGTTCTATTTCCGCCAACATTATCTCCCATACATCTATGAAAGTGTGGACGGACCGATAGTTCTATTTCCGCCAACATTATCTCCCATACATCTATGAAAGTGTGGACGGACCGATAGTTATATTTCCGCCAACATTATCTCCCATACATCTATGAAAGTGTGGACGGACCGATAGTTCTATTTCCGCCAACATTATCTCCCATACATCTATGAAAGTGTGGACGGACCGATAGTTCTATTTCCGCCAACATTATCTCCCATACATCTATGAAAGTGTGGACGGACCGATAGTTATATTTCCGCCAACATTATCTCCCATACATCTATGAAAGTGTGGACGGACCGATAGTTCTATTTCCGCCAACATTATCTCCCATACATCTATGAAAGTGTGGACGGACCGATAGTTATATTTCCGCCAACAATATCTCCCATACATCTATGAAAGTGTGGACGGACCGATAGTTCTATTTCCGCCAACATTATCTCCCATACATCTATGAAAGTGTGGACGGACCGATAGTTCTATTTCCGCCAACATTATCTCCCATACATCTATGAAAGTGTGGACGGACCGATATTTCTATTTCCGCCAACATTATCTCCCATACATCTATGAAAGTGTGGACGGACCGATAGTTCTATTTCCGCCAACATTATCTCCCATACATCTATGAAAGTGTGGACGGACCGATAGTTATATTTCCGCCAACAATATCTCCCATACATCTATGAAAGTGTGGACGGACCGATAGTTATATTTCCGCCAACATTATCTCCCATACATCTATGAAAGTGTGGACGGACCGATAGTTCTATTTCCGCCAACAATATCTCCCATACATCTATGAAAGTGTGGACGGACCGATATTTCTATTTCCGCCAACATTATCTCCCATACATCTATGAAAGTGTGGACGGACCGATAGTTCTATTTCCGCCAACATTATCTCCCATACATCTATGAAAGTGTGGACGGACCGATAGTTATATTTCCGCCAACATTATCTCCCATACATCTATGAAAGTGTGGACGGACCGATAGTTCTATTTCCGCCAACATTATCTCCCATACATCTATGAAAGTGTGGACGGACCGATATTTCTATTTCCGCCAACAATATCTCCCATACATCTATGAAAGTGTGGACGGACCGATAGTTCTATTTCCGCCAACAATATCTCCCATACATCTATGAAAGTGTGGACGGACCGATAGTTCTATTTCCGCCAACATTATCTCCCATACATCTATGAAAGTGTGGACGGACCGATAGTTCTATTTCCGCCAACAATATCTCCCATACATCTATGAAAGTGTGGACGGACCGATAGTTATATTTCCGCCAACATTATCTCCCATACATCTATGAAAGTGTGGACGGACCGATAGTTCTATTTCCGCCAACATTATCTCCCATACATCTATGAAAGTGTGGACGGACCGATATTTCTATTTCCGCCAACATTATCTCCCATACATCTATGAAAGTGTGGACGGACCGATAGTTATATTTCCGCCAACATTATCTCCCATACATCTATGAAAGTGTGGACGGACCGATAGTTATATTTCCGCCAACATTATCTCCCATACATCTATGAAAGTGTGGACGGACCGATAGTTCTATTTCCGCCAACATTATCTCCCATACATCTATGAAAGTGTGGACGGACCGATAGTTATATTTCCGCCAACATTATCTCCCATACATCTATGAAAGTGTGGACGGACCGATAGTTCTATTTCCGCCAACATTATCTCCCATACATCTATGAAAGTGTGGACGGACCGATATTTCTATTTCCGCCAACATTATCTCCCATACATCTATGAAAGTGTGGACGGACCGATAGTTCTATTTCCGCCAACATTATCTCCCATACATCTATGAAAGTGTGGACGGACCGATAGTTATATTTCCGCCAACATTATCTCCCATACATCTATGAAAGTGTGGACGGACCGATAGTTCTATTTCCGCCAACATTATCTCCCATACATCTATGAAAGTGTGGACGGACCGATAGTTCTATTTCCGCCAACAATATCTCCCATACATCTATGAAAGTGTGGACGGACCGATAGTTATATTTCCGCCAACATTATCTCCCATACATCTATGAAAGTGTGGACGGACCGATAGTTCTATTTCCGCCAACATTATCTCCCATACATCTATGAAAGTGTGGACGGACCGATAGTTCTATTTCCGCCAACATTATCTCCCATACATCTATGAAAGTGTGGACGGACCGATATTTCTATTTCCGCCAACATTATCTCCCATACATCTATGAAAGTGTGGACGGACCGATAGTTCTATTTCCGCCAACAATATCTCCCATACATCTATGAAAGTGTGGACGGACCGATAGTTATATTTCCGCCAACATTATCTCCCATACATCTATGAAAGTGTGGACGGACCGATAGTTATATTTCCGCCAACATTATCTCCCATACATCTATGAAAGTGTGGACGGACCGATAGTTATATTTCCGCCAACATTATCTCCCATACATCTATGAAAGTGTGGACGGACCGATAGTTCTATTTCCGCCAACATTATCTCCCATACATCTATGAAAGTGTGGACGGACCGATAGTTATATTTCCGCCAACATTATCTCCCATACATCTATGAAAGTGTGGACGGACCGATAGTTCTATTTCCGCCAACATTATCTCCCATACATCTATGAAAGTGTGGACGGACCGATAGTTCTATTTCCGCCAACATTATCTCCCATACATCTATGAAAGTGTGGACGGACCGATAGTTCTATTTCCGCCAACATTATCTCCCATACATCTATGAAAGTGTGGACGGACCGATAGTTATATTTCCGCCAACATTATCTCCCATACATCTATGAAAGTGTGGACGGACCGATAGTTATATTTCCGCCAACATTATCTCCCATACATCTATGAAAGTGTGGACGGACCGATAGTTATATTTCCGCCAACATTATCTCCCATACATCTATGAAAGTGTGGACGGACCGATAGTTCTATTTCCGCCAACATTATCTCCCATACATCTATGAAAGTGTGGACGGACCGATAGTTCTATTTCCGCCAACATTATCTCCCATACATCTATGAAAGTGTGGACGGACCGATAGTTCTATTTCCGCCAACATTATCTCCCATACATCTATGAAAGTGTGGACGGACCGATAGTTATATTTCCGCCAACATTATCTCCCATACATCTATGAAAGTGTGGACGGACCGATAGTTCTATTTCCGCCAACAATATCTCCCATACATCTATGAAAGTGTGGACGGACCGATAGTTATATTTCCGCCAACATTATCTCCCATACATCTATGAAAGTGTGGACGGACCGATAGTTATATTTCCGCCAACATTATCTCCCATACATCTATGAAAGTGTGGACGGACCGATAGTTTCTATTTCCGCCAACATTATCTCCCATACATCTATGAAAGTGTGGACGGACCGATAGTTCTATTTCCGCCAACATTATCTCCCATACATCTATGAAAGTGTGGACGGACCGATAGTTCTATTTCCGCCAACATTATCTCCCATACATCTATGAAAGTGTGGACGGACCGATAGTTCTATTTCCGCCAACATTATCTCCCATACATCTATGAAAGTGTGGACGGACCGATAGTTTATTTCCGCCAACATATCTCCCATACATCTATGAAAGTGTGGACGGACCGATAGTTTATTTCCGCCAACATTATCTCCCATACATCTATGAAAGTGTGGACGGACCGATAGTTCTATTTCCGCCAACATTATCTCCCATACATCTATGAAAGTGTGGACGGACCGATAGTTATATTTCCGCCAACATTATCTCCCATACATCTATGAAAGTGTGGACGGACCGATAGTTATATTTCCGCCAACATTATCTCCCATACATCTATGAAAGTGTGGACGGACCGATAGTTTATTTCCGCCAACATTATCTCCCATACATCTATGAAAGTGTGGACGGACCGATAGTTTATTTCCGCCAACATTATCTCCCATACATCTATGAAAGTGTGGACGGACCGATAGTTCTATTTCCGCCAACATTATCTCCCATACATCTATGAAAGTGTGGACGGACCGATAGTTCTATTTCCGCCAACATTATCTCCCATACATCTATGAAAGTGTGGACGGACCGATAGTTCTATTTCCGCCAACATTATCTCCCATACATCTATGAAAGTGTGGACGGACCGATAGTTCTATTTCCGCCAACATTATCTCCCATACATCTATGAAAGTGTGGACGGACCGATATTCTATTTCCGCCAACATTATCTCCCATACATCTATGAAAGTGTGGACGGACCGATAGTATTTCCGCCAACAATCTCCCATACATCTATGAAAGTGTGGACGGACCGATAGTTTATTTCCGCCAACATTATCTCCCATACATCTATGAAAGTGTGGACGGACCGATAGTTATATTTCCGCCAACATTATCTCCCATACATCTATGAAAGTGTGGACGGACCGATAGTTTATTTCCGCCAACATTATCTCCCATACATCTATGAAAGTGTGGACGGACCGATAGTTCTATTTCCGCCAACATTATCTCCCATACATCTATGAAAGTGTGGACGGACCGATAGTTTCTATTTCCGCCAACATTATCTCCCATACATCTATGAAAGTGTGGACGGACCGATAGTTTATTTCCGCCAACATTATCTCCCATACATCTATGAAAGTGTGGACGGACCGATAGTTCTATTTCCGCCAACATTATCTCCCATACATCTATGAAAGTGTGGACGGACCGATAGTTCTATTTCCGCCAACATTATCTCCCATACATCTATGAAAGTGTGGACGGACCGATAGTTCTATTTCCGCCAACATTATCTCCCATACATCTATGAAAGTGTGGACGGACCGATAGTTATATTTCCGCCAACATTATCTCCCATACATCTATGAAAGTGTGGACGGACCGATAGTTCTATTTCCGCCAACATTATCTCCCATACATCTATGAAAGTGTGGACGGACCGATAGTTCTATTTCCGCCAACATTATCTCCCATACATCTATGAAAGTGTGGACGGACCGATAGTTCTATTTCCGCCAACATTATCTCCCATACATCTATGAAAGTGTGGACGGACCGATAGTTCTATTTCCGCCAACATTATCTCCCATACATCTATGAAAGTGTGGACGGACCGATAGTTCTATTTCCGCCAACATTATCTCCCATACATCTATGAAAGTGTGGACGGACCGATAGTTTATTTCCGCCAACATATCTCCCATACATCTATGAAAGTGTGGACGGACCGATAGTTTATTTCCGCCAACATTATCTCCCATACATCTATGAAAGTGTGGACGGACCGATAGTTATATTTCCGCCAACATTATCTCCCATACATCTATGAAAGTGTGGACGGACCGATAGTTCTATTTCCGCCAACATTATCTCCCATACATCTATGAAAGTGTGGACGGACCGATAGTTATATTTCCGCCAACATTATCTCCCATACATCTATGAAAGTGTGGACGGACCGATAGTTATATTTCCGCCAACATTATCTCCCATACACCTATGAAAGTGTGGACGGACCGATAGTTCTATTTCCGCCAACATTATCTCCCATACATCTATGAAAGTGTGGACGGACCGATAGTTTATTTCCGCCAACATCTCCCATACATCTATGAAAGTGTGGACGGACCGATAGTTCTATTTCCGCCAACATTATCTCCCATACATCTATGAAAGTGTGGACGGACCGATAGTTATATTTCCGCCAACATATCTCCCATACATCTATGAAAGTGTGGACGGACCGATAGTTCTATTTCCGCCAACATTATCTCCCATACATCTATGAAAGTGTGGACGGACCGATAGTTCTATTTCCGCCAACATTATCTCCCATACATCTATGAAAGTGTGGACGGACCGATAGTTTATTTCCGCCAACATTATCTCCCATACATCTATGAAAGTGTGGACGGACCGATAGTTATATTTCCGCCAACATTATCTCCCATACATCTATGAAAGTGTGGACGGACCGATAGTTCTATTTCCGCCAACATTATCTCCCATACATCTATGAAAGTGTGGACGGACCGATAGTTCTATTTCCGCCAACATATCTCCCATACATCTATGAAAGTGTGGACGGACCGATAGTTCTATTTCCGCCAACATTATCTCCCATACATCTATGAAAGTGTGGACGGACCGATAGTTCTATTTCCGCCAACATTATCTCCCATACATCTATGAAAGTGTGGACGGACCGATAGTTCTATTTCCGCCAACATTATCTCCCATACATCTATGAAAGTGTGGACGGACCGATAGTTCTATTTCCGCCAACATTATCTCCCATACATCTATGAAAGTGTGGACGGACCGATAGTTCTATTTCCGCCAACATTATCTCCCATACATCTATGAAAGTGTGGACGGACCGATAGTTATATTTCCGCCAACATTATCTCCCATACATCTATGAAAGTGTGGACGGACCGATAGTTATATTTCCGCCAACATTATCTCCCATACATCTATGAAAGTGTGGACGGACCGATAGTTCTATTTCCGCCAACATTATCTCCCATACATCTATGAAAGTGTGGACGGACCGATAGTTCTATTTCCGCCAACATTATCTCCCATACATCTATGAAAGTGTGGACGGACCGATAGTTCTATTTCCGCCAACATTATCTCCCATACATCTATGAAAGTGTGGACGGACCGATAGTTTATTTCCGCCAACATTATCTCCCATACATCTATGAAAGTGTGGACGGACCGATAGTTATATTTCCGCCAACATTATCTCCCATACATCTATGAAAGTGTGGACGGACCGATAGTTTATTTCCGCCAACATTATCTCCCATACATCTATGAAAGTGTGGACGGACCGATAGTTCTATTTCCGCCAACATTATCTCCCATACATCTATGAAAGTGTGGACGGACCGATAGTCTATTTCCGCCAACATTATCTCCCATACATCTATGAAAGTGTGGACGGACCGATAGTTATATTTCCGCCAACATTATCTCCCATACATCTATGAAAGTGTGGACGGACCGATAGTTCTATTTCCGCCAACATTATCTCCCATACATCTATGAAAGTGTGGACGGACCGATAGTTATATTTCCGCCAACATTATCTCCCATACATCTATGAAAGTGTGGACGGACCGATAGTTCTATTTCCGCCAACATTATCTCCCATACATCTATGAAAGTGTGGACGGACCGATAGTTCTATTTCCGCCAACATTATCTCCCATACATCTATGAAAGTGTGGACGGACCGATAGTTCTATTTCCGCCAACATTATCTCCCATACATCTATGAAAGTGTGGACGGACCGATAGTTCTATTTCCGCCAACATTATCTCCCATACATCTATGAAAGTGTGGACGGACCGATAGTTCTATTTCCGCCAACATTATCTCCCATACATCTATGAAAGTGTGGACGGACCGATAGTTCTATTTCCGCCAACATATCTCCCATACATCTATGAAAGTGTGGACGGACCGATAGTTATATTTCCGCCAACATTATCTCCCATACATCTATGAAAGTGTGGACGGACCGATAGTTCTATTCCGCCAACATTATCTCCCATACATCTATGAAAGTGTGGACGGACCGATAGTTCTATTTCCGCCAACATATCTCCCATACATCTATGAAAGTGTGGACGGACCGATAGTTCTATTTCCGCCAACATTATCTCCCATACATCTATGAAAGTGTGGACGGACCGATAGTTCTATTTCCGCCAACATTATCTCCCATACATCTATGAAAGTGTGGACGGACCGATAGTTTATTTCCGCCAACATATCTCCCATACATCTATGAAAGTGTGGACGGACCGATAGTTCTATTTCCGCCAACATATCTCCCATACATCTATGAAAGTGTGGACGGACCGATAGTTCTATTTCCGCCAACATTATCTCCCATACATCTATGAAAGTGTGGACGGACCGATAGTTCTATTTCCGCCAACATTATCTCCCATACATCTATGAAAGTGTGGACGGACCGATAGTTATATTTCCGCCAACATATCTCCCATACATCTATGAAAGTGTGGACGGACCGATAGTTCTATTTCCGCCAACATTATCTCCCATACATCTATGAAAGTGTGGACGGACCGATAGTTTATTTCCGCCAACATATCTCCCATACATCTATGAAAGTGTGGACGGACCGATATTTCTATTTCCGCCAACAATTATCTCCCATACATCTATGAAAGTGTGGACGGACCGATAGTTCTATTTCCGCCAACATTATCTCCCATACATCTATGAAAGTGTGGACGGACCGATAGTTCTATTTCCGCCAACATTATCTCCCATACATCTATGAAAGTGTGGACGGACCGATAGTTCTATTTCCGCCAACATATCTCCCATACATCTATGAAAGTGTGGACGGACCGATAGTTCTATTTCCGCCAACATATCTCCCATACATCTATGAAAGTGTGGACGGACCGATAGTTCTATTTCCGCCAACATTATCTCCCATACATCTATGAAAGTGTGGACGGACCGATAGTTATATTTCCGCCAACATTATCTCCCATACATCTATGAAAGTGTGGACGGACCGATAGTTCTATTTCCGCCAACATTATCTCCCATACATCTATGAAAGTGTGGACGGACCGATAGTTCTATTTCCGCCAACATTATCTCCCATACATCTATGAAAGTGTGGACGGACCGATAGTTATATTTCCGCCAACATTATCTCCCATACATCTATGAAAGTGTGGACGGACCGATAGTTATATTTCCGCCAACATTATCTCCCATACATCTATGAAAGTGTGGACGGACCGATAGTTATATTTCCGCCAACATTATCTCCCATACATCTATGAAAGTGTGGACGGACCGATAGTTATATTTCCGCCAACATTATCTCCCATACATCTATGAAAGTGTGGACGGACCGATAGTTCTATTTCCGCCAACATTATCTCCCATACATCTATGAAAGTGTGGACGGACCGATAGTTCTATTTCCGCCAACATATCTCCCATACATCTATGAAAGTGTGGACGGACCGATAGTTCTATTTCCGCCAACATTATCTCCCATACATCTATGAAAGTGTGGACGGACCGATAGTTATATTTCCGCCAACATTATCTCCCATACATCTATGAAAGTGTGGACGGACCGATAGTTCTATTTCCGCCAACATTATCTCCCATACATCTATGAAAGTGTGGACGGACCGATATATTTCCGCCAACATTATCTCCCATACATCTATGAAAGTGTGGACGGACCGATAGTTCTATTTCCGCCAACATTATCTCCCATACATCTATGAAAGTGTGGACGGACCGATAGTTCTATTTCCGCCAACATTATCTCCCATACATCTATGAAAGTGTGGACGGACCGATAGTTCTATTTCCGCCAACATTATCTCCCATACATCTATGAAAGTGTGGACGGACCGATAGTTCTATTTCCGCCAACATTATCTCCCATACATCTATGAAAGTGTGGACGGACCGATATTCTATTTCCGCCAACATTATCTCCCATACATCTATGAAAGTGTGGACGGACCGATAGTTATATTTCCGCCAACATTATCTCCCATACATCTATGAAAGTGTGGACGGACCGATAGTTTATTTCCGCCAACATTATCTCCCATACATCTATGAAAGTGTGGACGGACCGATAGTTCTATTTCCGCCAACATTATCTCCCATACATCTATGAAAGTGTGGACGGACCGATAGTTATATTTCCGCCAACATTATCTCCCATACATCTATGAAAGTGTGGACGGACCGATAGTTCTATTTCCGCCAACATTATCTCCCATACATCTATGAAAGTGTGGACGGACCGATAGTTCTATTTCCGCCAACATTATCTCCCATACATCTATGAAAGTGTGGACGGACCGATAGTTATATTTCCGCCAACATTATCTCCCATACATCTATGAAAGTGTGGACGGACCGATAGTTCTATTTCCGCCAACATTATCTCCCATACATCTATGAAAGTGTGGACGGACCGATATTTCTATTTCCGCCAACATTATCTCCCATACATCTATGAAAGTGTGGACGGACCGATAGTTATATTTCCGCCAACATTATCTCCCATACATCTATGAAAGTGTGGACGGACCGATAGTTCTATTTCCGCCAACATTATCTCCCATACATCTATGAAAGTGTGGACGGACCGATAGTTCTATTTCCGCCAACATTATCTCCCATACATCTATGAAAGTGTGGACGGACCGATAGTTCTATTTCCGCCAACATTATCTCCCATACATCTATGAAAGTGTGGACGGACCGATAGTTCTATTTCCGCCAACATTATCTCCCATACATCTATGAAAGTGTGGACGGACCGATAGTTCTATTTCCGCCAACATTATCTCCCATACATCTATGAAAGTGTGGACGGACCGATAGTTCTATTTCCGCCAACATTATCTCCCATACATCTATGAAAGTGTGGACGGACCGATAGTTCTATTTCCGCCAACATTATCTCCCATACATCTATGAAAGTGTGGACGGACCGATATTTCTATTTCCGCCAACATATCTCCCATACATCTATGAAAGTGTGGACGGACCGATAGTTCTATTTCCGCCAACATTATCTCCCATACATCTATGAAAGTGTGGACGGACCGATAGTTCTATTTCCGCCAACATTATCTCCCATACATCTATGAAAGTGTGGACGGACCGATAGTTCTATTTCCGCCAACATTATCTCCCATACATCTATGAAAGTGTGGACGGACCGATAGTTCTATTTCCGCCAACATATCTCCCATACATCTATGAAAGTGTGGACGGACCGATATTTCTATTTCCGCCAACATTATCTCCCATACATCTATGAAAGTGTGGACGGACCGATAGTTCTATTTCCGCCAACATTATCTCCCATACATCTATGAAAGTGTGGACGGACCGATAGTTCTATTTCCGCCAACATATCTCCCATACATCTATGAAAGTGTGGACGGACCGATATTTCTATTTCCGCCAACATTATCTCCCATACATCTATGAAAGTGTGGACGGACCGATTTCTATTTCCGCCAACATTATCTCCCATACATCTATGAAAGTGTGGACGGACCGATAGTTATATTTCCGCCAACATATCTCCCATACATCTATGAAAGTGTGGACGGACCGATAGTTATATTTCCGCCAACATTATCTCCCATACATCTATGAAAGTGTGGACGGACCGATAGTTATATTTCCGCCAACATTATCTCCCATACATCTATGAAAGTGTGGACGGACCGATAGTTCTATTTCCGCCAACATTATCTCCCATACATCTATGAAAGTGTGGACGGACCGATATTTCTATTTCCGCCAACATTATCTCCCATACATCTATGAAAGTGTGGACGGACCGATAGTTCTATTTCCGCCAACATTATCTCCCATACATCTATGAAAGTGTGGACGGACCGATAGTTCTATTTCCGCCAACATTATCTCCCATACATCTATGAAAGTGTGGACGGACCGATAGTTCTATTTCCGCCAACATTATCTCCCATACATCTATGAAAGTGTGGACGGACCGATAGTTCTATTTCCGCCAACATTATCTCCCATACATCTATGAAAGTGTGGACGGACCGATAGTTCTATTTCCGCCAACATTATCTCCCATACATCTATGAAAGTGTGGACGGACCGATAGTTATATTTCCGCCAACATATCTCCCATACATCTATGAAAGTGTGGACGGACCGATAGTTATATTTCCGCCAACATTATCTCCCATACATCTATGAAAGTGTGGACGGACCGATAGTTCTATTTCCGCCAACATTATCTCCCATACATCTATGAAAGTGTGGACGGACCGATATTTCTATTTCCGCCAACATTATCTCCCATACATCTATGAAAGTGTGGACGGACCGATAGTTCTATTTCCGCCAACATTATCTCCCATACATCTATGAAAGTGTGGACGGACCGATAGTTATATTTCCGCCAACATATCTCCCATACATCTATGAAAGTGTGGACGGACCGATAGTTATATTTCCGCCAACATTATCTCCCATACATCTATGAAAGTGTGGACGGACCGATAGTTCTATTTCCGCCAACATTATCTCCCATACATCTATGAAAGTGTGGACGGACCGATAGTTCTATTTCCGCCAACATTATCTCCCATACATCTATGAAAGTGTGGACGGACCGATATTCTATTTCCGCCAACATTATCTCCCATACATCTATGAAAGTGTGGACGGACCGATAGTTCTATTTCCGCCAACATTATCTCCCATACATCTATGAAAGTGTGGACGGACCGATAGTTCTATTTCCGCCAACATATCTCCCATACATCTATGAAAGTGTGGACGGACCGATAGTTCTATTTCCGCCAACATTATCTCCCATACATCTATGAAAGTGTGGACGGACCGATATTTCTATTTCCGCCAAATATCTCCCATACATCTATGAAAGTGTGGACGGACCGATAGTTATATTTCCGCCAACATTATCTCCCATACATCTATGAAAGTGTGGACGGACCGATAGTTCTATTTCCGCCAACATTATCTCCCATACATCTATGAAAGTGTGGACGGACCGATAGTTTATTTCCGCCAACATTATCTCCCATACATCTATGAAAGTGTGGACGGACCGATAGTTCTATTTCCGCCAACATTATCTCCCATACATCTATGAAAGTGTGGACGGACCGATAGTTCTATTTCCGCCAACATTATCTCCCATACATCTATGAAAGTGTGGACGGACCGATAGTTCTATTTCCGCCAACATTATCTCCCATACATCTATGAAAGTGTGGACGGACCGATAGTTATATTTCCGCCAACATTATCTCCCATACATCTATGAAAGTGTGGACGGACCGATAGTTCTATTTCCGCCAACATTATCTCCCATACATCTATGAAAGTGTGGACGGACCGATAGTTCTATTTCCGCCAACATTATCTCCCATACATCTATGAAAGTGTGGACGGACCGATAGTTCTATTTCCGCCAACATTATCTCCCATACATCTATGAAAGTGTGGACGGACCGATAGTTCTATTTCCGCCAACATTATCTCCCATACATCTATGAAAGTGTGGACGGACCGATAGTTCTATTTCCGCCAACATTATCTCCCATACATCTATGAAAGTGTGGACGGACCGATAGTTATATTTCCGCCAACATATCTCCCATACATCTATGAAAGTGTGGACGGACCGATAGTTATATTTCCGCCAACATTATCTCCCATACATCTATGAAAGTGTGGACGGACCGATAGTTATATTTCCGCCAACATATCTCCCATACATCTATGAAAGTGTGGACGGACCGATATTTCTATTTCCGCCAACATTATCTCCCATACATCTATGAAAGTGTGGACGGACCGATAGTTCTATTTCCGCCAACATTATCTCCCATACATCTATGAAAGTGTGGACGGACCGATAGTTATATTTCCGCCAACATTATCTCCCATACATCTATGAAAGTGTGGACGGACCGATAGTTATATTTCCGCCAACATTATCTCCCATACATCTATGAAAGTGTGGACGGACCGATAGTTCTATTTCCGCCAACATTATCTCCCATACATCTATGAAAGTGTGGACGGACCGATAGTTCTATTTCCGCCAACATTATCTCCCATACATCTATGAAAGTGTGGACGGACCGATAGTTATATTTCCGCCAACATATCTCCCATACATCTATGAAAGTGTGGACGGACCGATAGTTCTATTTCCGCCAACATTATCTCCCATACATCTATGAAAGTGTGGACGGACCGATAGTTATATTTCCGCCAACATATCTCCCATACATCTATGAAAGTGTGGACGGACCGATAGTTATATTTCCGCCAACATTATCTCCCATACATCTATGAAAGTGTGGACGGACCGATAGTTCTATTTCCGCCAACATATCTCCCATACATCTATGAAAGTGTGGACGGACCGATATTTCTATTTCCGCCAACATTATCTCCCATACATCTATGAAAGTGTGGACGGACCGATAGTTCTATTTCCGCCAACATATCTCCCATACATCTATGAAAGTGTGGACGGACCGATAGTTCTATTTCCGCCAACATATTCCCATACATCTATGAAAGTGTGGACGGACCGATAGTTCTATTTCCGCCAACATTATCTCCCATACATCTATGAAAGTGTGGACGGACCGATAGTTCTATTTCCGCCAACATATCTCCCATACATCTATGAAAGTGTGGACGGACCGATAGTTATATTTCCGCCAACATTATCTCCCATACATCTATGAAAGTGTGGACGGACCGATAGTTCTATTTCCGCCAACATTATCTCCCATACATCTATGAAAGTGTGGACGGACCGATAGTTCTATTTCCGCCAACATTATCTCCCATACATCTATGAAAGTGTGGACGGACCGATATTTCTATTTCCGCCAACATTATCTCCCATACATCTATGAAAGTGTGGACGGACCGATAGTTCTATTTCCGCCAACATTATCTCCCATACATCTATGAAAGTGTGGACGGACCGATAGTTATATTTCCGCCAACAATATCTCCCATACATCTATGAAAGTGTGGACGGACCGATAGTTCTATTTCCGCCAACATATCTCCCATACATCTATGAAAGTGTGGACGGACCGATAGTTCTATTTCCGCCAACATTATCTCCCATACATCTATGAAAGTGTGGACGGACCGATATTTCTATTTCCGCCAACATATCTCCCATACATCTATGAAAGTGTGGACGGACCGATAGTTATATTTCCGCCAACATATCTCCATACATCTATGAAAGTGTGGACGGACCGATAGTTCTATTTCCGCCAACATTATCTCCCATACATCTATGAAAGTGTGGACGGACCGATAGTTATATTTCCGCCAACATATCTCCCATACATCTATGAAAGTGTGGACGGACCGATATTTCTATTTCCGCCAACAATATCTCCCATACATCTATGAAAGTGTGGACGGACCGATAGTTATATTTCCGCCAACAATATCTCCCATACATCTATGAAAGTGTGGACGGACCGATAGTTCTATTTCCGCCAACATTATCTCCCATACATCTATGAAAGTGTGGACGGACCGATAGTTCTATTTCCGCCAACATTATCTCCCATACATCTATGAAAGTGTGGACGGACCGATAGTTATATTTCCGCCAACATATCTCCCATACATCTATGAAAGTGTGGACGGACCGATATTTCTATTTCCGCCAACATTATCTCCCATACATCTATGAAAGTGTGGACGGACCGATATTTCTATTTCCGCCAACATTATCTCCCATACATCTATGAAAGTGTGGACGGACCGATAGTTATATTTCCGCCAACATTATCTCCCATACATCTATGAAAGTGTGGACGGACCGATAGTTATATTTCCGCCAACATTATCTCCCATACATCTATGAAAGTGTGGACGGACCGATAGTTCTATTTCCGCCAACATTATCTCCCATACATCTATGAAAGTGTGGACGGACCGATAGTTCTATTTCCGCCAACATTATCTCCCATACATCTATGAAAGTGTGGACGGACCGATAGTTATATTTCCGCCAACATATCTCCCATACATCTATGAAAGTGTGGACGGACCGATAGTTCTATTTCCGCCAACATTATCTCCCATACCTATGAAAGTGTGGACGGACCGATAGTTATATTTCCGCCAACATATCTCCCATACATCTATGAAAGTGTGGACGGACCGATAGTTATATTTCCGCCAACATTATCTCCCATACATCTATGAAAGTGTGGACGGACCGATAGTTATATTTCCGCCAACATATCTCCCATACATCTATGAAAGTGTGGACGGACCGATATTTCTATTTCCGCCAACATTATCTCCCATACATCTATGAAAGTGTGGACGGACCGATATTTCTATTTCCGCCAACATTATCTCCCATACATCTATGAAAGTGTGGACGGACCGATAGTTCTATTTCCGCCAACATATCTCCATACATCTATGAAAGTGTGGACGGACCGATAGTTCTATTTCCGCCAACATTATCTCCCATACATCTATGAAAGTGTGGACGGACCGATATTCTATTTCCGCCAACATATCTCCCATACATCTATGAAAGTGTGGACGGACCGATAGTTCTATTTCCGCCAACATTATCTCCCATACATCTATGAAAGTGTGGACGGACCGATAGTTCTATTTCCGCCAACATTATCTCCCATACATCTATGAAAGTGTGGACGGACCGATAGTTCTATTTCCGCCAACATTATCTCCCATACATCTATGAAAGTGTGGACGGACCGATATTTCTATTTCCGCCAACATTATCTCCCATACATCTATGAAAGTGTGGACGGACCGATAGTTCTATTTCCGCCAACATTATCTCCCATACATCTATGAAAGTGTGGACGGACCGATAGTTATATTTCCGCCAACAATATCTCCCATACATCTATGAAAGTGTGGACGGACCGATAGTTCTATTTCCGCCAACAATATCTCCCATACATCTATGAAAGTGTGGACGGACCGATAGTTCTATTTCCGCCAACATTATCTCCCATACATCTATGAAAGTGTGGACGGACCGATATTTCTATTTCCGCCAACATATCTCCCATACATCTATGAAAGTGTGGACGGACCGATAGTTATATTTCCGCCAACAATATCTCCCATACATCTATGAAAGTGTGGACGGACCGATAGTTCTATTTCCGCCAACATTATCTCCCATACATCTATGAAAGTGTGGACGGACCGATAGTTCTATTTCCGCCAACATTATCTCCCATACATCTATGAAAGTGTGGACGGACCGATATTTCTATTTCCGCCAACATATCTCCCATACATCTATGAAAGTGTGGACGGACCGATAGTTATATTTCCGCCAACATATCTCCCATACATCTATGAAAGTGTGGACGGACCGATAGTTATATTTCCGCCAACATTATCTCCCATACACTATGAAAGTGTGGACGGACCGATAGTTCTATTTCCGCCAACATTATCTCCCATACATCTATGAAAGTGTGGACGGACCGATAGTTATATTTCCGCCAACATTATCTCCCATACACCTATGAAAGTGTGGACGGACCGATAGTTATATTTCCGCCAACATTATCTCCCATACACCTATGAAAGTGTGGACGGACCGATATTTCTATTTCCGCCAACATTATCTCCCATACATCTATGAAATGTGGACGGACCGATATTTCTATTTCCGCCAACATTATCTCCCATACATCTATGAAAGTGTGGACGGACCGATAGTTATATTTCCGCCAACATTATCTCCCATACATCTATGAAAGTGTGGACGGACCGATAGTTATATTTCCGCCAACATTATCTCCCATACATCTATGAAAGTGTGGACGGACCGATAGTTCTATTTCCGCAACATTATCTCCCATACATCTATGAAAGTGTGGACGGACCGATAGTTCTATTTCCGCCAACATTATCTCCCATACATCTATGAAAGTGTGGACGGACCGATAGTTATATTTCCGCCAACATATCTCCCATACATCTATGAAAGTGTGGACGGACCGATAGTTCTATTTCCGCCAACATATCTCCCATACATCTATGAAAGTGTGGACGGACCGATAGTTATATTTCCGCCAACAATATCTAACATACATCTATGAAAGTGTACGGACCGATATTTCTATTTCCGCCAACAATATCTCCCATACATCTATGAAAGTGTGGACGGACCGATAGTTATATTTCCGCCAACAATATCTCCCATACATCTATGAAAGTGTGGACGGACCGATAGTTATATTTCCGCCAACATTATCTCCCATACACCTATGAAAGTGTGGACGGACCGATAGTTCTATTTCCGCCAACATTATCTCCCATACACCTATGAAAGTGTGGACGGACCGATAGTTATATTTCCGCCAACATTATCTCCCATACACCTATGAAAGTGTGGACGGACCGATAGTTATATTTCCGCCAACATTATCTCCCATACACCTATGAAAGTGTGGACGGACCGATATTTCTATTTCCGCCAACATTATCTCCCATACATCTATGAAATGTGGACGGACCGATATTTCTGTTTCGCCAACATTATCTCTCATACATCTATGAAAGTGTGGACGGACCGATATTTCTATTTCCGCCAACATTATCTCCCATACATCTATGAAAGTGTGGACGGACCGATATTTCTATTTCCGCCAACATTATCTCCCATACATCTATGAAAGTGTGGACGGACCGATAGTTATATTTCCGCCAACAATATCTAACATACATCTATGAAAGTGTGGACGGACCGATAGTTATATTTCCGCCAACATTATCTCCCATACATCTATGAAAGTGTGGACGGACCGATAGTTATATTTCCGCCAAAATATCTCCCATACATCTATGAAACTGTGGACGGACCGATATTTCTATTTCCGCCAACATTATCTCCCATACATCTATGAAAGTGTGGACGGACCGATATTTCTATTTCCGCCAACATTATCTCCCATACATCTATGAAAGTGTGGACGGACCGATAGTTATATTTCCGCCAACATTATCTCCCATACATCTATGAAAGTGTGGACGGACCGATAGTTATATTTCCGCCAACATTATCTCCCATACATCTATGAAAGTGTGGACGGACCGATAGTTCTATTTCCGCCAACATTATCTCCCATACATCTATGAAAGTGTGGACGGACCGATAGTTCTATTTCCGCCAACATTATCTCCCATACATCTATGAAAGTGTGGACGGACCGATAGTTATATTTCCGCCAACATCATCTCCCATACATCTATGAAAGTGTGGACGGACCGATAGTTCTATTTCCGCCAACATTATCTCCCATACACCTATGAAAGTGTGGACGGACTGATAGTTATATTTCCGCCAACAATATCTAACATACATCTATGAAAGTGTGGACGGACCGATAGTTATATTTCCGCCAACATTATCTCCCATACATCTATGAAAGTGTGGACGGACCGATAGTTATATTTCCGCCAACAATATCTCCCATACATCTATGAAAGTGTGGACGGACCGATATTTCTATTTCCGCCAACATTATCTCCCATACATCTATGAAAGTGTGGACGGACCGATATTTCTATTTCCGCCAACATTATCTCCCATACATCTATGAAAGTGTGGACGGACCGATAGTTCTATTTCCGCCAACAATATCTCACATACATCTATGAAAGTGTGGACGGACCGATAGTTCTATTTCCGCCAACATTATCTCCCATACATCTATGAAAGTGTGGACGGACCGATATTTCTATTTCCGCCAACAATATCTCCCATACATCTATGAAAGTGTGGACGGACCGATAGTTATATTTCCGCCAACATTATCTCCCATACATCTATGAAAGTGTGGACGGACCGATAGTTCTATTTCCGCCAACATTATCTCCCATACATCTATGAAAGTGTGGACGGACCGATAGTTATATTTCCGCCAACATCATCTCCCATACATCTATGAAAGTGTGGACGGACCGATAGTTCTATTTCCGCCAACATTATCTCCCATACACCTATGAAAGTGTGGACGGACCGATAGTTCTATTTCCGCCAACATTATCTCCCATACATCTATGAAAGTGTGGACGGATCGATAGTTATATATTTCCACCAACATTATCTCCCATACACCTATGAAAGTGTGGACGGACCGATAGTTATATTTCCGCCAACATTATCTCCCATACACCTATGAAAGTGTGGACGGACCGATATTTCTATTTCCGCCAACATTATCTCCCATACATCTATGAAAGTGTGGACGGACCGATATTTCTATTTCCGCCAACATTATCTCCCATACATCTATAAAAGTGTGGACGGACCGATATTTCTATTTCCGCCAACATTATCTCCCATACATCTATGATAGTGTGGACGGATCGATATTTCTATTTCCGCCAACATTATCTCCCATACATCTATGAAAGTGTGGACGGACCGATATTTCTATTTCCGCCAACATTATCTCCCATACATCTATGAAAGTGTGGACGGACCGATATTTCTATTTCCGCCAACATTATCTCCCATATATCTATGAAAGTGTGGACGGACCGATATTTATTTCCGCCAACATTATCTACCATACATCTATGAAAGTGTGGACGGACCGATATTTATATTTCCGCCAACATTATCTCCCATACATCTATGAAAGTGTGGACGGACCGATAGTTCTATTTCCGCCAACATTATCTCCCATACATCTATGAAAGTGTGGACGGACCGATAGTTCTATTTCCGCCAACATTATCTCCCATACATCTATGAAAGTGTGGACGGACCGATAGTTCTATTTCCGCCAACATTATCTCCCATATATCTATGAAAGTGTGGACGGACCGATAGTTATATTTCCGCCAACATTATCTCCCATACATCTATGAAAGTGTGGACGGACCGATAGTTCTATTTCCGCCAACATTATCTCCCATACATCTATGAAAGTGTGGACGGACCGATAGTTCTATTTCCGCCAACATTATCTCCCATACATCTATGAAAGTGTGGACGGACCGATAGTTCTATTTCCGCCAACATTATCTCCCACACATCTATGAAAGTGTGGACGGACCGATAGTTCTATTTCCGCCAACATTATCTCCCTTACATCTATGAAAGTGTGGACGGATGTTGACTTTAGACATATCTAATGTTGTAATGAACGAAGCTGATGAGTAATGATGACCTACCATAAACTGACTGCTGGGGACTGCGAAACGATGAAGAAGTAGAGGTAGACAGAGATAGAGCTGGGAAGATAGCATCAAAGACTTAGACAGAGCTTAATTTCGCACAGTGACTCTAGATAGAGATCAATGGGGTTTGTTCAGCAACAACTTCCAGAATTACGGGATGAGGAAAGGGTAAAGAAAAGGAAAATGAAAGAGATAAAAAAAAATAATATGAGATGGATATATACAATATTACCAGAAGTAACAAAACAGCTAGGGCAAACATTAAGCCGTTTCTTCAACAGAGCAGTCTACAAAAAGAGGGGATCACCTCACATACTTAGGGATACATGCAAGGTATAACAAATGACACAATTCTAGGAAAACAAGACAGAATGATAAGGACAAAATACTGGTGAAAGAAAAGTATGATCTAAACACGAAGCACAGAAACTTCATAGAATGTTACTATTGAATCTATTAAGCAGAAGGCACGAAGGTTCATATGAGAGTACAAAAACAGCGTTCTCAGCAGAACTCACACATGGCTAACCGAATGTTCGTGGCTGCAAGTCTCGGTGACGCTCTACTCCCAGGGTAGACTAGCGCTCGGTGTCAAAGAGAAGGTCAATCTGACAATCTTCTCACAGACGACGGTGACAGTCTGGTGAAGTATACAATTTGCTAGTCAAGTGAGCTGTCAATGTGTGTTTGACTTCCCCTATTACAAGGAAAGCTTAGGACACGGGAATGCTGAATGTGCTGCCGTTTTAAATATATTTCTAATCCACCCTTGAGTGGTGTAGGCAATACAATATAGCAAATAAAACACGCTTCATAGATTACAGCAAATAATTTGACTGCGTACACTATCAGAACCTGTGGAACATCATGAAAGATATCGGCTTTCCAACTCACCTAATACAACTCATCGAAAGACTATATCACGAACAGCAAGCAGCTATCAAGATAGCGGGCGAAACATCAAATTGGTTTGAAGCACAAAAAGGAGTGAGGCATGAATGCATCTTCTCTCCATACCTGTTCAACATCCTTGCTGAAACATCGTTAGAAATGTCAGAAACGATGACAGATTTGTGAAGTTCGACCCTTTCACAATAAATGGCAACATAACCCCAGAACTTAGATATGCTGATAACGCAAGTTATCTTATCTATTAGTCCGTGTGAGAAACAATTTAGAAACAATAAACAATTTAGAGTTTAAAAACACAATAAAGATAAAAACCTCTATCTAAACATACAGAAAACTAAGATAATGTGCATTGACAAAACAAAACGACAACCCACAATCATCATGAACAGTGAAGAACTGGAAATCGCAACAAACTTTGAATATCTGGGATCTCTAGTAGAAACTAAACAATGAAAACTGCCAGAAAGAGATCAAAAGAAGATTAGCAATAGTAACACATAAATTAAATGCCACAAAGAATATGTGGCACAACACCAGCAGAGAGTAACATTAAAATTACTGAGAACATGTATCTTCCTAAAAGCAACATATGGTTGTGAACCATGGACAATCTCGCTAACAGAGAGGGAGAAAATTGATCAATTTGAAACAAAATACTACAGAAAAAAGCCTAATAAACCTTGGATAATGTAAAAGAGCAATGAAGACATACTAAAAGATTTACATATTATTCTACTATTCTACAGAGGAAATTAAAATACTATGGCCACATCAAAAGACACAGCGAGCTCGAAAGAACAATAATGGAAGACATGATTCCTGGACGTCGCTTCAGGGGCAGACCAAGAAGAAGGTGGTTTCAAGACATCAATGAGACCCTGAACGTGACAACAGAAGAAGTGGGAGATCTGGCTAGAGACAGATTCTTTCAGACGGGTTGTTGTGAATGCAACGTTCTGCAAAGGACATGGGACCTGATGATGATTTTCAAATCCAATCTCTCTCTCTCCCCCTCTCCTCTCTCTCTCTCTCTCTCTCCGTCTCTGTATATACTTCAGGCCACAATCTAAATAAGTTCAAAGAAAGCTTGACTGAATGCCACTTGTGATTGCTACAAAAGCTTTCTCTGTTCATCATATGGAGGACACCTCTATAGCAGGTGTTCAGCTCTTGTTTTGCTTCTGTCAGCCCTATTCTTAGGAAGTTCCTATCCTTAAAGAGTTGAAATGATGATACATCAGTCTGTTTTTGGCCTTTTCGGATTAAAGAAATTAATTGTTATTTATTTTTCTGAGCTGGTGGTAAGCGTTATTTATTGTAACACTGGTGTTATGTATGCTACTTGTTCATATATTTAAACCTGACAAAACTCTCAACACCTTATATCTCCTACAGAATGGTATTGCAGTATGGGTTTCGGTTGTATCCAAAATGGAGGAATTATTTTTCTCCGGCTGGTATAGAACCGTTTATCAGAGGTTTAACAAGCCGCTATCGTAAAAACGATTTTGTTAATGAAATGTAGACCTGATACATAATGTGTAAATTAGCAGTAGATAATAGTGATGTATTGTATTAGTAGTGGACTTCCGTTGTAATGATGGTGGATCTAGGTCACGTTCTCTCGATCGCTGCGGAAAGTGCATTCGGGATCTGATTAATTTCGGTTTTCTATTGCACTTTTCTGCGTTAAAGTAAAAATTATGATCTACTTATTACATCTGCGCCGCTAAAACGAAGTCGTACGCCGGCAACAGTCCCTTTTTGACAAATCAAGTGTTGTGAATGAGACCTTCCACCGTCTAGACTTGATCTGCGCTTTACGTCACATTGGTGCTGTTCAAGACCGTTGTTGGAATTAACCTTGACGCAAGTTATTTCCATGTTACTCATTAATGTAAACTACTTCGTCAGCCGCAGTTTTATCTCTTTAGGGAATTTGCACCGTGTTTTGTGCGTCGTAGGCTGCTTTCACTAGAGTAATCAGGATTCTAAAGGGAGCGAAATTGTTGTGTGTACGACATTGTTGTGTGCTACATCATCGTAATGGCTCATCGTACATCCCTAGACCAGCCGTACGCTAATCTTACGGTCTGTTGTTTGATGTGCGACGGGGATAATCTGACGACTAACTGTGTGTCTATATGTTCGGAATTGGAGTCAACAACGATGACCTAACATCATCAAGTGCTATATATTTTAAAAAATACAACGATCATCATTTTCAGGAGGACGTGAACTTCCGGTATATTGTGGATAGGCGGCGGGAACAATTGAAGGCTATGCATGAAAAATGTTTCTTGTTGCAGTTTCCTCATATTCCAAGTCCTGCTTGTTGCAGGAGCTACAAAGTTAAGTGCTCTGTGCACACCGAGAACTGTGTGTCTCATCGGTTTTGATCATGTTTCGATATTCCAATTGTTTACGATGAATGATGATATCGTATGACAGGGAACAGTTGGCTGTGTTCACTTTCTGCGCGGTTTCGCCTTATGTTTTTTGGCGAGTGCTGAGACTGCTATGATGGGGATTACAATTACCTTTATTTGTTTGGGAGATGAGATATTAATTCGGATGATTCCGCTGGCACGGGCGTTTGAGCAATTATGCATTTTAATTCGTTTGAAGTGGTACCGGGGCCTTCCTTCCATAACCAAATAGTGATAGTATTTTCGGCCCTAATTCAACAACAAAAATAGGATTCTTGAATGTATGAGCATTGGCCGCGCCCACGAAACAAGCACAAGTCGCGAGCAAGATGGATAGATACGATCTAGATATTTTAGGATTAAGCATAGTGCGCTGGCTTGGAATAGGTAGGAAATCTGTTGATAATAATGTACTATCAACCCTAATGTATGCGTGTGAAAGCTGGAAAACAACAAGAGACATAGAAACAAAGATGAACGCATTCGAAAATAAATGTCTAAGGAAAATACTTGGTATAGCGTGGGACGAATTCAAAACAAACGAGGAAATTAGAGAAATCGCCAATCAACCACTAATATAAAATCAGTAATAAAGAAAAGATGATGGTCATATGCTGGACATGTGATGAGAAGAGATAATAACCGAATAGCAAATCAAGCCCTCATGTGAGAAACAACAGGTAAGAGGAAAAGAGGAAGACCCAGAGAGACACTGAGAAGAACATTATCAGAGAGGCAAGAGCAGCAGGAATCGGCTCCTTCAACGAGATAGAGCTGCTTGCACAGAACAGAGACAAATGGCGAGATTTGATAAAAGATCTTTACAAAGATTGAAAACTGCTAGAATAAAAATGTAGATAAGTGAAGGAGTATCTGGGTCTATGCCCTATGGGCCGGTTACGACTCGAAAGGTCAATAGGTAGATAGATAGAACAACAACAACAACAACAAAGTAAAATATTATGAAGATTAACTCTAAAACCAGTGGCCCGATGAATATATTTCTGTAGCACATTCTCATGTGCGTTCAAGAGTTCATTCACACCCCTTGCTATGTTCACTGCCTTCTATCAGAGTTGTCCATGTCGGAAGACGATCGATAGCAATACTCAGATATTTTGGGTTTTCATCCAGATGTAGATATACCCCATCTAGCCTTACTTTGAGGATCTCAACTCTGCTTGAGGGCAACAATACTATATATGTATGTATGTGTGATTTTCGCTTCATTTATTTTTTTTTAATCAAGTGTCCAGTTTCTCTCTCTCTCTCTCTCTCTTTCTCTCTCTCTCTCTCTCTCTCTGCGATCAAGACTCAATCAGAGTAGGATTCCAGACTCTCTCATGAAGTCAGCTATCTGTTTAAGCGATTAGATTGCCCCATTTAGTTTTTCTTCCAGGGAGGTGGGTGTGGACCACATTGCTCTTCTCAGGTCTGTGTACTGGGGGCAATCATGTAGAACATGTTTTGTAGTCATATTGTCCAGTGTACAGTGGCATAGGCTGGTTGTACCTATTTTGAATTTGGTGAACATGTGATTTCTCATTCTATTGTGGCCAGTGCGTAGGCGAAGTATGATGACTTGATCCCTCCTTGATATTTGTTGGTATCCGTCACTCTCGTTATGCTTTGGGTGTTCTCGTTTCCATTTCCACTTTTTCAAAGCTGCATTCAGTGCCATCATGTGTTCTTCACAGGTACGCACGGCTATAGCTCGTTTCAAATCACGTGCCCAACTTCAAAACGCTATTACTCAGTAACCGTTTGTTAAAAAACTGTTTTTTTAGAATGCAAAAGACCCTTTAAATGTATATTTAACAAATATCTTGCAGCTGCAGTTTTCTTAAAGCGGCGAATTTCTTTGATGTTTCTCAAAATTGTAAATTGTGAACCCCTAAATAATAGAAATTACCGTAGTTGCTGGTCTATGATTAATTTTCACTAGGTAAAGGCATGGCCGTAATGGGGAAATAACCTAATAAGACAAAACACCAGGAGAATTATTGTCTTCTCAGTTCGAGGACGGACGATAATATCAAGGTATACCTGTATGTCCAATTTTCATAGTTGTGTGGTCCTGATAAGGACCGTTTGTTGAACTAATTTAAGGTAATATAGGGGCCAACATTGTGGGGGCTATATACTTTCATTCTGAATCAGACGAGTCTAAAAGATTAATAACTGTTTGGGGTTGAACATTCCACAAACCATCATTTTTCCAATATTCCTCTTCCTGTTTTAAGACGTGGTTTTCATATTTAGCCCAATAATCTTTGTCTATATTTAATAAAGCGAGATTAGCAAGAGTCTTTACATCGCATATTTTGAATGTTGTATTTTCATCTGCCACTTGTCCTTTTAATTTTGCCCAGATTAGTTCTATTGGATTTAAATGAGCATGGTAAGGTGGCAGCCTCAAACTTATATGACCGTGCTCTTGGATAATCTTATCTATTTGAAAAATCTTTGTCCTTTGTTTTTGCTTTACTAGAGATAGTAATTCAGGTTTTAAGTACATGTTATTAAATTGTATGTGCTCCTTTGTGAGCCATATCTTAATAGAATCTTTTGTACTGGATGACGTCGGGACTTTATCTTCAAGTGCAACAATGTTGTGGTACGCTGCATTGTCCATTATTAGACAAGATGGTCGATCTAGTGATGGGAGAACAGAATTTTCAATCCAATGTCTAAATATGTGACCATTCATCTCAGAGTGATAATCCCGATTGTCTATGGATTTTGAAAGAAAATTGAGCTCTGCATTCTGTATTAGTCCATGTTGTCGACTACCTGCATGAGCAATTATCAAGCGCTGTCCTTTGCTGCTAGGTATTAATCTCTTAATCTTTCCATCTGATGACTGCCATTCCCTTTGGTTAGTGTGGTGAGCATTGATCCATGTTTCATCCAAGTACACAATATCATAACCTTGCTTGCGCACCTCTTTTACTTCACGTAAGTACTTGCTTCTCATGACTACTATTTGTGGCTTCTCACAGATGATGTTTCGTCCATTGGAATACATTCTGAATGTAAAGCCTGCAGCTCTCACATTCCTCCATAATGTAGACTTTGATATTTCAATACTGTTGTTCTTTTTCAGCGATACTTTATATTTTCTTATTGTAACAGTTTCATTCATACCCAACATTTTGCGAATTTCACTTCTAATAAGTTCACTGTCGAAATTATCCAACATTTTTGCTCTTCCTTGTGATTTTGTATATTTTGAACCTTGACGGTCACGAGCTTGAATACAGCGATTAAATGACCGTTTAGATAAATCCAAAATGTGTCTTGTCCTATTCTCAGGGTTTTCTAAAGAATGAAATAATCTTCCTCGTTTAGCCTCTTTGCAAAAATAGTCATACATTTTTATTGCGATGTTTTGTATACTGCAGAATTTCATTTTAAGACTCATGATAAATGTTATCGTTCCACATCTACGCCTATGAATGAACGGAAATGGAACACACAATTTCTCGTGTTTTTTACAAGTGTCTAATTGTGTCAAAAAACCACGGTAAAAGCGTGCAAACACGTAAATTTTACCGTGTATGGATTTTTACTCGCTATTTTTAACTTAAAATACTGTAAACATTAAGTTTTGACTACATCAATGGGTCGTTATAAATTTATATAAATCAAATAAGCAACAATAATAACCAAATTTTTTTTTAATGAAATTAATTCCCTGTTGGGTTCTAATCATTATAACTTTACATGCAAATTTTGAACAACTTACAACAAGCGGTTAAAAAGCTATCGATTTTAAAAGTTGGGCACGAGTTATGAAACAAGCTCCGCAAATATGGAGCCACGAACTGTTCTGTCACAGAAGAGCTCAGTATGACTGTATCATCTTCTGTCACAGAAGAGCTCAGTATGATTATATCATCTTCTGTCACAGAAGAGCTCAGTATGACTGTATCATCTTCTGTCACAGAAGAGCTCAGTATGATTATATCATCTTCTGTTACAGAAGAGCTCAGTATGATTATATCATCTTCTGTCACAGAAGAGCTCAGTATGATTGTATCATTTTCTGTCACAGAAGAGCTCAGAATGATTGTATCATCTTCTATCACAGAAGAGCTCAGTATGATTGTATCATCTTCTGTCACTGAAGAGCTCAGTATGATTGTGTCATCTGATCAGAGAAAACGTAAGGATAGCTTTCAGGGAGAGCCAAGTTCCAACATAGACAAGCTAAATGACCGGGTGGGCTGTGTTTGGTGCTATTCTTTGATACCGTTCGCGTACGCCAGAAATAGTATTCATGATAAAACTGTTTAACGTTTTTTTTTTCTGCTGGTCTGTCCATTCACTCTAGCAGTTCTGTTTCCAAGGTAGTGTTTAGTTCATTAGCACACATATATTTCTTCTCATCCCATTTTAAGGCCCTCTTTCAATATTTTGTTAACTGAGACGGCTATGTGTTTGAGAAAATACTACTTTCATTACATCGGCTGTGTGTTTGAGAAAATACTACTTTCATTGAATCGGCTATGTGATGCGATAATATTACTTTCATTGAGTCGGCTGTGTGATGAGATACAAAAAACTTTCATTGAATCGGTTTATTGATGAGATAATACTACGTTCATTGTATCAGCTGGTTGATAATATAATACTACTTGCATTGATCAGCTGTGTGATGAGATAATACATCAAATGAGTCAGTTGTGTGATGAGATAATTATCCATCCACTGAGTCGGTTGTGTGAAGAGATAATACTCCATCCACTGAGCCGATTGAGTAACGAGATATTACTCCACCCACTGAGCCGGCTGTGTGATGATATAATGTTCCATCCACTGAGTCGATTGTGGGATGAGATAATACTCAACTCACTGTGTCGGCTGTGTGATGACATAATACTCAACCCACTGTGTCGGCTGTGTGATGAGACAATACTCAACCCACTGTGTCGGCTGTGTGATGAGATAATACTCGACCCACTGTGTCAGCTGTGTGATGAGATAATACTCAACTCACTGTGTCGGCTGTGTGATGACATAATACTCAACCCACTGTGTCGGCTATGTGATGAGACAATACTCAACCCACTGTGTCGGCTGTGTGATGAGATAATACTGAACTCACCGTGTCGGCTGTGTGATGACATAATACTCAACCCACTGTGTCGGCTGTGTGATGAGACAATACTCAACCCACTGTGTCGGCTGTGTGATGAGATAATACTCGACCCACTGTGTCGGCTGTGTGATGAGACAATACTCAACCCACTGTGTCGGCTGTGTGATGAGATAATACTCGATCCACTGTGTCAGCTGTGTGATGAGATAATACTGAACTCACTGTGTCGGCTGTGTGATGACATAATACTCAACCCACTGTGTCGGCTGTGTGATGAGACACTACTCAACCCACTGTGAGGGCTGTGTGATGAGATAATACTCGACCCACTGTGTCGGCTGTGTGATGAGACAATACTCAACCCACTGTGTCGGCTGTGTGATGAGATAATACTCGACCCACTGTGTCAGCTGTGTGATGAGATAATACTCAACTCACTGTGTCGGCTGTGTGATGACATAATACTCAACCCACTGTGTCGGCTATGTGATGAGACAATACTCAACCCACTGTGTCGGCTGTGTGATGAGATAATACTGAACTCACTGTGTCGGCTGTGTGATGACATAATACTCAACCCACTGTGTCGGCTGTGTGATGAGACAATACTCAACCCACTGTGTCGGCTGTGTGATGAGATAATACTCGACCCACTGTGTGTGAGTTGGCTGTTTGATGAAATAATACTCCATCCATTGAGTTGGCTGTTTGATGAGATAATACTCCATCCATTGAGTTGGTTGTTTGATGAGATAATACTCCATCCAATGAGTTGGTTGTTTTATGAGATAATACTCCATCCATTGAGTTGATTGTTTGATGAGATAATACTCCATCCAATGAGTTGGTTGTTTGATGAGATAATACTCCATCCATTGAGTTGGTTGTTTGATGAGATAATACTCCATCCATTGAGTTGATTGTTTGATGAGATAATTACTCCTCCCAATGAGTCGGTTGTTTGATGAGATAATACTCCTCCCAATGAGTCAATTGTTTGATGAGATAATACTCCTCCCAATGAGTTGGTTGTTTGATGAGATAATACTCCATCCAATGAGTCGATTGTTTGATGAGATAATACTCCTCCTAATGTGTCGGTTGTTTGATGAGATAATACTCCTCCCAATGAGTCGATTGTTTGATGAGATAATACTCCTCCCAATGAGTCGGTTGTTTAATGAGATAATACTCCTCCCAATGAGTTGGTTGTTAGATGAGATAATACTCCTCCCAATGAGTTGGTTGTTAGATGAGATAATACTCCTCCCAATGAGTTGGTTGTTAGATGAGATAATAGTCCTCCCAATGAGTCGGTTGTTTAATGAGATAATACTCCTCCCAATGAGTTGGTTGTTAGATGAGATAATACTCCACTCACTGAGTCAGCTTTTTGATAAGACCATTTCAATGTATGTTATTACAGCAATGAGTAATTAACTCAACAGAACTGTCGCGTGCACG
The DNA here is from genome assembly GCA_032433765.1 of Megaustenia siamemsis. NCBI lineage: Eukaryota > Metazoa > Mollusca > Gastropoda > Stylommatophora > Ariophantidae > Megaustenia > Megaustenia siamemsis. The sequence continues at coordinate 29,363,972 of JAVIAB010000156.1, forward strand.
TAACAATGAGGACATTTCGAACGTTCAGATTAAACAGATTAAGCGCAACCCAAATATGTGGATCAGTAGTCGCAAACATCTCATGAGCCGGCACACCCGCGACTAATCGATCAGTCACATCTCTAGGGCGGCACGCATACATTCCTGTTTAGAAAGATGAACTTTAATAGGTAATTAGTTAGGGAATCAGAAGCTGACGATGCTAGCCGAACTATTGTGCCACATACCTCCAATGTATAGTTGGAACGTCAGGTCATAGAAAAAAGAATAACAAAAGGTCACGCTGCTCTGACACGTAATTAAAACTATATAAAAAGAGGTGAATCTCTAACTCTGTGATATTTGTTGCCTCCCACAGGCGTAGATATGGTAGCAGCAGGTTTTATTTAAACAGCGAATCATAGGAGGAAGAGGTATGTTTTATAGCACTCAGAAAAAATAAATGACAAATAAACATCAGAAAAAAACAAAGAACAATATATGGTCCAAAGCAGGATCGAACCCGTACTCCTTGGCACGAGAAGCCGAACGCTAGAGAACACTGCCCATTCAACTAACTAAAAATTTAGCTAACGTGGACGATGTCTTTCACGCAGGTGTTTTCATGACTATAGCATAGGGTTACCTTTTTTTCCTATTTAAACACCGTGCAGGTTGCGATTAGTGTGGTAGTTGAGGCGGCAACCTTTGTGGCATGTTCACGTAGTAGTGACGAACACAGCGACGACTAAACTATGGAGAAACTGCAACACCAAAAGTCAACGAAGACATTTCTCCTGAACACTTCAAATGATGACTAGATGAGGCAGTCGTAACGTTAAATAAATGTCTAACACAGATCTTTTGTCGTACTTCACAAGCTCATGCTGTTTATGACCTTACTGGCACTTCCTACAAGTGCCTCACTATAAAAAATACTGATTACCGTCTATAAAGGCATAAGGTCGATTGTACAGCGCCTAAGGCAACTGCCAACGTTTTGACACTCTCCAAGTTCTGTAAGAAAATCCCCCCCAACTCATCTGGCTATGACAAAACCAAGTACACTGTGCTTTAATTTCTGCGTGATTTTCTCCTCAGAAATATCTCATGAACACATCTCACTCAAATTCAATTTAGACTCGAACTCTCGAGGCGAATCTTCTCTTTAAGTCAATATCTCTGCGGCATAACTTACTGCAGACTCAAGAACCAGATTTTCTATTATGGTTCACTGCTAGATGAATAAACAGACGCATCTCTTCTCGAACTCTCGATGCAATAGTCTCTAGTAATCAAGACCTTGCCTTTCTCGTATCTCATATCTTTCTACAGCCCTGCTAACGAATATAATGAACCCAAATGATAAGTGTGGCCTACTAACGATATTGGCTACTTTCCATTGGCCAGTCCATGTATTGTCTGAGCGATCCTATTGGCTGAACATATGCCATAGTTTTTGAACATCTGGAACAAAAGTAAAACAAGGCGGCCTACTACAAGACTCCCCCCCCCCCCCCCAACCCGTGGACTACATCTGAAAACTGGCAAATCCACCCGAACGGGACTACTTAACGAACTTCTCGCAGACGACCAAAAATTGTTACACACGAAAATAGAAGTCACGCAAGAACAGTCTTAACAGAGTCGGAAACAACAATATTAAAATCTACATAAACAAATCAGAAGTAATGACGACATCAAAGAAAACACATTAGCATAACGACAGATGACCTTATCCTAAAGCAAGTGAAGGAATTCAAATACTTAGCACCATGACATATAACAACAGAAATAGACTCAAGATGCAACAAAGCTTGTCAAATTATTTGACAGATTTCACGACTGCTGGATACCATTAGAAGCAGAGCGAGCTATATAAAAGACTATCTTTATTCCAACGTTGTGCTACCAGTGCCAGATATGGGCCTTAGACTCAGCAACTGTTAGAAAAATAAACACCACAGAAATGAAGTGTGCCAGTCGCATAACAGGAAATAGCATGAGAGAGATAATATCAGAGACGAAGAGTTACGAAAAAGACTAGAAACGGAACTATCTATTTAATACATAAAGCGACAACAGATCTATGATTGGCATGTGATAAGACTTAAATAACTAGATCTAATACAATTGGTTATCAACAAACGATACAAGAAAAAGACCAATAAAAAGATGGATAAACGGAATGCTAAAAAAACACACGGTGGTTTAACAGCAGAAGATGCCAATATAAGAGCAAGAAGGCACATCTGCCATCGAAGCAGGAAGGCAAATGAGGAAAGAAAGGAAGAAAGAAAACACGATAGCCAACTATATAACTGACTGTGATCAGAATCCAGCCAAGATGTATTGCTCCAAAGTCGCCTGCGTGTAACGTTGGTCATGTGCCTAGGTTAAGTTACACGTCTCTTATGAATTAATAATATATTAATAATTATCTTTACTACAATAATAACTATCGGGCTTGCAAACTGTAAACTATATAATGTCATGAAGGTGACACGTGTTGTTCCCCATTGCCAAGTGTATTATTACTATAGGATCGAAGAAGCCCGTTCTACCCGACGGGTTCAAGGTTAGAATATAAAGCGACCGAACTTTGAGCAGTTGCAGATGCATGTTTTCATACGGATACCAGGTCTCGAAACATATCTCCCATCGACCACCACAATGCCTATCAGATATGAAATCAGCGGTCAGCGGCCACCACAATGCTTCAGATATGAAATCGGTGGTCAACGACCACCGCAATGCTTCAGATATGAAATCAGTGGTCAACGACCACCATAATGCTTCAGATATGAAATCAGTGGTCAACGACCACCACAATGCTTCAGATATGAAATCAGTGGTCAACGACCACCATAATGCTTCAGATATGAAATCAGCGGTCAACGACCACCACAATGCTTCAGATATGAAATCAGTGGTCAACGACCACCATAATGCTTCAGATATGAAATCAGTGGTCAACGACCACCACAATGCCTATCATATATGAAATCAGTGGTCAACGACCACAATGTTTCAGATATGAAATCAGCGGTCAACGACCACCACAATGCCTATCAGATATGAAATCAATGGTCAACGACCACCACAATGCCTATCAGATATGAAATCAGTGGACAACGACCACCACAATGCCTATCAGATATGAAATCAGCGGTCAACGACCACCACAATGCTTCAGATATGAAATCAGCGGTCAACGACCACCAAAATGCTTCAGATATGAAATCAGTGGTCAACGGCCACCACAATGCTTCAGATATGAAATCAGTGGTCAACGACCACCACAATGCTTCAGATATGAAATCAGCGGTCAACGACCACCACAATGCTTCAGATATGAAATCAATGGTCAACGACCACCACAATGCCTATCAGATATGAAATCAGCGGTCAACGGCCACCACAATGCCTATCAGATATGAAATAAGCGGTCAACGACCACCACAATGCCTATCAGATATGAAATCAGCGGTCAACTGTCACCACAATGCCTATCAGATATGAAATCAGCGGTCAACGACCACCACAATGCCTATCAGATATGAAATCAGCGGTCAACGACCACCACAATGCTTCAGATATGAAATCAGCGGTCAACGACCACCACAATGCTTCAGATATGAAATCAATGGTCAACGACCACCACAATGCCTATCAGATATGAAATCAATGGTCAACGACCACCACAATGCCTATCAGATATGAAATAAGTGGTCAACGACCATAATGCTTCAGATATGAAATCAGTGGTCAACGACCATAATGCTTCAGATGTGAAATCCGTGGTCAACGACCATAATGCTTCAGATATGAAATCAGTGGTCAACGACCATAATGCTTCAGATATGAAATCAGTGGTCAACGACCATAATGCTTCAGATATGAAATCAGTGGTCAACGACCACCACAATGCCTCAGATATGAAATCAGTGGTCAACGACCATAATGCTTCAGATATGAAATCAGTGGTCAACGACCACCACAATGCCTATCAGATATGAAATCAGCGGTCAACGACCACCACAATGCCTATCAGATATGAAATCAGCGGTCAACTGTCACCACAATGCCTATCAGATATGAAATCAGCGGTCAACGACCACCACAATGCCTATCAGATATGAAATCAGCGGTCAACGACCACCACAATGCCTATCAGATATGAAATCAGCGGTCAACGACCACCACAATGCTTCAGATATGAAATCAATGGTCAACGACCACCACAATGCCTATCAGATATGAAATCAATGGTCAACGACCACCACAATGCCTATCAGATATGAAATCAGTGGTCAACGACCATAATGCTTCAGATATTAAATCAGTGGTCAACGACCATAATGCACAAATAAACATTATTTTGGCCTAGCTTTGTGCTTCTTTCCCTATGAAATGTAGTTCAAAAATGCTCATGACATGTGGGAACAGAGCAAATAACTTCTGCTATACTTGTGGTGCAATGACTTCTGTATCACAAACAGGAAATATGACTGCAGTTATTTAAAAAATATATAACTTGAATTATGACTGCAAAATATGAGATGAAGATAAGAGCTTGCCGCCACACATATAGTGGAACACACAACAAATTGCTCTTTCGTGACCGTCAGAAACGTTCTTGTTACATGCTTTTACAAAATAGACGATCTTTCTGCCACACTTCTAGTTTAATGACAACCCTCAATATCAATTACAAACCAGATGATTAGTGGCTTGACCACTACAAACAAGTTTGACCAATCAGGAGGTCACTGCAGCCTTGCAGTAACAATGTTGAGCTTCCAGCACTTTCACACACCAGTAAGATTTTGTTGCTGCCCTTGCACATTAAGTTGGTTCTAATGAGCAACTTTAGCAGTAGATACAACGGGACAAAAACAATCAAAAAATGTCAAAGACTGAAGCTAAAATAAAGGAGGAAGTATTTGTAGGTGCCAAAATGAGTAAACATATTTACGACACCTCACAATTTAAGACACATCATTGCTTGAATACAAGTGAAGAGGAGTCGAACAACCACTGAATTAATTAATGGAAATTACATATTTTCATCTCAAAAAACATTAATGTGAAATTTAAATACTACGTTGTTTCTTTCGTTATTTTATTTTGGGAATATCAATTCAATGATCACGTGAAAGTAACATGTTTATAAAGCATAAGTAGGAAGACTAATGTACACTATTGCCATTAGTATGCTATGCGTTGTTTAATGATGACATAGTTTAAATATCATAGAAACAAGGGTGAAGAGGTGAACTTCAGTCAAAATCATGAAGAATTGAATTCATTTCTGAAGGTCATAACTTTTGACAAGTTGCAGACTAGTGATAACCTGCTATCAAGACCTTGGAGATTTCAATACTTCAACCTTTGTGGGAAAGCTGCTACGGATATAATCTAATTTCAATGTTGATGTAATTTTGTAGCACTGTTATCTATCACTGTTTGGGGGCCTCGGTAGCCTAGTTGGGAAACCACCCGACTGGCCTACCGACGTTCGAACCTGTATTCAATTCCCGCTGGGAGCAGTGTGAGTTGTACTCGTGGTTGGAAAAAACATTAATGGGAAGATAATCAATAACCTAAGATATGCTGATGATACTGTACTTTTCTTTCTTCTTTTCTCTTTTCACTGATACCTGAAAGGTGTCGTGTTTATATCATTTGTCGTTTTTGAGCTGCTCGAACTGTCTGAATTAGTGATTTTCCCCTGTTCTTACATGTCACTGTCACAGCATCTATCCATCTTCTTCTGGGTCTTCCTCTAGGTCTTTTTCCATGCATTCTCGAGAAGAACGCCCTTGATGGTGATTGGCGAGGATTCATTCTGACCAGGTGGCCAAACATTTAAGTTGTTTGTACTGTACTACTAGCAGAAAATCCTACTGATCTACAACAATTACTTAAAGTAATAAGCATGACAAGCAAAAAATTTGGACTAGATATGAATATCAAAAGACTAAAACTATGATCATAAACAAAGAAAATTCTCAAGATCTACAATTAAATATCAAAGTGGAAGGAATACATCTAGAGACAGTTCAGAACTACAACTACCTGGGACATACTATAACCAGTGATGGAAAATGTACCACTGAAATAAATAAAAGAATAGGTATGGCAAAAAGTAATTTCAATGCCATGAAAAATATACTAACATCAAAATAAATAACACCAGGGCTAAAACTAAGAATAGCAAAATGTTACATCTTCTCAATATTCATGTATGGTGCAGAACATGGACATTAGACCAGAAAACAGAACAGAAAATTGAAGCCTTTGAAATGTGGATATATAGAAGAATAGGTAGAATTGGATGGAAAGAAAAGAAAACAAACGAGGAAGTTTTAAAACAACTAAAAATGAAAAGAGAACTACTAACACAATTAGAGCAAGACAAATGAAATTTTTGGTCATGTTAAAAGACACAACAGCCTAATAAAAGTAATATTGGAAGGGAAAATACAAGGTAAAATAGGCAGAGGCAGACCAAGACTAACACGGACGAGTAACATCAACAGATGCACAAGCCAATCTATGACAGCCTGCACCATCAAAGCAAGAAACAGAGTGGAATGGCGATCCATGGTAGCCAACCTTCTTGCGGAGATGACAGCCGATGATGATGAAAAGATGGTGATTAAACGGAACTTCTGACTGTGGTAGAAGTGTCCGTAACGATCTCTCTCTTCCCCCCTCCCGACATTTGACAAAAAACATCGTAGTTAGTTATATAGAGGCAAGGTCCTGAGCCCAAAAAATAAAATAAATAAAAATACACAGAATAAAGTCTGGACTTGAACAAACCTTAGAGGCAGTTAGGTAGGAGTCGATCAACTAATGAGATGAAGCAACCGTTGAGAAAGGTAGATTTATGATTCTTGTTGGTGAAGATGCGCATTGAACAATCAAAGTGAAGGGTTTAGGATGTTCGAGCAGTCAGGGGAGGAAAGTCCAAGCAGAACTTCTCAATGTTAATTTACTGACTCTGCTCTCAAGGTCAGAAATTAATGAAAGCACGCAACAAACGTTCCAGACTGTAAAGGCGTTATAGAGTTGAATATCTTCAACATATTTTGATCACAATTCAGAAAACATTAGCAAGACTTAAAGCTTGAAAAGGCTATCCTAGTGAATGAATCAGAAACAGGGACAATAACAATTAAGAGTACAAAGAAACAGCAAAGATTGACACCTACTTAAAGAGAATACTACAGATCAGGTGGTCATGTAGACGGGGACCGGGACATTATTAAAGTCAAGGTCAGGCGTGGATGTATGATTTATTATAGATATAGGACAGACGCTACGCAATCAGACGCTACATCACCCGACAAAAGCGCGGGAAAATGGACAGACCGGAAATTGAAAATAATACTTAAACCTAAAACCGAGAAGAATACGATACTTAGTAGAAAACACTTGGAGAGAGACGGATGGGGTAACGTCGAGAGGGCGTTCGCCCGAACCCTAGAAGGGCTGAGTGCCCAGGAACCTCAGATGGAGCAAACGGCTCACACATCTGAAGGAGATATATGCCAGAAATGGCAACGCTATGTCAGCCAGAGACAGAAACGTTCTCTCACTAAGAAGAGGAACGCTTCGAGACCAAAACTCTACTTAGAAGCTGAGAGAGAAATCTGCCGAAATGGCAAAGGAGCTAAGTCAACCAGAGACTGGACCTTAGAGAAGCAATGGACACAAGATGTGTCGCGTAACAAGCCGAAATGGCGATAGCTAAGTCGACCAGAAACAAAGAAATTATTGGAGAGAGAACCACACTATCAAGCACACGTAGAGAAAGACATAATTAATGAGCTTGAGGAAGAATATTCACGCGAACAGCTTCACCTATCATAGGATTATATTTCAGATTCCGGATGTATGTTAGTCATAGACTCGCTAGGATTGTGAGATGTGAACTTTTTGAGCTGTTTACATAGATACATTTGTGATTAGTGAGTACGCAGCTGTTCTAAACCGCCAAGTTGTGACTTGTGCAACTTGAATAAGAAGATAATCTAAGTATTCAAGGTTTAGGTGTTCCTTTGGATTCTTGTAATAAACAGAAGTTGGTGTTGTATTACACCTTACGCCGTGTCAATTTTATATATATGTTGTAGGCATGATATTTACATAAGGAAGTGTTCATAAAGGCAAGAGTGCATAATAATAATATTAATAGTACAGGAAAAACAATGCGAATTAAATCAGCAAAGTCATTATACGATCACGAAGCCAAAAGATAATAACCCAAAGATAAGAAATCATTATCAGATCATCAACAGCGACATCACTGTTAAGTTAAGTAAATAAATTGATCACCATAAGCACCACCAAGGAAACAAATGTTCCTTTCAGTCAGACATCATTGTAAATGTAGTAAAGAACAAATATAAATACTGCGAGTAAATGATAAGTAAAACACAGGCAGAATAGAACACACGAAAACTAACAAAAAGCACTGCTAGACAAGTTCTCGCCTGCAACTAAAGTTGCCACGTCTGACTTTTTCTCGTTAAGATTTACGTTTTTCATTAATTTTACGGCTTACGTTTTTCTTTTCCCGTAATCGATTTAATACATTTTTTTCTTGCTTACACACAATTATTGGACACTTGTAAAATCCGCAGGAATTTGAATAAATGACAAGATTTGTGTCCTTGGCTAGTCATGTGTTATCCAATGTTAACAATAATAAATGACAAGATTTGTGTCCTTGGCTAGTCATGTGTTATCCAATGTTAACAATAATAAATGACAAGATTGGTGTCCTTGGCTAGTCATGTGTTGTCCAATGTTAACAATAATAAATGACAAGATTTGTGTCCTTGGCTAGTCATGTTTTATCCAATGTTAACAATAATAAATGAACACTTTCATGTCAAACTGTTATTGCTCTATAGATTTTTTTTTAAAACCAAATTAAAAAGTGAATGTTTTATGTGCTGGTGT
>JAVIAB010000156.1:29373029-29514597 GCA_032433765.1 Megaustenia siamemsis
ACGGACCGATATTTCTATTTCCGCCAACATCATCTCCCATACATCTATGAAAGTGTGGACGGACCGATAGTTCTATTTCCGCCAACATTATCTCCCATACACCTATGAAAGTGTGGACGGACCGATAGTTATATTTCCGCCAACATTATCTCCATACATCTATGAAAGTGTGGACGGACCGATAGTTCTATTTCCGCCAACATTATCTCCCATACACCTATGAAAGTGTGGACGGACCGATAGTTCTATTTCCGCCAACATTATCTCCCATACATCTATGAAAGTGTGGACGGACCGATAGTTATATTTCCGCCAACATTATCTCCCATACATCTATGAAAGTGTGGACGGACCGATAGTTCTATTTCCGCCAACATTATCTCCCATACATCTATGAAAGTGTGGACGGACCGATATTTCTATTTCCGCCAACATTATCTCCCATACATCTATGAAAGTGTGGACGGACCGATAGTTCTATTTCCGCCAACATTATCTCCCATACATCTATGAAAGTGTGGACGGACCGATAGTTATATTTCCGCCAACATTATCTCCCATACATCTATGAAAGTGTGGACGGACCGATATTTCTATTTCCGCCAACATTATCTCCCATACATCTATGAAAGTGTGGACGGACCGATATTTCTATTTCCGCCAACATTATCTCCCATACATCTATGAAAGTGTGGACGGACCGATAGTTCTATTTCCGCCAACATTATCTCCCATACATCTATGAAAGTGTGGACGGACCGATAGTTTCTATTTCCGCCAACAATATCTCCCATACATCTATGAAAGTGTGGACGGACCGATAGTTATATTTCCGCCAACATTATCTCCCATACATCTATGAAAGTGTGGACGGACCGATAGTTCTATTTCCGCCAACATTATCTCCCATACATCTATGAAAGTGTGGACGGACCGATAGTTATATTTCCGCCAACATTATCTCCCATACATCTATGAAAGTGTGGACGGACCGATAGTTCTATTTCCGCCAACATTATCTCCCATACATCTATGAAGTGTGGACGGACCGATAGTTATATTTCCGCCAACATTATCTCCCATACATCTATGAAAGTGTGGACGGACCGATAGTTCTATTTCCGCCAACATTATCTCCCATACATCTATGAAAGTGTGGACGGACCGATAGTTCTATTTCCGCCAACATTATCTCCCATACATCTATGAAAGTGTGGACGGACCGATAGTTCTATTTCCGCCAACATTATCTCCCATACATCTATGAAAGTGTGGACGGACCGATAGTTATATTTCCGCCAACATATCTCCCATACATCTATGAAAGTGTGGACGGACCGATATTTCTATTTCCGCCAACATTATCTCCCATACATCTATGAAAGTGTGGACGGACCGATATTTCTATTTCCGCCAAACATTATCTCCCATACATCTATGAAAGTGTGGACGGACCGATAGTTATATTTCCGCCAACATTATCTCCCATACATCTATGAAAGTGTGGACGGACCGATAGTTCTATTTCCGCCAACATTATCTCCCATACATCTATGAAAGTGTGGACGGACCGATAGTTATATTTCCGCCAACATTATCTCCCATACATCTATGAAAGTGTGGACGGACCGATAGTTCTATTTCCGCCAACATTATCTCCCATACATCTATGAAAGTGTGGACGGACCGATAGTTATATTTCCGCCAACATTATCTCCCATACATCTATGAAAGTGTGGACGGACCGATATTTCTATTTCCGCCAACATTATCTCCCATACATCTATGAAAGTGTGGACGGACCGATATTTCTATTTCCGCCAACATTATCTCCCATACATCTATGAAAGTGTGGACGGACCGATAGTTCTATTTCCGCCAACATTATCTCCCATACATCTATGAAAGTGTGGACGGACCGATAGTTCTATTTCCGCCAACATTATCTCCCATACATCTATGAAAGTGTGGACGGACCGATAGTTATATTTCCGCCAACATTATCTCCCATACATCTATGAAAGTGTGGACGGACCGATAGTTATATTTCCGCCAACATTATCTCCCATACATCTATGAAAGTGTGGACGGACCGATAGTTATATTTCCGCCAACAATATCTCCCATACATCTATGAAAGTGTGGACGGACCGATAGTTCTATTTCCGCCAACATTATCTCCCATACATCTATGAAAGTGTGGACGGACCGATAGTTCTATTTCCGCCAACATTATCTCCCATACATCTATGAAAGTGTGGACGGACCGATAGTTCTATTTCCGCCAACATATCTCCCATACATCTATGAAAGTGTGGACGGACCGATAGTTCTATTTCCGCCAACATTATCTCCCATACATCTATGAAAGTGTGGACGGACCGATATTTCTATTTCCGCCAACATTATCTCCCATACATCTATGAAAGTGTGGACGGACCGATATTTCTATTTCCGCCAACATATCTCCCATACATCTATGAAAGTGTGGACGGACCGATAGTTTATATTCCGCCAACAATATCTCCCATACATCTATGAAAGTGTGGACGGACCGATAGTTCTATTTCCGCCAACATTATCTCCCATACATCTATGAAAGTGTGGACGGACCGATAGTTCTATTTCCGCCAACATTATCTCCCATACATCTATGAAAGTGTGGACGGACCGATAGTTCTATTTCCGCCAACATTATCTCCCATACATCTATGAAAGTGTGGACGGACCGATAGTTATATTTCCGCCAACAATATCTCCCATACATCTATGAAAGTGTGGACGGACCGATAGTTATATTTCCGCCAACATTATCTCCCATACATCTATGAAAGTGTGGACGGACCGATAGTTATATTTCCGCCAACATTATCTCCCATACATCTATGAAAGTGTGGACGGACCGATAGTTCTATTTCCGCCAACATTATCTCCCATACATCTATGAAAGTGTGGACGGACCGATATTTCTATTTCCGCCAACATTATCTCCCATACATCTATGAAAGTGTGGACGGACCGATAGTTATATTTCCGCCAACAATATCTCCCATACATCTATGAAAGTGTGGACGGACCGATAGTTCTATTTCCGCCAACATATCTCCCATACACCTATGAAAGTGTGGACGGACCGATAGTTCTATTTCCGCCAACATTATCTCCCATACATCTATGAAAGTGTGGACGGACCGATATTCTATTTCCGCCAATTATCTCCCATACATCTATGAAAGTGTGGACGGACCGATAGTTATATTTCCGCCAACAATATCTCCCATACATCTATGAAAGTGTGGACGGACCGATAGTTATATATTCCGCCAACATTATCTCCCATACATCTATGAAAGTGTGGACGGACCGATAGTTCTATTTCCGCCAACATTATCTCCCATACATCTATGAAAGTGTGGACGGACCGATAGTTATATTTCCGCCAACATTATCTCCCATACATCTATGAAAGTGTGGACGGACCGATAGTTATATTTCCGCCAACATTATCTCCCATACATCTATGAAAGTGTGGACGGACCGATAGTTATATTTCCGCCAACATTATCTCCCATACACACTATGAAAGTGTGGACGGACCGATATTTCTATTTCCGGCAACATTATCTCCCATACATCTATGAAAGTGTGGACGGACCGATAGTTCTATTTCCGCCAACATCATCTCCCATACATCTATGAAAGTGTGGACGGACCGATAGTTCTATTTCCGCCAACATTATCTCCCATACATCTATGAAAGTGTGGACGGACCGATAGTTTCTATTTCCGCCAACATTATCTCCCATACATCTATGAAAGTGTGGACGGACCGATAGTTCTATTTCCGCCAACATTATCTCCCATACACCTATGAAAGTGTGGACGGACCGATAGTTCTATTTCCGCCAACATTATCTCCCATACATCTATGAAAGTGTGGACGGACCGATAGTTATATTTCCGCCAACATTATCTCCCATACACACTATGAAAGTGTGGACGGACCGATAGTTCTATTTCCGCCAACATTATCTCCCATACATCTATGAAAGTGTGGACGGACCGATATTTCTATTTCCGCCAACATTATCTCCCATACATCTATGAAAGTGTGGACGGACCGATATTTCTATTTCCGCCAACATTATCTCCCATACATCTATGAAAGTGTGGACGGACCGATATTTCTATTTCCGCCAACATTATCTCCCATACATCTATGAAAGTGTGGACGGACCGATAGTTATATTTCCGCCAACAATATCTCCCATACATCTATGAAAGTGTGGACGGACCGATAGTTATATTTCCGCCAACATTATCTCCCATACATCTATGAAAGTGTGGACGGACCGATAGTTTATATTTCCGCCAACAATATCTCCCATACATCTATGAAAGTGTGGACGGACCGATATTTCTATTTCCGCCAACATTATCTCCCATACATCTATGAAAGTGTGGACGGACCGATAGTTCTATTTCCGCCAACATTATCTCCCATACATCTATGAAAGTGTGGACGGACCGATAGTTCTATTTCCGCCAACATTATCTCCCATACATCTATGAAAGTGTGGACGGACCGATATTTCTATTTCCGCCAACATTCTCCCATACATCTATGAAAGTGTGGACGGACCGATAGTTATATTTCCGCCAACAATATCTCCCATACATCTATGAAAGTGTGGACGGACCGATAGTTCTATTTCCGCCAACATTATCTCCCATACATCTATGAAAGTGTGGACGGACCGATAGTTCTATTTTCCGCCAACATTATCTCCCATACATCTATGAAAGTGTGGACGGACCGATATTTCTATTTCCCGCCAACAATATCTCCCATACATCTATGAAAGTGTGGACGGACCGATAGTTATATTTCCGCCAACATTATCTCCCATACATCTATGAAAGTGTGGACGGACCGATATTTATATTTCCGCCAACATTATCTCCCATACATCTATGAAAGTGTGGACGGACCGATAGTTCTATTTCCGCCAACATTATCTCCCATACATCTATGAAAGTGTGGACGGACCGATAGTTTCTATTTCCGCCAACAATATCTCCCATACATCTATGAAAGTGTGGACGGACCGATATTTCTATTTCCGCCAACATTATCTCCCATACATCTATGAAAGTGTGGACGGACCGATAGTCTATTTCCGCCAACATTATCTCCCATACATCTATGAAAGTGTGGACGGACCGATAGTTATATTTCCGCCAACATATCTCCCATACATCTATGAAAGTGTGGACGGACCGATAGTTTATTTCCGCCAACATTATCTCCCATACATCTATGAAAGTGTGGACGGACCGATAGTTCTATTTCCGCCAACATCATCTCCCATACATCTATGAAAGTGTGGACGGACCGATAGTTCTATTTCCGCCAACATTATCTCCCATACATCTATGAAAGTGTGGACGGACCGATAGTTCTATTTCCGCCAACATTATCTCCCATACATCTATGAAAGTGTGGACGGACCGATAGTTATATTTCCGCCAACATTATCTCCATACACACATGAAAGTGTGGACGGACCGATATTTCTATTTTGGGCAACATTATCTCCCATACATCTATGAAAGTGTGGACGGACCGATATTTCTATTTCCGCCAACATCATCTCCCATACATCTATGAAAGTGTGGACGGACCGATAGTTCTATTTCCGCCAACATTATCTCCCATACACCTATGAAAGTGTGGACGGACCGATAGTTCTATTTCCGCCAACATCATCTCCCATACATCTATGAAAGTGTGGACGGACCGATAGTTCTATTTCCGCCAACATTATCTCCCATACACCTATGAAAGTGTGGACGGACCGATAGTTCTATTTCCGCCAACATTATCTCCCATACATCTATGAAAGTGTGGACGGACCGATAGTTATATTTCCGCCAACATTATCTCCCATACACACATGAAAGTGTGGACGGACCGATATTTCTATTTCCGCCAACATTATCTCCCATACATCTATGAAAGTGTGGACGGACCGATATTTCTATTTCCGCCAACATTATCTCCCATACATCTATGAAAATGTGGACGGACCGATATTTCTATTTCCGCCAACATTATCTCCCATACATCTATGAAAGTGTGGACGGACCGATATTTCTATTTCCGCCAACATTATCTCCCATACATCTATGAAAGTGTGGACGGACCGATAGTTATATTTCCGCCAACAATATCTCCCATATATCTATGAAAGTGTGGACGGACCGATAGTTATATTTCCGCCAACATTATCTCCCATACATCTATGAAAGTGTGGACGGACCGATAGTTTATATTTCCGCCAACAATATCTCCCATACATCTATGAAAGTGTGGACGGACCGATATTTCTATTTCCGCCAACATTATCTCCCATACATCTATGAAAGTGTGGACGGACCGATATTTCTATTTCCGCCAACATTATCTCCCATACATCTATGAAAGTGTGGACGGACCGATAGTTATATTTCCGCCAACAATATCTCCCATACATCTATGAAAGTGTGGACGGACCGATAGTTCTATTTCCGCCAACATTATCTCCCATACACCTATGAAAGTGTGGACGGACCGATAGTTCTATTTCCGCCAACATTATCTCCATACATCTATGAAAGTGTGGACGGACCGATATTTCTATTTCCGCCAACATTATCTCCCATACATCTATGAAAGTGTGGACGGACCGATAGTTATATTTCCGCCAACAATATCTCCCATACACCTATGAAAGTGTGGACGGACCGATAGTTCTATTTCCGCCAACATTATCTCCCATACATCTATGAAAGTGTGGACGGACCGATAGTTCTATTTCCGCCAACTTATCTCCCATACATCTATGAAAGTGTGGACGGACCGATATTTCTATTTCCGCCAACAATATCTCCCATACATCTATGAAAGTGTGGACGGACCGATAGTTATATTTCCGCCAACAATATCTCCCATACATCTATGAAAGTGTGGACGGACCGATAGTTATATTTCCGCCAAATTATCTCCCATACATCTATGAAAGTGTGGACGGACCGATAGTTATATTTCCGCCAACATTATCTCCCATACATCTATGAAAGTGTGGACGGACCGATATTTCTATTTCCGCCAACATTATCTCCCATACATCTATGAAAGTGTGGACGGACCGATAGTTCTATTTCCGCCAACATTATCTCCCATACATCTATGAAAGTGTGGACGGACCGATAGTTATATTTCCGCCAACATTATCTCCCATACATCTATGAAAGTGTGGACGGACCGATAGTTTCTATTTCCGCCAACAATATCTCCCATACATCTATGAAAGTGTGGACGGACCGATAGTTCTATTTCCGCCAACATTATCTCCCATACATCTATGAAAGTGTGGACGGACCGATATTTCTATTTCCGCCAACAATATCTCCCATACATCTATGAAAGTGTGGACGGACCGATAGTTATATTTCCGCCAACAATATCTCCCATACATCTATGAAAGTGTGGACGGACCGTTCTATTTTATTTCTATTTCCGCCAACATTATCTCCCATACATCTATGAAAGTGTGGACGGACCGATAGTTCTATTTCCGCCAACATTATCTCCCATACATCTATGAAAGTGTGGACGGACCGATAGTTCTATTTCCGCCAACATTATCTCCCATACATCTATGAAAGTGTGGACGGACCGATAGTTTATTTCCGCCAACATTATCTCCCATACATCTATGAAAGTGTGGACGGACCGATAGTTATATTTCCGCCAACATTATCTCCCATACACATGAAAGTGTGGACGGACCGATATTTCTATTTCCGCCACATTATCTCCCATACATCTATGAAAGTGTGGACGGACCGATATTTCTATTTCCGCCAACATCATCTCCCATACATCTATGAAAGTGTGGACGGACCGATAGTTCTATTTCCGCCAACATTATCTCCCATACACCTATGAAAGTGTGGACGGACCGATAGTTCTATTTCCGCCAACATCATCTCCCATACATCTATGAAAGTGTGGACGGACCGATAGTTCTATTTCCGCCAACATTATCTCCCATACACTATGAAAGTGTGGACGGACCGATAGTTCTATTTCCGCCAACATTATCTCCCATACATCTATGAAAGTGTGGACGGACCGATAGTTATATTTCCGCCAACATTATCTCCCATACACACATGAAAGTGTGGACGGACCGATATTTCTATTTCCGCCAACATTATCTCCCATACATCTATGAAAGTGTGGACGGACCGATATTTCTATTTCCGCCAACATTATCTCTCATACATCTATGAAAATGTGGACGGACCGATAGTTCTATTTCCGCCAACATTATCTCCCATACATCTATGAAAGTGTGGACGGACCGATATTTCTATTTCCGCCAACATTATCTCCCATACATCTATGAAAGTGTGGACGGACCGATAGTTATATTTCCGCCAACAATATCTCCCATACATCTATGAAAGTGTGGACGGACCGATAGTTTATTTCCGCCAACATTATCTCCCATACATCTATGAAAGTGTGGACGGACCGATAGTTATATTTCCGCCAACAATATCTCCCATACACCTATGAAAGTGTGGACGGACCGATATTTCTATTTCCGCCAACATTATCTCCCATACATCTATGAAAGTGTGGACGGACCGATAGTTATCTATTCCGCCAACATTATCTCCCATACACCTATGAAAGTGTGGACGGACCGATAGTTCTATTTCCGCCAACATTATCTCCCATACATCTATGAAAGTGTGGACGGACCGATATTTCTATTTCCGCCAACAATATCTCCCATACATCTATGAAAGTGTGGACGGACCGATAGTTATATTTCCGCCAACATATCTCCCATACATCTATGAAAGTGTGGACGGACCGATAGTTATATTTCCGCCAACATTATCTCCCATACATCTATGAAAGTGTGGACGGACCGATAGTTATATTTCCGCCAACAATATCTCCCATACATCTATGAAAGTGTGGACGGACCGATATTTATATTTCCGCCAACATTATCTCCCATACATCTATGAAAGTGTGGACGGACCGATAGTTTCTATTTCCGCCAACATTATCTCCCATACATCTATGAAAGTGTGGACGGACCGATAGTTCTATTTCCGCCAACATTATCTCCCATACATCTATGAAAGTGTGGACGGACCGATAGTTCTATTTCCGCCAACATTATCTCCCATACATCTATGAAAGTGTGGACGGACCGATAGTTCTATTTCCGCCAACATTATCTCCCATACATCTATGAAAGTGTGGACGGACCGATATTTCTATTTCCGCCAACATTATCTCCCATACATCTATGAAAGTGTGGACGGACCGATAGTTATATTTCCGCCAACAATATCTCCCATACATCTATGAAAGTGTGGACGGACCGATAGTTCTATTTCCGCCAACATTATCTCCCATACATCTATGAAAGTGTGGACGGACCGATAGTTCTATTTCCGCCAACATTATCTCCCATACATCTATGAAAGTGTGGACGGACCGATAGTTATATTTCCGCCAACATTATCTCCCATACATCTATGAAAGTGTGGACGGACCGATAGTTATATTTCCGCCAACATTATCTCCCATACATCTATGAAAGTGTGGACGGACCGATAGTTCTATTTCCGCCAACATTATCTCCCATACATCTATGAAAGTGTGGACGGACCGATAGTTTATTTTCCGCCAACATTATCTCCCATACATCTATGAAAGTGTGGACGGACCGATAGTTCTATTTCCGCCAACATTATCTCCCATACATCTATGAAAGTGTGGACGGACCGATAGTTCTATTTCCGCCAACATTATCTCCCATACATCTATGAAAGTGTGGACGGACCGATAGTTATATTTCCGCCAACATTATCTCCCATACATCTATGAAAGTGTGGACGGACCGATAGTTCTATTTCCGCCAACATTATCTCCCATACATCTATGAAAGTGTGGACGGACCGATATTTCTATTTCCGCCAACATTATCTCCCATACATCTATGAAAGTGTGGACGGACCGATATTTCTATTTCCGCCAACATATGGAAAGTGTGGACGGACCGATATTTCTATTTCCGCCAACATTATCTCCCATACATCTATGAAAGTGTGGACGGACCGATAGTTCTATTTCCGCCAACAATATCTCCCATACATCTATGAAAGTGTGGACGGACCGATAGTTCTATTTCCGCCAACATTATCTCCCATACATCTATGAAAGTGTGGACGGACCGATAGTTCTATTTCCGCCAACATTATCTCCCATACATCTATGAAAGTGTGGACGGACCGATATTTCTATTTCCGCCAACATTATCTCCCATACATCTATGAAAGTGTGGACGGACCGATAGTTATATTTCCGCCAACATTATCTCCCATACATCTATGAAAGTGTGGACGGACCGATAGTTATATTTCCGCCAACATTATCTCCCATACATCTATGAAAGTGTGGACGGACCGATAGTTCTATTTCCGCCAACATTATCTCCCATACATCTATGAAAGTGTGGACGGACCGATAGTTCTATTTCCGCCAACATTATCTCCCATACATCTATGAAAGTGTGGACGGACCGATAGTTCTATTTCCGCCAACATTATCTCCCATACATCTATGAAAGTGTGGACGGACCGATATTTCTATTTCCGCCAACATTATCTCCCATACATCTATGAAAGTGTGGACGGACCGATAGTTATATTTCCGCCAACATTATCTCCCATACATCTATGAAAGTGTGGACGGACCGATAGTTCTATTTCCGCCAACAATATCTCCCATACATCTATGAAAGTGTGGACGGACCGATAGTTATATTTCCGCCAACAATATCTCCCATACATCTATGAAAGTGTGGACGGACCGATAGTTCTATTTCCGCCAACATATCTCCCATACATCTATGAAAGTGTGGACGGACCGATAGTTATATTTCCGCCAACATTATCTCCCATACATCTATGAAAGTGTGGACGGACCGATAGTTCTATTTCCGCCAACATTATCTCCCATACATCTATGAAAGTGTGGACGGACCGATAGTTATATTTCCGCCAACATTATCTCCCATACATCTATGAAAGTGTGGACGGACCGATAGTTCTATTTCCGCCAACATTATCTCCCATACATCTATGAAAGTGTGGACGGACCGATAGTTCTATTTCCGCCAACATTATCTCCCATACATCTATGAAAGTGTGGACGGACCGATAGTTATATTTCCGCCAACATTATCTCCCATACATCTATGAAAGTGTGGACGGACCGATAGTTCTATTTCCGCCAACATTATCTCCCATACATCTATGAAAGTGTGGACGGACCGATAGTTCTATTTCCGCCAACATTATCTCCCATACATCTATGAAA
Source organism: Megaustenia siamemsis (assembly GCA_032433765.1). Classification (NCBI taxonomy): domain Eukaryota; kingdom Metazoa; phylum Mollusca; class Gastropoda; order Stylommatophora; family Ariophantidae; genus Megaustenia; species Megaustenia siamemsis. The sequence continues at coordinate 29,384,488 of JAVIAB010000156.1, forward strand.
GTGTGGACGGACCGATATTTCTATTTCCGCCAACATTATCTCCCATACATCTATGAAAGTGTGGACGGACCGATAGTTTATTTCCGCCAACAATATCTCCCATACATCTATGAAAGTGTGGACGGACCGATAGTTCTATTTCCGCCAACATTATCTCCCATACATCTATGAAAGTGTGGACGGACCGATAGTTCTATTTCCGCCAACATTATCTCCCATACATCTATGAAAGTGTGGACGGACCGATATTTCTATTTCCGCCAACATTATCTCCCATACATCTATGAAAGTGTGGACGGACCGATAGTTATATTTCCGCCAACATTATCTCCCATACATCTATGAAAGTGTGGACGGACCGATAGTTCTATTTCCGCCAACATTATCTCCCATACATCTATGAAAGTGTGGACGGACCGATAGTTCTATTTCCGCCAACATTATCTCCCATACATCTATGAAAGTGTGGACGGACCGATAGTTATATTTCCGCCAACAATATCTCCCATACATCTATGAAAGTGTGGACGGACCGATAGTTATATTTCCGCCAACATTATCTCCCATACATCTATGAAAGTGTGGACGGACCGATAGTTCTATTTCCGCCAACATTATCTCCCATACATCTATGAAAGTGTGGACGGACCGATAGTTATATTTCCGCCAACATTATCTCCCATACATCTATGAAAGTGTGGACGGACCGATAGTTCTATTTCCGCCAACATTATCTCCCATACATCTATGAAAGTGTGGACGGACCGATAGTTCTATTTCCGCCAACATTATCTCCCATACATCTATGAAAGTGTGGACGGACCGATAGTTCTATTTCCGCCAACATTATCTCCCATACATCTATGAAAGTGTGGACGGACCGATAGTTCTATTTCCGCCAACATTATCTCCCATACACCTATGAAAGTGTGGACGGACCGATAGTTTCTATTTCCGCCAACATTATCTCCCATACATCTATGAAAGTGTGGACGGACCGATATTTCTATTTCCGCCAACATATCTCCCATACATCTATGAAAGTGTGGACGGACCGATAGTTCTATTTCCGCCAACAATATCTCCCATACACCTATGAAAGTGTGGACGGACCGATAGTTCTATTTCCGCCAACATTATCTCCCATACATCTATGAAAGTGTGGACGGACCGATAGTTCTATTTCCGCCAACATTATCTCCCATACATCTATGAAAGTGTGGACGGACCGATAGTTATATTTCCGCCAACATATCTCCCATACATCTATGAAAGTGTGGACGGACCGATAGTTATATTTCCGCCAACATTATCTCCCATACATCTATGAAAGTGTGGACGGACCGATAGTTCTATTTCCGCCAACATTATCTCCCATACATCTATGAAAGTGTGGACGGACCGATAGTTATATTTCCGCCAACATTATCTCCCATACATCTATGAAAGTGTGGACGGACCGATAGTTCTATTTCCGCCAACATTATCTCCCATACATCTATGAAAGTGTGGACGGACCGATAGTTCTATTTCCGCCAACATTATCTCCCATACATCTATGAAAGTGTGGACGGACCGATAGTTATATTTCCGCCAACATTATCTCCCATACACCTATGAAAGTGTGGACGGACCGATAGTTATATTTCCGCCAACATTATCTCCCATACATCTATGAAAGTGTGGACGGACCGATATTTCTATTTCCGCCAACATTATCTCCCATACATCTATGAAAGTGTGGACGGACCGATATTTCTATTTCCAGCCATACAATGAAAGTGTGGACGGACCGATATTTCTATTTCCGCCAACATTATCTCCCATACATCTATGAAAGTGTGGACGGACCGATAGTTATATTTCCGCCAACAATATCTCCCATACATCTATGAAAGTGTGGACGGACCGATAGTTATATTTCCGCCAACATTATCTCCCATACATCTATGAAAGTGTGGACGGACCGATAGTTCTATTTCCGCCAACATTATCTCCCATACATCTATGAAAGTGTGGACGGACCGATATTTCTATTTCCGCCAACATTATCTCCCATACATCTATGAAAGTGTGGACGGACCGATAGTTATATTTCCGCCAACATTATCTCCCATACATCTATGAAAGTGTGGACGGACCGATAGTTATATTTCCGCCAACATTATCTCCCATACATCTATGAAAGTGTGGACGGACCGATAGTTCTATTTCCGCCAACATTATCTCCCATACATCTATGAAAGTGTGGACGGACCGATAGTTCTATTTCCGCCAACATTATCTCCCATACATCTATGAAAGTGTGGACGGACCGATATTTCTATTTCCGCCAACATTATCTCCCATACATCTATGAAAGTGTGGACGGACCGATATTTCTATTTCCGCCAACATTATCTCCCATACATCTATGAAAGTGTGGACGGACCGATAGTTATATTTCCGCCAACAATATCTCCCATACATCTATGAAAGTGTGGACGGACCGATAGTTCTATTTCCGCCAACAATATCTCCCATACATCTATGAAAGTGTGGACGGACCGATATTTCTATTTCCGCCAACAATATCTCCCATACATCTATGAAAGTGTGGACGGACCGATAGTTTATTTCCGCCAACAATATCTCCCATACATCTATGAAAGTGTGGACGGACCGATAGTTATATTTCCGCCAACATTATCTCCCATACATCTATGAAAGTGTGGACGGACCGATAGTTCTATTTCCGCCAACATTATCTCCCATACATCTATGAAAGTGTGGACGGACCGATAGTTATATTTCCGCCAACATTATCTCCCATACATCTATGAAAGTGTGGACGGACCGATAGTTCTATTTCCGCCAACATTATCTCCCATACACCTATGAAAGTGTGGACGGACCGATAGTTCTATTTCCGCCAACATTATCTCCCATACATCTATGAAAGTGTGGACGGACCGATAGTTATATTTCCGCCAACATTATCTCCCATACATCTATGAAAGTGTGGACGGACCGATAGTTCTATTTCCGCCAACATTATCTCCCATACATCTATGAAAGTGTGGACGGACCGATATTTCTATTTCCGCCAACATTATCTCCCATACATCTATGAAAGTGTGGACGGACCGATATTTCTATTTCCGCCAACATTATCTCCCATACATCTATGAAAGTGTGGACGGACCGATAGTTATATTTCCGCCAACATATCTCCCATACATCTATGAAAGTGTGGACGGACCGATAGTTCTATTTCCGCCAACATATCTCCCATACATCTATGAAAGTGTGGACGGACCGATAGTTCTATTTCCGCCAACATTATCTCCCATACATCTATGAAAGTGTGGACGGACCGATATTTCTATTTCCGCCAACATATCTCCCATACATCTATGAAAGTGTGGACGGACCGATAGTTCTATTTCCGCCAACAATATCTCCCATACATCTATGAAAGTGTGGACGGACCGATAGTTATATTTCCGCCAACAATATCTCCCATACATCTATGAAAGTGTGGACGGACCGATATTTCTATTTCCGCCAACATTATCTCCCATACATCTATGAAAGTGTGGACGGACCGATAGTTCTATTTCCGCCAACATTATCTCCCATACATCTATGAAAGTGTGGACGGACCGATAGTTCTATTTCCGCCAACATTATCTCCCATACATCTATGAAAGTGTGGACGGACCGATATTTTATTTCCGCCAACATTATCTCCCATACATCTATGAAAGTGTGGACGGACCGATAGTTCTATTTCCGCCAACATTATCTCCCATACATCTATGAAAGTGTGGACGGACCGATAGTTCTATTTCCGCCAACAATATCTCCCATACATCTATGAAAGTGTGGACGGACCGATATTTCTATTTCCGCCAACATTATCTCCCATACATCTATGAAAGTGTGGACGGACCGATAGTTCTATTTCCGCCAACATTATCTCCCATACATCTATGAAAGTGTGGACGGACCGATAGTTATATTTCCGCCAACAATATCTCCCATACATCTATGAAAGTGTGGACGGACCGATAGTTCTATTTCCGCCAACATTATCTCCCATACATCTATGAAAGTGTGGACGGACCGATAGTTCTATTTCCGCCAACAATATCTCCCATACATCTATGAAAGTGTGGACGGACCGATATTTCTATTTCCGCCAACATTATCTCCCATACATCTATGAAAGTGTGGACGGACCGATATTTCTATTTCCGCCAACATTATCTCCCATACATCTATGAAAGTGTGGACGGACCGATAGTTATATTTCCGCCAACAATATCTCCCATACATCTATGAAAGTGTGGACGGACCGATAGTTATATTTCCGCCAACAATATCTCCCATACATCTATGAAAGTGTGGACGGACCGATAGTTCTATTTCCGCCAACATTATCTCCCATACATCTATGAAAGTGTGGACGGACCGATAGTTCTATTTCCGCCAACATTATCTCCCATACATCTATGAAAGTGTGGACGGACCGATATTTCTATTTCCGCCAACAATATCTCCCATACATCTATGAAAGTGTGGACGGACCGATAGTTATATTTCCGCCAACAATATCTCCCATACATCTATGAAAGTGTGGACGGACCGATAGTTATATTTCCGCCAACATTATCTCCCATACATCTATGAAAGTGTGGACGGACCGATAGTTCTATTTCCGCCAACATTATCTCCCATACATCTATGAAAGTGTGGACGGACCGATAGTTCTATTTCCGCCAACATTATCTCCCATACATCTATGAAAGTGTGGACGGACCGATATTTCTATTTCCGCCAACATTATCTCCCATACATCTATGAAAGTGTGGACGGACCGATAGTTATATTTCCGCCAACATTATCTCCCATACATCTATGAAAGTGTGGACGGACCGATAGTTATATTTCCGCCAACATTATCTCCCATACATCTATGAAAGTGTGGACGGACCGATAGTTCTATTTCCGCCAACATTATCTCCCATACATCTATGAAAGTGTGGACGGACCGATAGTTCTATTTCCGCCAACATTATCTCCCATACATCTATGAAAGTGTGGACGGACCGATAGTTCTATTTCCGCCAACATTATCTCCCATACATCTATGAAAGTGTGGACGGACCGATATTCTATTTCCGCCAACATTATCTCCCATACATCTATGAAAGTGTGGACGGACCGATAGTTATATTTCCGCCAACAATATCTCCCATACATCTATGAAAGTGTGGACGGACCGATAGTTCTATTTCCGCCAACAATATCTCCCATACATCTATGAAAGTGTGACGGACCGATATTTCTATTTCCGCCAACAATATCTCCCATACATCTATGAAAGTGTGGACGGACCGATAGTTTTATTTCCGCCAACATTATCTCCCATACATCTATGAAAGTGTGGACGGACCGATAGTTCTATTTCCGCCAACATTATCTCCCATACATCTATGAAAGTGTGGACGGACCGATAGTTATATTTCCGCCAACATTATCTCCCATACATCTATGAAAGTGTGGACGGACCGATAGTTCTATTTCCGCCAACATTATCTCCCATACATCTATGAAAGTGTGGACGGACCGATAGTTCTATTTCCGCCAACATTATCTCCCATACATCTATGAAAGTGTGGACGGACCGATAGTTCTATTTCCGCCAACATTATCTCCCATACATCTATGAAAGTGTGGACGGACCGATAGTTATATTTCCGCCAACATTATCTCCCATACACCTATGAAAGTGTGGACGGACCGATAGTTATATTTCCGCCAACATTATCTCCCATACACCTATGAAAGTGTGGACGGACCGATATTTCTATTTCCGCCAACATTATCTCCCATACATCTATGAAAGTGTGGACGGACCGATATTTCTATTTCCGCCAACATTATCTCCCATACATCTATGAAAGTGTGGACGGACCGATATTTCTATTTCCGCCAACATTATCTCCCATACATCTATGAAAGTGTGGACGGACCGATATTTCTATTTCCGCCAACATTATCTCCCATACATCTATGAAAGTGTGGACGGACCGATAGTTATATTTCCGCCAACAATATCTCCCATACATCTATGAAAGTGTGGACGGACCGATAGTTATATTTCCGCCAACATTATCTCCCATACATCTATGAAAGTGTGGACGGACCGATAGTTATATTTCCGCCAACAATATCTCCCATACATCTATGAAAGTGTGGACGGACCGATAGTTCTATTTCCGCCAACATTATCTCCCATACATCTATGAAAGTGTGGACGGACCGATATTTCTATTTCCGCCAACATTATCTCCCATACACCTATGAAAGTGTGGACGGACCGATAGTTATATTTCCGCCAACATTATCTCCCATACATCTATGAAAGTGTGGACGGACCGATAGTTATATTTCCGCCAACATTATCTCCCATACATCTATGAAAGTGTGGACGGACCGATAGTTCTATTTCCGCAAACATTATCTCCCATACATCTATGAAAGTGTGGACGGACCGATAGTTCTATTTCCGCCAACATTATCTCCCATACATCTATGAAAGTGTGGACGGACCGATAGTTATATTTCCGCCAACATCATCTCCCATACATCTATGAAAGTGTGGACGGACCGATAGTTCTATTTCCGCCAACATTATCTCCCATACACTATGAAAGTGTGGACGGACCGATAGTTATATTTCCGCCAACAATATCTCCCATACATCTATGAAAGTGTGGACGGACCGATAGTTATATTTCCGCCAACATTATCTCCCATACATCTATGAAAGTGTGGACGGACCGATAGTTATATTTCCGCCAACAATATCTCCCATACATCTATGAAAGTGTGGACGGACCGATATTCTATTTCCGCCAACATTATCTCCCATACATCTATGAAAGTGTGGACGGACCGATATTTCTATTTCCGCCAACATTATCTCCCATACATCTATGAAAGTGTGGACGGACCGATAGTTCTATTTCCGCCAACAATATCTCCCATACATCTATGAAAGTGTGGACGGACCGATAGTTCTATTTCCGCCAACATTATCTCCCATACATCTATGAAAGTGTGGACGGACCGATATTTCTATTTCCGCCAACAATATCTCCCATACATCTATGAAAGTGTGGACGGACCGATAGTTATATTTCCGCCAACATTATCTCCCATACATCTATGAAAGTGTGGACGGACCGATAGTTCTATTTCCGCCAACATTATCTCCCATACATCTATGAAAGTGTGGACGGACCGATAGTTCTATTTCCGCCAACATTATCTCCCATACATCTATGAAAGTGTGGACGGACCGATATTTCTATTTCCGCCAACATTATCTCCCATACATCTATGAAAGTGTGGACGGACCGATAGTTATATTTCCGCCAACAATATCTCCATACATCTATGAAAGTGTGGACGGACCGATAGTTATATTTCCGCCAACATTATCTCCCATACATCTATGAAAGTGTGGACGGACCGATAGTTATATTTCCGCCAACAATATCTCCCATACATCTATGAAAGTGTGGACGGACCGATATTTCTATTTCCGCCAACATTATCTCCCATACATCTATGAAAGTGTGGACGGACCGATATTTCTATTTCCGCCAACATTATCTCCCATACATCTATGAAAGTGTGGACGGACCGATAGTTCTATTTCCGCCAACAATATCTCCCATACATCTATGAAAGTGTGGACGGACCGATAGTTCTATTTCCGCCAACATTATCTCCCATACATCTATGAAAGTGTGGACGGACCGATATTTCTATTTCCGCCAACAATATCTCCCATACATCTATGAAAGTGTGGACGGACCGATAGTTATATTTCCGCCAACATTATCTCCCATACATCTATGAAAGTGTGGACGGACCGATAGTTATATTTCCGCCAACATTATCTCCCATACATCTATGAAAGTGTGGACGGACCGATAGTTCTATTTCCGCCAACATTATCTCCCATACATCTATGAAAGTGTGGACGGACCGATATTTCTATTTCCGCCAACATTATCTCCCATACATCTATGAAAGTGTGGACGGACCGATATTTCTATTTCCGCCAACATTATCTCCCATACATCTATGAAAGTGTGGACGGACCGATAGTTATATTTCCGCCAACAATATCTCCCATACATCTATGAAAGTGTGGACGGACCGATAGTTCTATTTCCGCCAACAATATCTCCCATACACCTATGAAAGTGTGGACGGACCGATAGTTCTATTTCCGCCAACATTATCTCCCATACATCTATGAAAGTGTGGACGGACCGATATTTCTATTTCCGCCAACAATATCTCCCATACATCTATGAAAGTGTGGACGGACCGATAGTTATATTTCCGCCAACAATATCTCCCATACATCTATGAAAGTGTGGACGGACCGATAGTTATATTTCCGCCAACATTATCTCCCATACATCTATGAAAGTGTGGACGGACCGATAGTTCTATTTCCGCCAACATTATCTCCCATACACCTATGAAAGTGTGGACGGACCGATAGTTATATTTCCGCCAACATTATCTCCCATACACCTATGAAAGTGTGGACGGACCGATAGTTATATTTCCGCCAACATTATCTCCCATACACCTATGAAAGTGTGGACGGACCGATATTTCTATTTCCGCCAACATTATCTCCCATACATCTATGAAAGTGTGGACGGACCGATATTTCTATTTCCGCCAACATTATCTCCCATACATCTATGAAAGTGTGGACGGACCGATAGTTATATTTCCGCCAACATTATCTCCCATACATCTATGAAAGTGTGGACGGACCGATAGTTATATTTCCGCCAACATTATCTCCCATACATCTATGAAAGTGTGGACGGACCGATAGTTCTATTTCCGCAAACATTATCTCCCATACATCTATGAAAGTGTGGACGGACCGATAGTTCTATTTCCGCCAACATTATCTCCCATACATCTATGAAAGTGTGGACGGACCGATAGTTATATTTCCGCCAACATTATCTCCCATACATCTATGAAAGTGTGGACGGACCGATAGTTCTATTTCCGCCAACATTATCTCCCATACACCTATGAAAGTGTGGACGGACCGATAGTTATATTTCCGCCAACAATATCTAACATACATCTATGAAAGTGTGGACGGACCGATATTTCTATTTCCGCCAACAATATCTCCCATACATCTATGAAAGTGTGGACGGACCGATAGTTATATTTCCGCCAACAATATCTCCCATACATCTATGAAAGTGTGGACGGACCGATAGTTATATTTCCGCCAACATTATCTCCCATACACCTATGAAAGTGTGGACGGACCGATAGTTCTATTTCCGCCAACATTATCTCCCATACACTATGAAAGTGTGGACGGACCGATAGTTATATTTCCGCCAACATTATCTCCCATACATCTATGAAAGTGTGGACGGACCGATAGTTATATTTCCGCCAACATTATCTCCCATACACCTATGAAAGTGTGGACGGACCGATATTTCTATTTCCGCCAACATTATCTCCCATACATCTATGAAAGTGTGGACGGACCGATATTTCTATTTCCGCCAACATTATCTCCCATACATCTATGAAAGTGTGGACGGACCGATATTTCTATTTCCGCCAACATTATCTCCCATACATCTATGAAAGTGTGGACGGACCGATATTTCTATTTCCGCCAACATTATCTCCCATACATCTATGAAAGTGTGGACGGACCGATAGTTATATTTCCGCCAACAATATCTAACATACATCTATGAAAGTGTGGACGGACCGATAGTTATATTTCCGCCAACATTATCTCCCATACATCTATGAAAGTGTGGACGGACCGATAGTTATATTTCCGCCAACAATATCTCCCATACATCTATGAAAGTGTGGACGGACCGATATTCTATTTCCGCCAACATTATCTCCCATACATCTATGAAAGTGTGGACGGACCGATATTTCTATTTCCGCCAACATTATCTCCCATACATCTATGAAAGTGTGGACGGACCGATAGTTATATTTCCGCCAACATTATCTCCCATACATCTATGAAAGTGTGGACGGACCGATAGTTATATTTCCGCCAACATTATCTCCCATACATCTATGAAAGTGTGGACGGACCGATAGTTCTATTTCCGCCAACATTATCTCCCATACATCTATGAAAGTGTGGACGGACCGATAGTTCTATTTCCGCCAACATTATCTCCCATACATCTATGAAAGTGTGGACGGACCGATAGTTATATTTCCGCCAACATCATCTCCCATACATCTATGAAAGTGTGGACGGACCGATAGTTCTATTTCCGCCAACATTATCTCCCATACACTATGAAAGTGTGGACGGACTGATAGTTATATTTCCGCCAACAATATCTAACATACATCTATGAAAGTGTGGACGGACCGATAGTTATATTTCCGCCAACATTATCTCCCATACATCTATGAAAGTGTGGACGGACCGATAGTTATATTTCCGCCAACAATATCTCCCATACATCTATGAAAGTGTGGACGGACCGATATTTCTATTTCCGCCAACATTATCTCCCATACATCTATGAAAGTGTGGACGGACCGATATTTCTATTTCCGCCAACATTATCTCCCATACATCTATGAAAGTGTGGACGGACCGATAGTTCTATTTCCGCCAACAATATCTCCCATACATCTATGAAAGTGTGGACGGACCGATAGTTCTATTTCCGCCAACATTATCTCCCATACATCTATGAAAGTGTGGACGGACCGATATTTCTATTTCCGCCAACAATATCTCCCATACATCTATGAAAGTGTGGACGGACCGATAGTTATATTTCCGCCAACATTATCTCCCATACATCTATGAAAGTGTGGACGGACCGATAGTTCTATTTCCGCCAACATTATCTCCCATACATCTATGAAAGTGTGGACGGACCGATAGTTATATTTCCGCCAACATCATCTCCCATACATCTATGAAAGTGTGGACGGACCGATAGTTCTATTTCCGCCAACATTATCTCCCATACACCTATGAAAGTGTGGACGGACCGATAGTTCTATTTCCGCCAACATTATCTCCCATACATCTATGAAAGTGTGGACGGACCGATAGTTATATATTTCCGCCAACATTATCTCCCATACACCTATGAAAGTGTGGACGGACCGATAGTTATATTTCCGCCAACATTATCTCCCATACACCTATGAAAGTGTGGACGGACCGATATTTCTATTTCCGCCAACATTATCTCCCATACATCTATGAAAGTGTGGACGGACCGATATTTCTATTTCCGCCAACATTATCTCCCATACATCTATGAAAGTGTGGACGGACCGATATTTCTATTTCCGCCAACATTATCTCCCATACATCTATGAAAGTGTGGACGGACGATATTTCTATTTCCGCCAACATTATCTCCCATACATCTATGAAAGTGTGGACGGACCGATATTTCTATTTCCGCCAACATTATCTCCCATACATCTATGAAAGTGTGGACGGACCGATATTTCTATTTCCGCCAACATTATCTCCCATATATCTATGAAAGTGTGGACGGACCGATATTTATATTTCCGCCAACATTATCTCCCATACATCTATGAAAGTGTGGACGGACCGATATTTATATTTCCGCCAACATTATCTCCCATACATCTATGAAAGTGTGGACGGACCGATAGTTCTATTTCCGCCAACATTATCTCCCATACATCTATGAAAGTGTGGACGGACCGATAGTTCTATTTCCGCCAACATTATCTCCCATACATCTATGAAAGTGTGGACGGACCGATAGTTATATTTCCGCCAACATTATCTCCCATATATCTATGAAAGTGTGGACGGACCGATATTTCTATTTCCGCCAACATTATCTCCCATACATCTATGAAAGTGTGGACGGACCGATAGTTCTATTTCCGCCAACATTATCTCCCATACATCTATGAAAGTGTGGACGGACCGATAGTTCTATTTCCGCCAACATTATCTCCCATACATCTATGAAAGTGTGGACGGACCGATAGTTATATTTCCGCCAACATTATCTCCCATATATCTATGAAAGTGTGGACGGACCGATAGTTCTATTTCCGCCAACATTATCTCCCATACATCTATGAAAGTGTGGACGGACCGATAGTTCTATTTCCGCCAACAATATCTCACATACATCTATGAAAGTGTGGACGGACCGATAGTTCTATTTCCGCCAACATTATCTCCCACACATCTATGAAAGTGTGGACGGACCGATAGTTCTATTTCCGCCAACATTATCTCCCATACATCTATGAAAGTGTGGACGGATGTTGACTTTAGAACATATCTAATGTTGTAATGAACGAAGCTGATGAGTAATGATGACCTACCATAAACTGACTGCTGGGGACTGCGAAACGATGAAGAAGTAGAGGTAGACAGAGATAGAGCTGGGAAGATAGCATCAAAGACTTAGACAGAGCTTAATTTCGCACAGTGACTCTAGATAGAGATCAATGGGGTTTGTTCAGCAACAACTTCCAGAATTACGGGATGAGGAAAGTAAAGAAAGGAAAATGAAAGAGATAAAAAAAATAATATGAGATGGATATATACAATATTACCAGAAGTAACAAAACAGCTAGGGCAAACATTAAGCCGTTTCTTCAACAGAGCAGTCTACAAAAAGAGGGATCACCTCACATACTTAGGGATACATGCAAGGTATAACAAATGACACAATTCTAGGAAAACAAGACAGAATGATAAGGACAAAATACTGGTGAAAGAAAAGTATGATCTAAACACGAAGCACAGAAACTTCATAGAATGTTACTATTGAATCTATTAAGCAGAAGGCACGAAGGTTCATATGAGAGTACAAAAACAGCGTTCTCAGCAGAACTCACACATGGCTAACCGAATGTTCGTGGCTGCAAGTCTCGGTGACGCTCTACTCCCAGGGTAGACTAGCGCTCGGTGTCAAAGAGAAGGTCAATCTGACAATCTTCTCACAGACGACGGTGACAGTCTGGTGAAGTATACAATTTGCTAGTCAAGTGAGCTGTCAATGTGTGTTTGACTTCCCCTATTACAAGGAAAGCTTAGGACACGGGAATGCTGAATGTGCTGCCGTTTTAAATATATTTCTAATCCACCCTTGAGTGGTGTAGGCAATACAATATAGCAAATAAAACACGCTTCATAGATTACAGCAAATAATTTGACTGCGTACACTATCAGAACCTGTGGAACATCATGAAAGATATCGGCTTTCCAACTCACCTAATACAACTCATCGAAAGACTATATCACGAACAGCAAGCAGCTATCAAGATAGCGGGCGAAACATCAAATTGGTTTGAAGCACAAAAAGGAGTGAGGCATGAATGCATCTTCTCTCCATACCTGTTCAACATCCATGCTGAAACATCGTTAGAAATGTCAGAAACGATGACAGATTTGTGAAGTTCGACCCTTTCACAATAAATGGCAACATAACCCCAGAACTTAGATATGCTGATAACGCAAGTTATCTTATCTATTAGTCCGTGTGAGAAACAATTTAGAAACAATAAACAATTTAGAGTTTAAAAAACACAATAAAGATAAAAACCTCTATCTAACATACAGAAAACTAAGATAATGTGCATTGACAAAACAAAACGACAACCCACAATCATCATGAACAGTGAAGAACTGGAAATCGCAACAAACTTTGAATATCTGGGATCTCTAGTAGAAACTAAACAATGAAAACTGCCAGAAAGAGATCAAAAGAAGATTAGCAATAGTAACACATAAATTAAATGCCACAAAGAATATGTGGCACAACACCAGCAAGAGAGTAACATTAAATTACTGAGAACATGTATCTTCCTAAAAGCAACATATGGTTGTGAACCATGGACAATCTCGCTAACAGAGAGGGAGTGTTATAGTGTGACTCAGTCATGGGCGATAATGGAAGAATAGAAGAATATGACGATAGACAGAAGAATAAAAGAATGAGGCGATGACGATGTGAAGTAGGATAGTTTTAGGCGGCGTAGAAAAGACACTCTTCAGAGGATTAGGAAGGAGACGTTAAGTCTACCCAACTCAGTCGCTGAGTCGTAATCAACTTGAAGATTACCAGTGAAATGCGTACAGGTGGTCAGCCTAAAGCCAGACAGATGTTTGCTCTGGTCGACAAAGTTGCGTAACGCAACGACACGGCCGCTGGTTCCTAGGAAACTCTTATATCGGCAGACGCCTTGAAGTCCAGTGAAGACCTGAGATGAAAGCGGACAACTAAACTGCCCCGCGTAATCAAAAGACCAGGTTATCTTTACGTTCAGCAGTGATTACTCTTTGAGTCTCTGAATTGGAAATCGCCTCGAGTTTTAGTTGTTAGGGGACGGACTTAGGAAGATGGACAGGTTCGACAGGACTCCTAAAGTAATAAGACTTTAGAGATAATTAAAAAAAGGCGGAGCTAGAGAGATAGTGACGGTCAAGAGACGTAGGTTAGGCCGTATCAGTGGTCGGGGGGGTGTGGTCACCTGGGACTTAAACCCCGAGACCCTGGAAACTAGGGAGATTAGGAGAGGAGAGGCCCAGAATGCTTTTGGGGCGAGGAGCAGTAGCTAGAGAGACATTCAGCTACACTCGGTGAGACTCAGCCACACTCGGCCAGACTGAGCACATTCAGATACTAGTTCCTCAGCACTATCAGAAAGAGACAGGCAGATGTACTTAAGAATACTATACGGAGTATACGGTCAACAAGATAGATAGATAACCACAGATAGAACTTTATGAATACGAAACGGCCACACACAAACGTTATTTGACAATTCATCATCGCCGATAGGCTATGTCAAGTAACACCAATAAAGACCTTGTTTATACTTGTACTAAAAAGATTGATGAGTTATATATGTGTGTCAAATGAAAGTACAAGTAGTAAGGTCAGAAAGAAGCTTGAAAGAAACCCTGCAACAGGAGAAAATTGATCAATTTGAAACAAAATACTACAGAAAAAAGCCTAATAAACCTTGGATAATGTAAAAGAGCAATGAAGACATACTAAAAGATTTACATATTATTCTACTATTCTACAGAGGAAATTAAAATACTATGGCCACATCAAAAGACACAGCGAGCTCGAAAGAACAATAATGGAAGACATGATTCCTGGACGTCGCTTCAGGGGCAGACCAAGAAGAAGGTGGTTTCAAGACATCAATGAGACCCTGAACGTGACAACAGAAGAAGTGGGAGATCTGGCTAGAGACAGATTCTTTCAGACGGGTTGTTGTGAATGCAACGTTCTGCAAAGGACATGGGACCTGATGATGATTTTCAAATCCAATCTCTCTCTCTCCCCCTCTCCTCTCTCTCTCTCTCTCTCTCCGTCTCTGTATATACTTCAGGCCACAATCTAAATAAGTTCAAAGAAAGCTTGACTGAATGCCACTTGTGATTGCTACAAAAGCTTTCTCTGTTCATCATATGGAGGACACCTCTATAGCAGGTGTTCAGCTCTTGTTTTGCTTCTGTCAGCCCTATTCTTAGGAAGTTCCTATCCTTAAAGAGTTGAAATGATGATACATCAGTCTGTTTTTGGCCTTTTCGGATTAAAGAAATTAATTGTTATTTATTTTTCTGAGCTGGTGGTAAGCGTTATTTATTGTAACCCTGGTGTTATGTATGCTACTTGTTCATATATTTAAACCTGACAAAACTCTCAACACCTTATATCTCCTACAGAATGGTATTGCAGTATGGGTTTCGGTTGTATCCAAAATGGAGGAATTATTTTTCTCCGGCTGGTATAGAACCGTTTATCAGAGGTTTAACAAGCCGCTATCGTAAAAACGATTTGTTAATGAAATGTAGACCTGATACATAATGTGTAAATTAGCAGTAGATAATAGTGATGTATTGTATTAGTAGTGGACTTCCGTTGTAATGATGGTGGATCTAGGTCACGTTCTCTCGATCGCTGCGGAAAGTGCATTCGGGATCTGATTAATTTCGGTTTTCTATTGCACTTTTCTGCGTTAAAGTAAAAATTATGATCTACTTATTACATCTGCGCCGCTAAAACGAAGTCGTACGCCGGCAACAGTCCCTTTTTGACAAATCAAGTGTTGTGAATGAGACCTTCCACCGTCTAGACTTGATCTGCGCTTTACGTCACATTGGTGCTGTTCAAGACCGTTGTTGGAATTAACCTTGACGCAAGTTATTTCCATGTTACTCATTAATGTAAACTACTTCGTCAGCCGCAGTTTTATCTCTTTAGGGAATTTGCACCGTGTTTTGTGCGTCGTAGGCTGCTTTCACTAGAGTAATCAGGATTCTAAAGGGAGCGAAATTGTTGTGTGTACGACATTGTTGTGTGCTACATCATCGTAATGGCTCATCGTACATCCCTAGACCAGCCGTACGCTAATCTTACGGTCTGTTGTTTGATGTGCGACGGGGATAATCTGACGACTAACTGTGTGTCTATATGTTCGGAATTGGAGTCAACAACGATGACCTAACATCATCAAGTGCTATATATTTTTAAAAAATACAACGATCATCATTTTCAGGAGGACGTGAACTTCCGGTATATTGTGGATAGGCGGCGGGAACAATTGAAGGCTATGCATGAAAAATGTTTCTTGTTGCAGTTTCCTCATATTCCAAGTCCTGCTTGTTGCAGGAGCTACAAAGTTAAGTGCTCTGTGCACACCGAGAACTGTGTGTCTCATCGGTTTTGATCATGTTTCGATATTCCAATTGTTTACGATGAATGATGATATCGTATGACAGGGAACAGTTGGCTGTGTTCACTTTCTGCGCGGTTTCGCCTTATGTTTTTTGGCGAGTGCTGAGACTGCTATGATGGGGATTACAATTACCTTTATTTGTTTGGGAGATGAGATATTAATTCGGATGATTCCGCTGGCACGGGCGTTTGAGCAATTATGCATTTTAATTCGTTTGAAGTGATACCGGGGCCTTCCTTCCATAACCAAATAGTGATAGTATTTTCGGCCCTAATTCAACAACAAAAATAGGATTCTTGAATGTATGAGCATTGGCCGCGCCCACGAAACAAGCACAAGTCGCGAGCAAGATGGATAGATACGATCTAGATATTTTAGGATTAAGCATAGTGCGCTGGCTTGGAATAGGTAGGAAATCTGTTGATAATAATGTACTATCAACCCTAATGTATGCGTGTGAAAGCTGGAAAACAACAAGAGACATAGAAACAAAGATGAACGCATTCGAAAATAAATGTCTAAGGAAAATACTTGGTATAGCGTGGGACGAATTCAAAACAAACGAGGAAATTAGAGAAATCGCCAATCAACCACTAATATAAAATCAGTAATAAAGAAAAGATGATGGTCATATGCTGGACATGTGATGAGAAGAGATAATAACCGAATAGCAAATCAAGCCCTCATGTGAGAAACAACAGGTAAGAGGAAAAGAGGAAGACCCAGAGAGACACTGAGAAGAACATTATCAGAGAGGCAAGAGCAGCAGGAATCGGCTCCTTCAACGAGATAGAGCTGCTTGCACAGAACAGAGACAAATGGCGAGATTTGATAAAAGATCTTTACAAAGATTGAAAACTGCTAGAATAAAAATGTAGATAAGTGAAGGAGTATCTGGGTCTATGCCCTATGGGCCGGTTACGACTCGAAAGGTCAATAGGTAGATAGATAGAACAACAACAACAACAACAAAGTAAAATATTATGAAGATTAACTCTAAAACCAGTGGCCCGATGAATATATTTCTGTAGCACATTCTCATGTGCGTTCAAGAGTTCATTCACACCCCTTGCTATGTTCACTGCCTTCTATCAGAGTTGTCCATGTCGGAAGACGATCGATAGCAATACTCAGATATTTTGGGTTTTCATCCAGATGTAGATATACCCCATCTAGCCTTACTTTGAGGATCTCAACTCTGCTTGAGGGCAACAATACTATATATGTATGTATGTGTGATTTTCGCTTCATTTATTTTTTTTTTAATCAAGTGTCCAGTTTCTCTCTCTCTCTCTCTCTCTTTCTCTCTCTCTCTCTCTGCGATCAAGACTCAATCAGAGTAGGATTCCAGACTCTCTCATGAAGTCAGCTATCTGTTTAAGCGATTAGATTGCCCCATTTAGTTTTTCTTCCAGGGAGGTGGGTGTGGACCACATTGCTCTTCTCAGGTCTGTGTACTGGGGGCAATCATGTAGAACATGTTTTGTAGTCATATTGTCCAGTGTACAGTGGCATAGGCTGGTTGTACCTATTTTGAATTTGGTGAACATGTGATTTCTCATTCTATTGTGGCCAGTGCGTAGGCGAAGTATGATGACTTGATCCCTCCTTGATATTTGTTGGTATCCGTCACTCTCGTTATGCTTTGGGTGTTCTCGTTTCCATTTCCACTTTTTCAAAGCTGCATTCAGTGCCATCATGTGTTCTTCACAGGTACGCACGGCTATAGCTCGTTTCAAATCACGTGCCCAACTTCAAAACGCTATTACTCAGTAACCGTTTGTTAAAAAACTGTTTTTTTAGAATGCAAAAGACCCTTTAAATGTATATTTAACAAATATCTTGCAGCTGCAGTTTTCTTAAAGCGGCGAATTTCTTTGATGTTTGTCAAAATTGTAAATTGTGAACCCCTAAATAATAGAAATTACCGTAGTTGCTGGTCTATGATTAATTTTCACTAGGTAAAGGCATGGCCGTAATGGGGAAATAACCTAATAAGACAAAACACCAGGAGAATTATTGTCTTCTCAGTTCGAGGACGGACGATAATATCAAGGTATACCTGTATGTCCAATTTTCATAGTTGTGTGGTCCTGATAAGGACCGTTTGTTGAACTAATTTAAGGTAATATAGGGGCCAACATTGTGGGGGCTATATACTTTCATTCTGAATCAGACGAGTCTAAAAGATTAATAACTGTTTGGGGTTGAACATTCCACAAACCATCATTTTTCCAATATTCCTCTTCCTGTTTTAAGACGTGGTTTTCATATTTAGCCCAATAATCTTTGTCTATATTTAATAAAGCGAGATTAGCAAGAGTCTTTACATCGCATATTTTGAATGTTGTATTTTCATCTGCCACTTGTCCTTTTAATTTTGCCCAGATTAGTTCTATTGGATTTAAGTGAGCATGGTAAGGTGGCAGCCTCAAACTTATATGACCGTGCTCTTGGATAATCTTATCTATTTGAAAAATCTTTGTCCTTTGTTTTTGCTTTACTAGAGATAGTAATTCAGGTTTTAAGTACATGTTATTAAATTGTATGTGCTCCTTTGTGAGCCATATCTTAATAGAATCTTTTGTACTGGATGACGTCGGGACTTTATCTTCAAGTGCAACAATGTTGTGGTACGCTGCATTGTCCATTATTAGACAAGATGGTCGATCTAGTGATGGGAGAACAGAATTTTCAATCCAATGTCTAAATATGTGACCATTCATCTCAGAGTGATAATCCCGATTGTCTATGGATTTTGAAAGAAAATTGAGCTCTGCATTCTGTATTAGTCCATGTTGTCGACTACCTGCATGAGCAATTATCAAGCGCTGTCCTTTGCTGCTAGGTATTAATCTCTTAATCTTTCCATCTGATGACTGCCATTCCCTTTGGTTAGTGTGGTGAGCATTGATCCATGTTTCATCCAAGTACACAATATCATAACCTTGCTTGCGCACCTCTTTTACTTCACGTAAGTACTTGCTTCTCATGACTACTATTTGTGGCTTCTCACAGATGATGTTTCGTCCATTGGAATACATTCTGAATGTAAAGCCTGCAGCTCTCACATTCCTCCATAATGTAGACTTTGATATTTCAATACTGTTGTTCTTTTTCAGCGATACTTTATATTTTCTTATTGTAACAGTTTCATTCATACCCAACATTTTGCGAATTTCACTTCTAATAAGTTCACTGTCGAAATTATCCAACATTTTTGCTCTTCCTTGTGATTTTGTATATTTTGAACCTTGACGGTCACGAGCTTGAATACAGCGATTAAATGACCGTTTAGATAAATCCAAAATGTGTCTTGTCCTATTCTCAGGGTTTTCTAAAGAATGAAATAATCTTCCTCGTTTAGCCTCTTTGCAAAAATAGTCATACATTTTTATTGCGATGTTTTGTATACTGCAGAATTTCATTTTAAGACTCATGATAAATGTTATCGTTCCACATCTACGCC
Source organism: Megaustenia siamemsis (assembly GCA_032433765.1). Taxonomy (NCBI): domain Eukaryota; kingdom Metazoa; phylum Mollusca; class Gastropoda; order Stylommatophora; family Ariophantidae; genus Megaustenia; species Megaustenia siamemsis. The sequence continues at coordinate 29,404,790 of JAVIAB010000156.1, forward strand.
TATGAATGAACGGAAATGGAACACACAATTTCTCGTGTTTTTTACAAGTGTCTAATTGTGTCAAAAAACCACGGTAAAAGCGTGCAAACACGTAAATTTTACCGTGTATGGATTTTTACTCGCTATTTTTAACTTAAAATACTGTAAACATTAAGTTTTGACTACATCAATGGGTCGTTATAAATTTATATAAATCAAATAAGCAACAATAATAACCAAATTTTTTTTTTAATGAAATTAATTCCCTGTTGGGTTCTAATCATTATAACTTTACATGCAAATTTTGAACAACTTACAACAAGCGGTTAAAAAGCTATCGATTTTAAAAGTTGGGCACGAGTTATGAAACAAGCTCCGCAAATATGGAGCCACGAACTGTTCTGTCACAGAAGAGCTCAGTATGACTGTATCATCTTCTGTCACAGAAGAGCTCAGTATGATTATATCATCTTCTGTCACAGAAGAGCTCAGTATGACTGTATCATCTTCTGTCACAGAAGAGCTCAGTATGATTATATCATCTTCTGTTACAGAAGAGCTCAGTATGATTATATCATCTTCTGTCACAGAAGAGCTCAGTATGATTGTATCATTTTCTGTCACAGAAGAGCTCAGAATGATTGTATCATCTTCTATCACAGAAGAGCTCAGTATGATTGTATCATCTTCTGTCACTGAAGAGCTCAGTATGATTGTGTCATCTGATCAGAGAAAACGTAAGGATAGCTTTCAGGGAGAGCCAAGTTCCAACATAGACAAGCTAAATGACCGGGTGGGCTGTGTTTGGTGCTATTCTTTGATACCGTTCGCGTACGCCAGAAATAGTATTCATGATAAAACTGTTTAACGTTTTTTTTTTCTGCTGGTCTGTCCATTCACTCTAGCAGTTCTGTTTCCAAGGTAGTGTTTAGTTCATTAGCACACATATATTTCTTCTCATCCCATTTTAAGGCCCTCTTTCAATATTTTGTTAACTGAGACGGCTATGTGTTTGAGAAAATACTACTTTCATTACATCGGCTGTGTGTTTGAGAAAATACTACTTTCATTGAATCGGCTATGTGATGCGATAATATTACTTTCATTGAGTCGGCTGTGTGATGAGATACAAAAAACTTTCATTGAATCGGTTTATTGATGAGATAATACTACGTTCATTGTATCAGCTGGTTGATAATATAATACTACTTGCATTGATCAGCTGTGTGATGAGATAATACATCAAATGAGTCAGTTGTGTGATGAGATAATTATCCATCCACTGAGTCGGTTGTGTGAAGAGATAATACTCCATCCACTGAGCCGATTGAGTAACGAGATATTACTCCACCCACTGAGCCGGCTGTGTGATGATATAATGTTCCATCCACTGAGTCGATTGTGGGATGAGATAATACTCAACTCACTGTGTCGGCTGTGTGATGACATAATACTCAACCCACTGTGTCGGCTGTGTGATGAGACAATACTCAACCCACTGTGTCGGCTGTGTGATGAGATAATACTCGACCCACTGTGTCAGCTGTGTGATGAGATAATACTCAACTCACTGTGTCGGCTGTGTGATGACATAATACTCAACCCACTGTGTCGGCTATGTGATGAGACAATACTCAACCCACTGTGTCGGCTGTGTGATGAGATAATACTGAACTCACCGTGTCGGCTGTGTGATGACATAATACTCAACCCACTGTGTCGGCTGTGTGATGAGACAATACTCAACCCACTGTGTCGGCTGTGTGATGAGATAATACTCGACCCACTGTGTCGGCTGTGTGATGAGACAATACTCAACCCACTGTGTCGGCTGTGTGATGAGATAATACTCGATCCACTGTGTCAGCTGTGTGATGAGATAATACTGAACTCACTGTGTCGGCTGTGTGATGACATAATACTCAACCCACTGTGTCGGCTGTGTGATGAGACACTACTCAACCCACTGTGTCGGCTGTGTGATGAGATAATACTCGACCCACTGTGTCGGCTGTGTGATGAGACAATACTCAACCCACTGTGTCGGCTGTGTGATGAGATAATACTCGACCCACTGTGTCAGCTGTGTGATGAGATAATACTCAACTCACTGTGTCGGCTGTGTGATGACATAATACTCAACCCACTGTGTCGGCTATGTGATGAGACAATACTCAACCCACTGTGTCGGCTGTGTGATGAGATAATACTGAACTCACTGTGTCGGCTGTGTGATGACATAATACTCAACCCACTGTGTCGGCTGTGTGATGAGACAATACTCAACCCACTGTGTCGGCTGTGTGATGAGATAATACTCGACCCACTGTGTGTGAGTTGGCTGTTTGATGAAATAATACTCCATCCATTGAGTTGGCTGTTTGATGAGATAATACTCCATTCATTGAGTTGGTTGTTTGATGAGATAATACTCCATCCAATGAGTTGGTTGTTTTATGAGATAATACTCCATCCATTGAGTTGATTGTTTGATGAGATAATACTCCATCCAATGAGTTGGTTGTTTGATGAGATAATACTCCATCCATTGAGTTGGTTGTTTGATGAGATAATACTCCATCCATTGAGTTGATTGTTTGATGAGATAATTACTCCTCCCAATGAGTCGGTTGTTTGATGAGATAATACTCCTCCCAATGAGTCAATTGTTTGATGAGATAATACTCCTCCCAATGAGTTGGTTGTTTGATGAGATAATACTCCATCCAATGAGTCGATTGTTTGATGAGATAATACTCCTCCTAATGTGTCGGTTGTTTGATGAGATAATACTCCTCCCAATGAGTCGATTGTTTGATGAGATAATACTCCTCCCAATGAGTCGGTTGTTTAATGAGATAATACTCCTCCCAATGAGTTGGTTGTTAGATGAGATAATACTCCTCCCAATGAGTTGGTTGTTAGATGAGATAATACTCCTCCCAATGAGTTGGTTGTTAGATGAGATAATAGTCCTCCCAATGAGTCGGTTGTTTAATGAGATAATACTCCTCCCAATGAGTTGGTTGTTAGATGAGATAATACTCCACTCACTGAGTCAGCTTTTTGATAAGACCATTTCAATGTATGTTATTACAGCAATGAGTAATTAACTCAACAGAACTGTCGCGTGCACGTAACAATGAGGACATTTCGAACGTTCAGATTAAACAGATTAAGCGCAACCCAAATATGTGGATCAGTAGTCGCAAACATCTCATGAGCCGGCACACCCGCGACTAATCGATCAGTCACATCTCTAGGGCGGCACGCATACATTCCTGTTTAGAAAGATGAACTTTAATAGGTAATTAGTTAGGGAATCAGAAGCTGACGATGCTAGCCGAACTATTGTGCCACATACCTCCAATGTATAGTTGGAACGTCAGGTCATAGAAAAAAGAATAACAAAAGGTCACGCTGCTCTGACACGTAATTAAAACTATATAAAAAGAGGTGAATCTCTAACTCTGTGATATTTGTTGCCTCCCACAGGCGTAGATATGGTAGCAGCAGGTTTTATTTAAACAGCGAATCATAGGAGGAAGAGGTATGTTTTATAGCACTCAGAAAAAATAAATGACAAATAAACATCAGAAAAAAAACAAAGAACAATATATGGTCCAAAGCAGGATCGAACCCGTACTCCTTGGCACGAGAAGCCGAACGCTAGAGAACACTGCCCATTCAACTAACTAAAAATTTAGCTAACGTGGACGATGTCTTTCACGCAGGTGTTTTCATGACTATAGCATAGGGTTACCTTTTTTTCCTATTTAAACACCGTGCAGGTTGCGATTAGTGTGGTAGTTGAGGCGGCAACCTTTGTGGCATGTTCACGTAGTAGTGACGAACACAGCGACGACTAAACTATGGAGAAACTGCAACACCAAAAGTCAACGAAGACATTTCTCCTGAACACTTCAAATGATGACTAGATGAGGCAGTCGTAACGTTAAATAAATGTCTAACACAGATCTTTTGTCGTACTTCACAAGCTCATGCTGTTTATGACCTTACTGGCACTTCCTACAAGTGCCTCACTATAAAAAAATACTGATTACCGTCTATAAAGGCATAAGGTCGATTGTACAGCGCCTAAGGCAACTGCCAACGTTTTGACACTCTCCAAGTTCTGTAAGAAAATCCCCCCAACTCATCTGGCTATGACAAAACCAAGTACACTGTGCTTTAATTTCTGCGTGATTTTCTCCTCAGAAATATCTCATGAACACAATCTCACTCAAATTCAATTTAGACTCGAACTCTCGAGGCGAATCTTCTCTTTAAGTCAATATCTCTGCGGCATAACTTACTGCAGACTCAAGAACCAGATTTTCTATTATGGTTCACTGCTAGATGAATAAACAGACGCATCTCTTCTCGAACTCTCGATGCAATAGTCTCTAGTAATCAACGCCTTGCCTTTCTCGTATCTCATATCTTTCTACAGCCCTGCTAACGAATATAATGAACCCAAATGATAAGTGTGGCCTACTAACGATATTGGCTACTTTCCATTGGCCAGTCCATGTATTGTCTGAGCGATCCTATTGGCTGAACATATGCCATAGTTTTTGAACATCTGGAACAAAAGTAAAACAAGGCGGCCTACTACAAGACTCCCCCCCCCCCCCCCAACCCGTGGACTACATCTGAAAACTGGCAAATCCACCCGAACGGGACTACTTAACGAACTTCTCGCAGACGACCAAAAATTGTTACACACGAAAATAGAAGTCACGCAAGAACAGTCTTAACAGAGTCGGAAACAACAATATTAAAATCTACATAAACAAATCAGAAGTAATGACGACATCAAAGAAAACACATTAGCATAACGACAGATGACCTTATCCTAAAGCAAGTGAAGGAATTCAAATACTTAGCACCATGACATATAACAACAGAAATAGACTCAAGATGCAACAAAGCTTGTCAAATTATTTGACAGATTTCACGACTGCTGGATACCATTAGAAGCAGAGCGAGCTATATAAAAGACTATCTTTATTCCAACGTTGTGCTACCAGTGCCAGATATGGGCCTTAGACTCAGCAACTGTTAGAAAAATAAACACCACAGAAATGAAGTGTGCCAGTCGCATAACAGGAAATAGCATGAGAGAGATAATATCAGAGACGAAGAGTTACGAAAAAGACTAGAAACGGAACTATCTATTTAATACATAAAGCGACAACAGATCTATTGATTGGCATGTGATAAGACTTAAATAACTAGATCTAATACAATTGGTTATCAACAAACGATACAAGAAAAAGACCAATAAAAAGATGGATAAACGGAATGCTAAAAAACACACGGTGGTTTAACAGCAGAAGATGCCAATATAAGAGCAAGAAGGCACATCTGCCATCGAAGCAGGAAGGCAAATGAGGAAAGAAAGGAAGAAAGAAAACACGATAGCCAACTATATAACTGACTGTGATCAGAATCCAGCCAAGATGTATTGCTCCAAAGTCGCCTGCGTGTAACGTTGGTCATGTGCCTAGGTTAAGTTACACGTCTCTTATGAATTAATAATATATTAATAATTATCTTTACTACAATAATAACTATCGGGCTTGCAAACTGTAAACTATATAATGTCATGAAGGTGACACGTGTTGTTCCCCATTGCCAAGTGTATTATTACTATAGGATCGAAGAAGCCCGTTCTACCCGACGGGTTCAAGGTTAGAATATAAAGCGACCGAACTTTGAGCAGTTGCAGATGCATGTTTTCATACGGATACCAGGTCTCGAAACATATCTCCCATCGACCACCACAATGCCTATCAGATATGAAATCAGCGGTCAGCGGCCACCACAATGCTTCAGATATGAAATCGGTGGTCAACGACCACCGCAATGCTTCAGATATGAAATCAGTGGTCAACGACCACCATAATGCTTCAGATATGAAATCAGTGGTCAACGACCACCACAATGCTTCAGATATGAAATCAGTGGTCAACGACCACCATAATGCTTCAGATATGAAATCAGCGGTCAACGACCACCACAATGCTTCAGATATGAAATCAGTGGTCAACGACCACCATAATGCTTCAGATATGAAATCAGTGGTCAACGACCACCACAATGCCTATCATATATGAAATCAGTGGTCAACGACCACAATGTTTCAGATATGAAATCAGCGGTCAACGACCACCACAATGCCTATCAGATATGAAATCAATGGTCAACGACCACCACAATGCCTATCAGATATGAAATCAGTGGACAACGACCACCACAATGCCTATCAGATATGAAATCAGCGGTCAACGACCACCACAATGCTTCAGATATGAAATCAGCGGTCAACGACCACCAAAATGCTTCAGATATGAAATCAGTGGTCAACGGCCACCACAATGCTTCAGATATGAAATCAGTGGTCAACGACCACCACAATGCTTCAGATATGAAATCAGCGGTCAACGACCACCACAATGCTTCAGATATGAAATCAATGGTCAACGACCACCACAATGCCTATCAGATATGAAATCAGCGGTCAACGGCCACCACAATGCCTATCAGATATGAAATCAGCGGTCAACGACCACCACAATGCCTATCAGATATGAAATCAGCGGTCAACTGTCACCACAATGCCTATCAGATATGAAATCAGCGGTCAACGACCACCACAATGCCTATCAGATATGAAATCAGCGGTCAACGACCACCACAATGCTTCAGATATGAAATCAGCGGTCAACGACCACCACAATGCTTCAGATATGAAATCAATGGTCAACGACCACCACAATGCCTATCAGATATGAAATCAATGGTCAACGACCACCACAATGCCTATCAGATATGAAATAAGTGGTCAACGACCATAATGCTTCAGATATGAAATCAGTGGTCAACGACCATAATGCTTCAGATGTGAAATCCGTGGTCAACGACCATAATGCTTCAGATATGAAATCAGTGGTCAACGACCATAATGCTTCAGATATGAAATCAGTGGTCAACGACCATAATGCTTCAGATATGAAATCAGTGGTCAACGACCACCACAATGCCTCAGATATGAAATCAGTGGTCAACGACCATAATGCTTCAGATATGAAATCAGTGGTCAACGACCACCACAATGCCTATCAGATATGAAATCAGCGGTCAACGACCACCACAATGCCTATCAGATATGAAATCAGCGGTCAACTGTCACCACAATGCCTATCAGATATGAAATCAGCGGTCAACGACCACCACAATGCCTATCAGATATGAAATCAGCGGTCAACGACCACCACAATGCCTATCAGATATGAAATCAGCGGTCAACGACCACCACAATGCTTCAGATATGAAATCAATGGTCAACGACCACCACAATGCCTATCAGATATGAAATCAATGGTCAACGACCACCACAATGCCTATCAGATATGAAATCAGTGGTCAACGACCATAATGCTTCAGATATGAAATCAGTGGTCAACGACCATAATGCACAAATAAACATTATTTTGGCCTAGCTTTGTGCTTCTTTCCCTATGAAATGTAGTTCAAAAATGCTCATGACATGTGGGAACAGAGCAAATAACTTCTGCTATACTTGTGGTGCAATGACTTCTGTATCACAAACAGGAAATATGACTGCAGTTATTTAAAAAATATATAACTTGAATTATGACTGCAAAATATGAGATGAAGATAAGAGCTTGCCGCCACACATATAGTGGAACACACAACAAATTGCTCTTTCGTGACCGTCAGAAACGTTCTTGTTACATGCTTTTACAAAATAGACGATCTTTCTGCCACACTTCTAGTTTAATGACAACCCTCAATATCAATTACAAACCAGATGATTAGTGGCTTGACCACTACATCAAACAAGTTTGACCAATCAGGAGGTCACTGCAGCCTTGCAGTAACAATGTTGAGCTTCCAGCACTTTCACACACCAGTAAGATTTTGTTGCTGCCCTTGCACATTAAGTTGGTTCTAATGAGCAACTTTAGCAGTAGATACAACGGGACAAAAACAATCAAAAAAATGTCAAAGACTGAAGCTAAAATAAAGGAGGAAGTATTTGTAGGTGCCAAAATGAGTAAACATATTTACGACACCTCACAATTTAAGACACATCATTGCTTGAATACAAGTGAAGAGGAGTCGAACAACCACTGAATTAATTAATGGAAATTACATATTTTCATCTCAAAAACATTTAATGTGAAATTTAAATACTACGTTGTTTCTTTCGTTATTTTATTTTGGGAATATCAATTCAATGATCACGTGAAAGTAACATGTTTATAAAGCATAAGTAGGAAGACTAATGTACACTATTGCCATTAGTATGCTATGCGTTGTTTAATGATGACATAGTTTAAATATCATAGAAACAAGGGTGAAGAGGTGAACTTCAGTCAAAATCATGAAGAATTGAATTCATTTCTGAAGGTCATAACTTTTGACAAGTTGCAGACTAGTGATAACCTGCTATCAAGACCTTGGAGATTTCAATACTTCAACCTTTGTGGGAAAGCTGCTACGGATATAATCTAATTTCAATGTTGATGTAATTTGTAGCACTGTTATCTATCACTGTTTGGGGGCCTCGGTAGCCTAGTTGGGAAAACCACCCGACTGGCCTACCGACGTTCGAACCTGTATTCAATTCCCGCTGGGAGCAGTGTGAGTTGTACTCGTGGTTGGAAAAAACATTAATGGGAAGATAATCAATAACCTAAGATATGCTGATGATACTGTACTTTTCTTTCTTCTTTTCTCTTTTCACTGATACCTGAAAGGTGTCGTGGTTTATATCATTTGTCGTTTTTGAGCTGCTCGAACTGTCTGAATTAGTGATTTTCCCCTGTTCTTACATGTCACTGTCACAGCATCTATCCATCTTCTTCTGGGTCTTCCTCTAGGTCTTTTTCCATGCATTCTCGAGAAGAACGCCCTTGATGGTGATTGGCGAGGATTCATTCTGACCAGGTGGCCAAACCATTTAAGTTGTTGTACTGTACTACTAGCAGAAAATCCTACTGATCTACAACAATTACTTAAAGTAATAAGCATGACAAGCAAAAAATACGGACTAGATATGAATATCAAAAAGACTAAAACTATGATCATAAACAAAGAAAATTCTCAAGATCTACAATTAAATATCAAAGTGGAAGGAATACATCTAGAGACAGTTCAGAACTACAACTACCTGGGACATACTATAACCAGTGATGGAAAATGTACCACTGAAATAAATAAAAGAATAGGTATGGCAAAAAGTAATTTCAATGCCATGAAAAATATACTAACATCAAAATAAATAACACCAGGGCTAAAACTAAGAATAGCAAAATGTTACATCTTCTCAATATTCATGTATGGTGCAGAAACATGGACATTAGACCAGAAAACAGAACAGAAAATTGAAGCCTTTGAAATGTGGATATATAGAAGAATAGGTAGAATTGGATGGAAAGAACAGAAAACAAACGAGGAAGTTTTAAAACAACTAAAAATGAAAAGAGAACTACTAAACACAATTAGAGCAAGACAAATGAAATTTTTGGGTCATGTTAAAAGACACAACAGCCTAATAAAAGTAATATTGGAAGGGAAAATACAAGGTAAAATAGGCAGAGGCAGACCAAGACTAACACGGACGAGTAACATCAACAGATGCACAAGCCAATCTATGACAGCCTGCACCATCAAAGCAAGAAACAGAGTGGAATGGCGATCCATGGTAGCCAACCTTCTTGCGGAGATGACAGCCGATGATGATGAAAAAGATGGTGATTAAACGGAACTTCTGACTGTGGTAGAAGTGTCCGTAACGATCTCTCTCTTCCCCCCTCCCCGACATTTGACAAAAAACATCGTAGTTAGTTATATAGAGGCAAGGTCCATGAGCCCAAAAATAAAATAAATAAAAATACACAGAATAAAGTCTGGACTTGAACAAACCTTAGAGGCAGTTAGGTTAGGAGTCGATCAACTAATGAGATGAAGCAACCGTTGAGAAAGGTAGATTTATGATTCTTGTTGGTGAAGATGCGCATTGAACAATCAAAGTGAAGGGTTTAGGATGTTCGAGCAGTCAGGGGAGGAAAGTCCAAGCAGAACTTCTCAATGTTAATTTACTGACTCTGCTCTCAAGGTCAGAAATTAATGAAAGCACGCAACAACGTTCCAGACTGTAAAGGCGTTATAGAGTTGAATATCTTCAACATATTTTGATCAACAATTCAGAAAACATTAGCAAGACTTAAAGCTTGAAAAGGCTATCCTAGTGAATGAATCAGAAACAGGGACAATAACAATTAAGAGTACAAAGAAACAGCAAAGATTGACACCTACTTAAAGAGAATACTACAGATCAGGTGGTCATGTAGACGGGGACCGGGACATTATTAAAGTCAAGGTCAGGCGTGGATGTATGATTTATTATAGATATAGGACAGACGCTACGCAATCAGACGCTACATCACCCGACAAAAGCGCGGGAAAATGGACAGACCGGAAATTGAAAATAATACTTAAACCTAAAACCGAGAAGAATACGATACTTAGTAGAAAACACTTGGAGAGAGACGGATGGGGTAACGTCGAGAGGGCGTTCGCCCGAACCCTAGAAGGGCTGAGTGCCCAGGAACCTCAGATGGAGCAAACGGCTCACACATCTGAAGGAGATATATGCCAGAAATGGCAACGCTATGTCAGCCAGAGACAAGAAACGTTCTCTCACTAAGAAGAGGAACGCTTCGAGACCAAAACTCTTACTTAGAAGCTGAGAGAGAAATCTGCCGAAATGGCAAAGGAGCTAAGTCAACCAGAGACTGGACCTTAGAGAAGCAATGGACACAAGATGTGTCGCGTAACAAGCCGAAATGGCGATAGCTAAGTCGACCAGAAACAAAGAAATTATTGGAGAGAGAACCACACTATCAAGCACACGTAGAGAAAGACATAATTAATGAGCTTGAGGAAGAATATTCACGCGAACAGCTTCACCTATCATAGGATTATATTTCAGATTCCGGGATGTATGTTAGTCATAGACTCGCTAGGATTGTGAGATGTGAACTTTTTGAGCTGTTTACATAGATACATTTGTGATTAGTGAGTACGCAGCTGTTCTAAACCGCCAAGTTGTGACTTGTGCAACTTGAATAAGAAGATAATCTAAGTATTCAAGGTTTAGGTGTTCCTTTGGATTCTTGTAATAAACAGAAGTTGGTGTTGTATTACGCCTTACGCCGTGTCAATTTTATATATATGTTGTAGGCATGATATTTACATAAGGAAGTGTTCATAAAGGCAAGAGTGCATAATAATAATATTAATAGTACAGGAAAAACAATGCGAATTAAATCAGCAAAGTCATTATACGATCACGAAGCCAAAAGATAATAACCCAAAGATAAGAAATCATTATCAGATCATCAACAGCGACATCACTGTTAAGTTAAGTAAATAAATTGATCACCATAAGCACCACCAAGGAAACAAATGTTCCTTTCAGTCAGACATCATTGTAAATGTAGTAAAGAACAAATATAAATACTGCGAGTAAATGATAAGTAAAACACAGGCAGAATAGAACACACGAAAACTAACAAAAAGCACTGCTAGACAAGTTCTCGCCTGCAACTAAAGTTGCCACGTCTGACTTTTTCTCGTTAAGATTTACGTTTTTTCATTAATTTTACGGCTTACGTTTTTCTTTTCCCGTAAATCGATTTAATACATTTTTTTCTTGCTTACACACAATTATTGGACACTTGTAAAATCCGCAGGAATTTGAATAAATGACAAGATTTGTGTCCTTGGCTAGTCATGTGTTATCCAATGTTAACAATAATAAATGACAAGATTTGTGTCCTTGGCTAGTCATGTGTTATCCAATGTTAACAATAATAAATGACAAGATTGGTGTCCTTGGCTAGTCATGTGTTGTCCAATGTTAACAATAATAAATGACAAGATTTGTGTCCTTGGCTAGTCATGTTTTATCCAATGTTAACAATAATAAATGAACACTTTCATGTCAAACTGTTATTGCTCTATAGATTTTTTTTTAAAACCAAATTAAAAAGTGAATGTTTTATGTGCTGGTGTCACCTTTCTTGATAGATTCTAATAGGATCTGCTAGTTGGTAGTCTCAGTTAGTATGGTAGCAGAGCAGTAGTAGTAGCTAGACGTACAAGTAGATTACATCGAATGCTGTATACATACCTCTTCCTCTGAAATGATTCGCTGATCTATCGCCTAGGAAGCTTCCCTCCATAATAATATTAATTTATTATTATTTGTCTCCAGTCTAAACCACTGGAAATTACTATTCGTGCAGTTTCATCCTACAAATGTCTGCAACGCAAGTACTCAGCCCTACCCTATCCGGGAGATACTTGTCTTAATAGGAAAATACAGATACACAATTTATTCCCGAGTTGTGATCGCAACCCTATGCTATAGTCATGAGTACACCTGCGTGAAAACATCGTCAATGATAGCTACTTTTTTAGTTAGCTGAGTTGGTCATGTGCTCTAGAGTTTGGTTTCTCGTTGCAAGGTGCTGTGCCAAGGAGTATGTGTTCGATCCTGTTTCGGAACATATATTGTTCTTTGTAGTTTTTTTCTGTTGTTAATTAGTTCTCATTTTTTTCTGAGTGATGTAAACATACCTCTTCCTCTGAAATGATTCGTTTACATAGCATGTGTCGTGCCATAAAGTACCATCAATGGTTTACGATAAGTTGTAAATAAATTCATTCTTTTCCTGGAAAAAAATAGGGAAATCTTCAGTTTTTTTCCTGACAAAAAAGAATAGACAATCCTACCTGGAACTTACAGGGAAAGAGGAGACGATCTCGAAACACCAGGGCTAGAAACCTGGCGTCACAACGACAAACAACCACTGGGAAAAGTCTAGAAGAAACAACAAAGCGTAGCAAGGATACAAACGCTCTTCTTCTCGGCTTGTGCGCTATAGGGGAAACAAGACAAGAATAGATCGCTTGAGAACTAATGATAGACTACGTCATTAGATCACTGAATTGTAAATGAGACATAATAATGGTCCAGTGTTTAAATAAAGATAGCGAAAGAACCTTTGAGAAATGAAATCAGAAAGAGTAAATCGTATATATATATATAAAAAGTAAAGAGTCCCGTCACGCCAAGTGGCGTATAGGGAATATGGTGTTAGTGACCATAAATTTTACAGACCTTCAGCACATGATTTTTGGGGTAATGTGGTCGGTATTACGCCAGTGCCGCTTTACTTTCCCAGAAAAAAATCTGGTACCCATTTAAGGCTGGGTGAACCTGGAAGCCGTCGGTTGGAATCGAACCCTACCCCTTGTCCTTTGTAGTCCAGTTCACTAACCACTGAGCTGAGTAAGTCGTATGCCGCTACCTAATTCAAACACTGATAAGTAATCATTTCCGTCAGTACATTTTACATGAATAAATCTTCTCATATGCACTCACTATATTTAGGTAAAAATGGGGGAGAGGAGGGGAGGGAGAGGACCTTGATAGGCAAGAAAGCTTAAGACACCCCTCCCCTCCAGCATGTGCCTGTAGTGACAAACGTACACAGCCTACGAATTAATAGCAGCAGTAATTTCACATAGCGATATTTGTTTCCTTCTAATGCCAGAGTTAACTCTGAGGCCCAGTTGCTCAGAACGCGTTAAGGGTCACAGGGAGATCGTATCTAACTGTACCTGAACAATCCTTGATGAATACTTCAGGTTTGACAAGGATCCCTCCCACAACGATCATAAATAACGCCATGAGAGATCCCTTCCTGCCGACTTGTGTGACGAAAGTGCTTCTTACATGTCGTTTGTACGAGGTGAAGGACTGACATTTTTCCTTTCTAGACACGGTCCTATTTTGCTGATAATTATTAAATGCATAACAGAAATACGGTTATAATCAGATGCGGATATGAAACATTAGTTATCACGGACTCTTCGTTTGATAATCTTTTTCTTTTATTTGATAAATTAGCGTCTATTTTTCGTGCAATATAAATTACAGAATATAATGCTACTTTCTATTCTATGAGTATTTCATTAATTATACTCAAACAAAACATTAACACGAATCGAATCGATCAGTAATGTGTTGCAATCAGTCAACAATTTGGCTTGCATGGACGAGTATTCAGAATGAGCAAATTAACTCTCCTCGAACGCTACGATGGGCAGCGATAGAACAACGAGCAGACACACGTAAAACACGAAACAGAAATAAATTCATATCAAATGAGTACAATTCGGATGACTCAAAATTAACACTAAATGAAGACAAAAAATAAGGAGGCAGTGAAATTACATGAATTTGCGAAAAATGTGCAGTATGGATACCAATCGACAGAATATGTAAGTGGATGGAGAGAGACGAGAAGGAGGAGACATAATGACAGAAAATAAAAGTCGCCTGTATACAGCTGACCACTGGTAGCTAATGTCTCATGATGACAACTTATTTTTTTATATAAAAAAAGGAAAAAGTGGTAGCAGCTTTACGTAGGTGAGAAACAAAACAAAATAGGGATATACACAGACATCTAACCACAGGAAAGTGACGTACTTTCCTTTTAGTTAGTTTAGCATATCATCACTATGTAGTTTAATTTCTTTGCATATCTTTATACATTTTTGTGTTGTTTAATATTCCACCTGAAGGTCTACTGGACCGAAACGACGTTCTACTTTTGTTTTGTCTCTCACCTATGTAAAGCTATTACCATACCACTTTTTCGCTTTTGTTCTTCATTTCCATTGTTATCGTCAGCTTTACATTAGCTTCGCATTTCTATGCCTTTACCCATTTACGTCATTTGGGGGGGGGGGGGTGTTTGGACATAAAATTGGGTGAGGTGGCTAACGTCCAGATAAGAGGCGCTAACAAACAAAATCTGCTTTATTCACAATAATATTTGCATTGTATCAAAATAAGACATAAAACAAATATGTAGTAAAACAGGTTGCATACATAGGGAGCAGAAGAAGCAGAAACTGCCATACAAGGGCTAACTTCACTTTTAGGACACGAGAAGCACCGCTAACACCAATACATCACATATAGACCGTGGCTTGTCAAGACTTGGCCCTACCCGAGTTGGCTCGAGGAGGGGAACAAAACACTGAGGTATTTCAATGCTCTTGCTGCAGTGTGTCAGCTGCATGGTGTAACATTGTGGTACTTGATATTTGATGAATCCATTGACTTCTAGCTTCACCCATTCCCCCTTTACTTTGCATCTGGGCTTTATAGGCCTCTAGGGAATTCTGCCTAATGGTGGCTGTTGTATGCTCATACTATCTGATCTCCCGACTGTTAACATGAACCAACACTGGTGTTACACCAACTCTTAGCATGAACCAAGGTTCATTGTCCTTGATGACTACGTCGCCGGGCAGTCCTTTTAGGGTCGCTGATTAGTCGACATCACAAGAGCGGTGTAGCCTTTGTAGTTCGTGTTGCGATGGCTTTGGTTCGTGGTTTTGGGAGTGGATGATGTGGTACTGTAATACGCCGGCGGTGAAAGTTAGATAAAGGACTTTTTAAAATTCCATGTTAATCATGAGACAGATTAAATGGATTGCGTGCCCTTGTCTTTAGCATCGGTTTTGGTAGGTGTTACCAATTGCGATGGTGGACGGATGTTATGTAATTTTTAATTAAATTGCAACGTATATAAAGTTAGCGACCGATTGTAACCATTTAGTACACAGAGACACTATTAAGCAAAAGGAGGAAAGTAGATACATAATTTTGTACTTTTCAGGAAATATAGACTTTGGATTGTTTCTTTATTTGGTATTGCGATAACCCCGTATTTTTAATGTTCTTAAAGAATACAACCTGAGACGCCACTTTCAATCCAAACATGAAACTACAGTTCACTGGAAGGATGCGTTAGGCAGAACAAAATAGCACATTTAAAGTAGTCCTTGGATATCAAAAGAGCGTGTTTTACAAAGCAAATAAATGTTCGGAGAATGCTGTTTGTGTGATCTACATTACTAGTGAAAAAACGGGTAAGGGTTTGAAGCAGCTGCTGAAGTGCTTTGTCCTGATAATAGTTAATTATTTCACCAAGTAAGTTATCACTTCGGACTGTCGGAAAATGCATAGATGACATGGGGAAAGATGTTTTAAAAGTTTAAAAGAGCATGCATCAGAATCATAACATTCTTTGTCGCATTAGATGAGTCAAGTGATATGACAGACACAGCACAACTAGTTATCTTTATAAAAGGGGCAAATAAACAAATACTTTATCACTAAAGAGCGTGACAACCATTCAAAGGCACCACAACAGGCAAGGACATTTTCAAAGTGCTGGAGCTCATTCTTAAAGATTTGGCATGACTCAACATTTTAATTACCTTAATCTCAAGGTACAAACACAAGAACAACTTGTACACTATCATTATTGCATATAAAAGCTTTCCAGACAAATTGAAACTGTGGGAAAGTAACCTTTAAGAAGGAAACACTAATTTTTGTTTGTGGTTATGGTTATGAAAGGACCTGGTATCACTGCAAACGAATTAAAATCCATAATTGCTCAACCGCCTGTGTCAGTGGAATCATCCAAATTAATATCTTATCTCCAAAATAAAGAAAGGTAGCTGCTGTTCTCATCAGAGCAGTCTAAGCACACGCCAAAAGAC
Organism: Megaustenia siamemsis; assembly: GCA_032433765.1. Classification (NCBI taxonomy): domain Eukaryota; kingdom Metazoa; phylum Mollusca; class Gastropoda; order Stylommatophora; family Ariophantidae; genus Megaustenia; species Megaustenia siamemsis. Next base: position 29,421,464 of record JAVIAB010000156.1, read on the forward strand.
ATAAGGCGGAACCGTAACAGAAAGTGAACACAGCCATCTGTTCCCCGTCATATGATATCAGCATTCATCATAAGCAATCTGAATATCGAAACACGATCAAAATGGATGAAATGCACAGCTCATGGTGCGCACAGAGCACTAAACTCAGTAGCTCCGGCAGCAAGCCTGCCTTGGAATATGAAGAAACTGCAACAGGGAACACTTTTCAGACACAGCCTTTAAAAGTTCCTGCCGCCTATCCAATTATTTTTGTAATGCTTGCAAAGCAGAAAAAATCTCTATTAATTTTCATCAACTTTGCTGGCGCCATATTTACTGCCAGTTCATTGAGCATTTCACAAATTTTACAGCCCAACAAAAAAAGTTAGAATGTTTCTCAACACCAAGTGATATCGATGTAAATGCTGCTCCGGCAGAGATGCAAATGAAAATTATTATTTTTAAAAATTCTGAAATCAAAGTGGAGGGAAGAGACTCGAAGATACTGGACTACTATACATCTTATTTCCATTGTGAACAATATCCAATGATAACATCAAATGCCCAAAAAGTTACTTCATTGGTATCACTTATGTTGTGAACAATTTTTAATCAAAAGTAAAAAAATCGATTAACTGACACAAATTTAGAAAACATACTACGCACTGCTTCTAGTCAAATACCACCAAACATGGACAACCTTGTACGTGAAGTTCAGGCACAACTCTTTCTTTAAACCAGTAAACTCTCTATTTAGAAATTTATTGTTAAATTCCCCCTCCCCCATTTTCAGTCTCATCCCTCTTCCTTTCATTCCACTCTCTTCTCTGTCTTCCATTCTCCATCACTTTTAAGATTTTTACATTATCATCATCATGTGCCGTACCGGTTGGCGTTCATGTCCTTTAAAAATCTTCTATCCACAGTGCATCGTATGAGTTCTGTTGTTGACTGTTTCCCATGCCATGACTCCAAGCTATCCAGTATTTTCTCTCTTTGTCGTCCGCGATCTCTCTTTCCTTTTATTTTGCCAGTTGTAACCAAGTATTACAACTTTACTCTTCTCATGATGTACCCAAAAAATGTTGATTGCTTCATTCTAATGTTTTTTAAGAGCTCCCTTTTTGTGGTGGCCTCTTTAAGAACTTTCTCATTGGTCTTTTTAGCTGTCCAGGGAACTTTCAACATTCTTCTAAGAAATCCCATCTCTGTGGCCTCTAATAGTCTTTTCATTTGTTTGTCTATTGTCCATGATTCGCTTCCATAGGTCACAATTGGTTCTATATAGCATTGATGAACTCTCTTTCTCATTTCTATTGACATAGATTTGTTGCATAAGATATTTTTTATTTTCTGAAACGCTATTTTGGCCTGAGCTATTCTGCTTTTTATTTCTGTGTTGCATCTTCCATCTGATGTTATTATTCTGCCCAAGTATTTCAAACGTTGCACTTGTTTCAGATTTGTCTTGTTTATTTTTATTCTGCATGATGGTGATGATTGTTTCTTCGATATAACCATTACTTCTGATTTCTTACTATTCAGACTGAGACCTTTCTTGTTGCTTTCTTTTACTATTATGTCTATCATTTCTTGTAGTTCATTCTCTGTCTCTGCTATTAAGATTGTGTCATCCACATATCGTAAATTATTTATGTTGTGACCGTTGACTTCAATTCCTTTTTTGTCTACTATTGATCTCATAATATGTTCGCTGTAAAGTGAAAACAAATCCTGCGACAGAACACAGCCTTGTCTGACTCCTTGTTTTATAAATTGAAATTGTCCTGTTTGGTTGTTAATTCGTATAGCTGCTGTTTGTTGCCAGTACATGTTTTTTATGATTCACAGATCCTTGCCATCAATGTTTAATTTCTCCAGCATATTGATTATTTCCACATGATTTACTTTGTCAAATGCTTTCGTGTAGTCTATAAAGCACATATATAGATTTTTCTTTACCTCTATAGATCTTTCTATCAATGTTCTTAAGATGTATTCCACAAATCCACATTGTTCCTCACTTATTTCTGGTTTTATTTTGTTTCTTACACGTCTCATGATGATTCTTAGTAATATTTTAGTCATATGGCTCATGAGATGGTGCGATGGTCTTCACAATCAGTGGCACCTGACTTCTTTGGTATGGCTACAAAGATAGATTTTAGTAGATCTTCAGGTATGTAAAGGTAAGGTAAAGGTAAAGTACGAGACTTGAACCGGCGTCTTAGCACGCGAGTATATACCCATATGTGCTCGGCCGCCTATCCAGAAATGTTCGGATATTTCTGTATAGTGTTGCCTCAAGCATCGAAACTCAGATGCGAAGCGACATTCCTCACTTTCCCAGGATAATATACCCTGGTACCCATTTCTGCCAACGGCTGGGTCGACCGTGGGGGTATTTTTTTTTTATTCCAACCACGAGTACAATTCACACTGCTCCCAGCGGGAATTGAACACGGGTTGTCCGAACGTCGGTAGTCTAGTCGGGTGGTTTTCCCAACTAGGCTACCAAGGCCCCAGGTATGTGTCAGGTATGTGTCCAGTGTTATATATGTCATTGAGTAGTTTTGTTATGACTTGTACTCCCAGCTCTCCTAATGCATTTATCTCTTCGATTGTTATATTGTCGGGATCTGGAGCTTTGCCTCTTTTCATGTGTTGAATTGCACCCTCCACTTCACTCTGCATTATTGGTGGTCCTGTGTCTTCATTTGAATTGTTTAATTCTGGTCTTTCATCATCATAGAGTTGACTGATATATTCTGTCCATCTTTCCATTGTCTTCTCCTGTCCCATTATTATATTTCTTTCCTTTGATTTCACACATCCTGAAACTTTGACTTCTTTTCTTCCTGTTAATTCATTTAACTGATTGTGCATAAATTTTGAGTCTTTCTTTTGTTGTTTTTCCATTTCTTCACATTTCTGTTTTAACCATCCTTCCTTTGCTTCACTGCACTTGTTTTGGATCTCTTTGTGCAATATTTTGTATGTCCGTTCTTCTTTCGTCCATTAGTTGTAATATTTCTTCTGTCATCCATTTCTTTTTGTTGATTCTTTTAGTCACTGGTATTACTTCTCAATAGCATTATATTTATTTTGTACTATCAAGAGGTACTTATCACTCTATCTGTTTATCTACTCTTAGCATATCTAATTCTAATTTTATATTTCTTGTGATTTCTTTGCCTTTCACAGTTTTATTCTTATCTTTCCAACAGATGTTAGCCCATTCCTGAATCTTCTCTGTACCAGTATAAAATCAATTTGATTGTGTACTTTTTTGTCTGGGCTTTGCCATGTCCATAGTCACCTAGGGTGTTGTTTGAACAAGGTGTTACCTATAATCATTTCATGTGTCTTTGCCCAATCTATAAATATATCCCCTCTATCATTTGTCTCTCCAAGACAATGCCCCCCCCCCCAGTCACATTTTGCACTTTAGCTGTTCCTACCTTTGCATTGAAATCCCCTGATATAATTGTTATTTCTTGGGATTTACACTGTTCCATGGTCGCCTCTAGCTCCTCATAAAAAACGTCTTCTTCTTCATTATTACTTGTTGGTGCATAAAATTGAATTATGTTGATATCCATTGGTCTACCTCTCAATTTTGCTAGCAGAATTCTGTCTGATACTGGCCAAAACCCTTTCACAGTTTTGCTTCTTTCTCTATCTAACATGATGCCTACTCCTCTTTCGTGTGTGGTTCCCCCAGAGTAAATTACATTTCCACTGTGTGCGTTGTAATAAACCTGCTCCTTTCCATCTCATTTTACATAGTCCCAAGATGTTCATTCTCTTCATTTCTTGACTGATGTTTTCTAGTTTTCCAACCATTCCTGGAATGCTGACCTAATGTTCCAAGTTCCTATTGCTAGTGTCTTTACTTTTGATCTTGCATACAGTAGCATGATGACGATCGGTTGTCACCTGTAGCACATGATGCTCCCTACTGGATGAGGTGGCTGTGAAGTCCCCATTAATGTCGTTAGCTGTAAATATAAAGTTGTGATTTGTCATGATTATTCCAGGCAATATAAGAAGGTAGTTTTTTCTTCTTGGCAGTGACTGTACTAGTCGGAGATCGCAGCCATTATCTCTATACATGAGATCCTCTGCCTGCCATCGCGGTGTGGGGACCATAACCGGCACTACTTGTTGGCTGCACCCACAACACCATCCACTACCTGCTCCAATGGCTTCACATAACACTGATAGGGGGGCTAAACGGGAGTTCCACCTTGCCCTAGGGTATCCCGAAGACTAGCGGAGGAAAGGAGATGTCTTACTCCTCCTTTGGTAGGGCAGAACTCTATCCCGCAACCCTTTTTTTACATTATAATCGCTTGTAAATTAGATAATTTATACAACAGTTTCTTTAGGTGATGGTATCTGGCCTTGGCACCTTCATAGTTTTTAAATAATAAAAGGTTGCCCACCCTGAGATTATGTGTACACTTAAATTCTAGGTCAGCTAACAATGGAGTGTGTCTGTACTAAAGTCAGAATATAAATTGAGTCTGTAACTGAATTTCATGATTAGCATAATTCTCAAGTTGGATTGGGTGTGTACCTGCAGGCAGAGCCGTTCTACAGCTGTGGTATATAATGAACTGACATTACTCAGTAATAAGGAATTATGCTCAAGGGTCCAAGCCTGTTCCTGGTTACCTGTGTACTTCTCAAAATGAAGACAAATAATAATAAATGAATAATATATTGTACGGAGGAAGTTATGTTTATAAAACTCAGAAAAATACACAAACAACCAACAACAGAAATACAAAGAATAAAAGACAGGCTGAAGCAGGGTGCCTAGCTAGCTGGCAGTGCGCAGCAATGGAAAACTCTCATGGCAAGGCACTATGTCGAGGAGTACAGGTTCGATCCTGCTTCGGGCGATCTTTTGTTATTTATATTTTCTGTTGTTGATTGTTTGTGGATTTTTCCGAGTAGTAAGCATACCTTCCCCTTGAAATTACTTTCTCCAAGTGATCACTCAAGTATCTATAAATTAATGACGTTCTCCTCCAGCCTATTATCGTTGAAAATTTGAGTGTTTGGAACAATGCTCTGTAGCCTGTCTTCTGTTGGTACCTATTATGATATCTGCTATACTATTAATCCATCGTGTTCTAGTGCACCTTTTCCCTTCTTTTCGTTGTTTCTAAACATTAAGGCTCTCTGAGTACTGTAATAATTATAATATTATTACTATACTAAAATTATTTTTAAAAGTGGAAATTTTCAAAGGGTTTCATGACTATTATATTAATAAACAAAAGAATGTATCAAATGCTAAACAATAATAAAGTTACTAGATTTGTAACACCCCAAAACTTGATAAAAGGATTTTATTTTGGGTTTTGGAATGATTATTTTTTTAATTATTTGTTTATAGGTTCAGTTGTTAAAAATGTGGAAGATAATTGCACATAACCTGTATTATAAGTGTGCTTTAGACTTAAGAACAAGTAAAGAGTGCTTGAAATGATGTGTATCATCAGAGTGTGATGTGCTTTATCATATTCAAAGGCAACATGGACTAAATGAGGTGAATTATTGAATTCAATAGAAAGTTTGAAGCAGGAATTTAGTTGGGTGAAGAGGATTGGGAAAAAGGGGGGGGGAGAGAGATGGTTTCACATAATCAAATACTGAAATTATACATTCTGACAGGAGAGCAATATGAGATTTATTGTAGTTCAACACAGACATAACATTTCTCTTATTTAGGCTATAAGATCATCAAATGTCATCAGAAATATAAAATGACTATAGCCATACCCAGAAGCCATCGGTTGGGATCGAACTCTACCTCTTGTTCTTTGTAGTCCAGTTCACTAACCACTGAGCTATTGCGGCTCCCTGCATGTCTTTGTACTTTAGTACATTGTTTTCTGATGGTACAGCTGTTCTTACTAACTCTCTCTTTATTATTTACCCTTTATTATGTTTGCTGCTGTCTAAATTAAAAGTAAGGAATATTACTTTATTGCTCAGACAGAAAGTGGTAATTTGATCCTCCATATACATTCACACATTAATCTACCAACAATAACGAAATATTTGCAGCATTTTCATCATCCACATCTAGTGAGATGGTTTCTGTGCTTTCTCTTGTCATTTAAATAAACACAGTTTTGTTTTGATATCAATTTCCTTCAATGGCCAGATATTTAAAACAATAGACCTTACAGGTATCTCTTTATTTTCATTTACTTCCTATTCTGTATTTACATAAAAAAGGTGACAAAATAAAAACTAGTGAACCACCTTTAAAACACAGAACAACTCTATCACCTTCTAATTAGAAACAATATCTATATCTATATGATTCATAAGGCTAATTTATATTACTTATAATTACTATACTCATAAGAACAGGAAACCAATTGAGAATGTTTCAACAAATAAAACAGGGTGTTAGACAGGGTTGTGTGCTGTCACCAGATTTGTTTAATATTTATAGTGAGATTATTTTAAGATCCATAAGGGACATGCCTGGATTAACAATTCGAGGTCATAATATAAATAATCTAAGGTATGCTTATGATACAGTCTTAATCGCTAAGAGTGAAAATGAGTTACAAGAAATGTTGGGCATTATAGTGAAGGAAAGCAAAAATAAAGGACTCAGCCTTAATAGCAAAAAGACAGAGGTAATGGTAACAACAAAGAAAAAGACATCACCTCAGTGCAAAATAAAGACAAGTGGAACAATATTAAAACAGGTAAATGAATTTAAATATTTGGGAACTTTGTTAACTTCAGACGGAAGATGTACAAAAGAGGTGAGATGCAGAATAGCTCAGGCAAAAGCAGCTTTCCAACAAATGAGGAAGATACTATGCAATACATTTTTGACAATAGAAACAAGAAAAAGAGTTCTTAACCGTTATGTAGAGCCAGTCTTAACATATGGATGTGAATCATGGACAATAGGACAACAGACAAGAAAATCACTGGAGTCTGTAGAAATGTGGTTTTACAGAAGAATGTTGAGAGTACCATGGACAGCTAAGAAGAGTAATGAAGAGGTTCTGAGAGAGGTCAAAGCAAAAAGATAACTAATTTCCAATATTAGGAAGAGACAATCATCATTTTTTGGCCATGTAATGAGAAGAGAACAACTGGAATATATTGTAACAACTGGAAAAATTGAGGGACGAAGAGATAGAGGGAAGCAAAGAGAAAAAAATAACAGACAGCTTAAGAGAATGGCTTGGCAGAAGGTCAACAACAGAAATGATAAATAGCTGCCAAGATCGAAAGTTGTGGAGAGACATGATCACCTATGCCACTATGCCCGGTACTTGATGATGATTAATGAAAGTCTAAGTAATGAGGATAACTATGAAGAATAACATGACAGTTTTTATAATTAAATTGGCTAAATTGTTATCTATCTATTGTCCTTTCAAACCTAAGCTGGCACATAGGGCAGTAATTCTAGACTCTTGTGTTCGATGATCTTGTTATCAAGTGTTGTACCTTGCACAGAACACACATTATATCTCACCACTCTGTTCTGGATGAGTCACTCAATCTCAGTGAGGAAGCTGATGCCTGCTGTTTTTGCTTCTCACCTCAGTGTTCTTTTTAGCATTTCTCCAGGTCAGCCTCATTTTCGTTTAACCTCTGGTTTCCATTTGATGTTTTACTTTGAGATTCTCTTGTCTCTTCTCATCACAAGGTCAACATATGACCACCTTCTTCTCTTGATTATAAATCTCTCACATGCATAAGGAAGGGTGGATATTGATTTGAAAATCCTGATCTATGTTTTTTGTTCTTATTAATTTTGATTTTTATATTTATAAAAGTTTCTGGCTGAAAGTCATTGCTGTCCTAACTATTCTAAATTCTAAAGTCTTTATTTATGTCTTCTTCTTGATCTATGCAACTTACAAGAAATACAACAATCATCATTTTCAAGAGGACATGAATTACCGGTATATGAGGATAGGCGGCGCGAAACAATTAAAGGCTATGCATGAGAAGTGTTCCTTGTTGCAGTTTCCTCATATTCCAAGTCGCGTGTCTGTGTTAGTCACCTCTAGTGACTCGGGCAGATGGTGCTCGTAAACCTGGGAGGGCCGACCATCTAAGGGCAGAATCCCCTACAGAAAAGATCATCTGCTGCCTTGCTGGAAAATTGGGGACAATCAAAGGCTAAGGAAAGCAAAATGCTGGCTGAAATCGGATGCACTGGGCCACTGGCGTATAACACAGTGCAACGTTTTAACAGGTATTCAAGCAGAGTGGATCTAACAGGCTTAAACAGACAGCACTGTCTTCGCGTGAGAGTCTCAGTCTGGAGTCCTACTCTGATTGAGTCCTGATCGCAGAGAGAGAGACAAGAAATAATAACAGAAATACACGATATACCTCTTCCGCAGTTTCTCCTTCAAGGTAAATATTTTTCCTGTGCGAATTTGATTTTTCATTACTAACTTCTGTCTTTTATTCCAGCGCTATTTAATTGTAAGCATTTTTGTTGCCATTGAGTTGAGTCAATGTCAATGATTCAGATGTGAGATTGACTGGACATTTTTTTTTTTAAATTATAAATTATTATACAGAGTGAGAGTCAGAGCAAGAAATGGAAGATGCACATGAGTACACCTGAAGTGAAACTAAACTAAGAATTGCAGCAACTAGTGATCTCAGCTGCAATCTACTTTACATACGAAAGAAAACAAATTGACATAAACATAGAACTGAGACTCAGACTTAATCAACGAGACAACGAGAAGTGCTGACACTCACTGACGACACTGATTTTTGTGATTGTGACACCTAAACGTTGACACCTTACCTGTCACTTAAATAAATCATATATTTCGTTGTGGTAAGAAAAGTTAATCCTTCGCACGATAACTTAACATAACTGTGTCGTGAATGAAGTCAATGAACTTCTGAAACACTTTTGGTAACTTGACGAAAACTATCAACAAGTGTCAACTGTGACCGGCCATTTCCTGGTCCTGGTTGGTGTACACAACAAATGATGACGCATGTCATTGATCATCAAGGAGAGAATCTAGCGATTGGTCATTAGAATGGAAGCAAAAACGTTTATTTACCTTTAATTGTGATTATTGGTTGGTTGGTGGCGTTCGCCCGATGACTAAAGTATTCTAGAGTATCATCGTAGACTAGAATATTTCTCTTCATCATCCGCCCTTACAAGGACGTAGTGGGCGTGTCTGCGTTGTGTTGTGGTTTGCAGTATAACTGTTATATTTGCGCCTTTCGGCCCAACACATCCGACTTCAGCACGACATTTTTGAGTACCGGGTTGTCTTCCCTCTTCGATCCCTGCACACTTGGCCTCTAGACAGATTAGTCTGTTACTGGAGGCACCGCGGAGCGGTGGAGCAGGGTCTGGATGGTTTGGTTCACCGATCCTGGCACAAGCCATCAGCTGTGGGTCGCTGACAACTTCCAGCTCTGGTGCTGGTTATTATTACTTCGCCTCCGTGATTATTGAAGTCAACAACTATTTCCGCGGAATATATGCCCTGTTTTAAACGGTCCATCATTTAAATTTATGGTGCATTTTGTCTAATTTCTCTGAGTAATATCTTCAATAACTTCGCTGTCTCATCTATGATGGGTTGTCAACGCTAGGAGCAAGGCAATTATGCGGGTTGCCAACTATAGGAGCAGAGTAAGTATGTAGATTGACAACGCTATGAGCAAGGGAATTATGTAGTTGTCAACGCTAGGAGGAAGGCAATTGTGTAGGTTGTCAACTCTAGGAGCAAGGCAACTATGTAGGTTGCCAATGGTAAGAGCAAGGTAAGTATGTAGGTTGTCAACGCTACGAGAAATGTATGTATGTAGGTTGTCAACACTAAGAGCAACGCAAATATGTAAGTTGTCAGCGCTAGGAGCAAGGTAAATATGTAAGTTGTCAAGGCTAGGAGCAAGGCAAATAAGTAAGTTGTCAACATAGGAGCAAGGTAAATATGTAAGTTGTCAACGCTAAGTGTAAGGTAAGTATGTAAGTTGTCAGCGCTAGGAGCAAAGCAAATATGTAAGTTGTCAGCGCTAGGAGCAAGGTAAGTATGTAAATTGTCAGCGCTCGTAGCGGAGGTAAATATGTAAGTTATCAACGTTAGGAGCAAGGCAAATATGTGAGTTGTCAACGTTAGGAGCAAGGCAAAAATGTAAGTTGTCAACGTTAGGAGCAAGGCAAATATGTAAGTTGTCAACGTTAGGAGCAAGGCAAATATGTAAGTTGTCAACTCTAGGAGGAAGGCAAATATATAAGTTGTCGACTCTAGGAGCAAGGCAAATATGTAAGTTGTCAACTCTAGGAGCAAGGTAAATATGTAAGTTGTCAACTCTAGGAGCAAGGTAAATATGTAAGTTGTCAACACTAGGAGCAAGGCAAATATGTAAGTTGTCAACTCTAGGAGGAAGGCAAATATATAAGTTGTCAACTCTAGGAGCAAGGCAAATATGTAAGTTGTCAACTCTAGGAGCAAGGCAAATATATAAGTTGTCAACTCTAGGAGCAAGGCAAATATATAAGTTGTCAACTCTAGGAGCAAGGCAAATATATAAGTTGTCAACTCTAGGAGCAAGGCAAATATATAAGTTGTCAACTCTAGGAGGAAGGCAAATATATAAGTTGTCGACTCTAGGAGCAAGGCAAATATGTAAGTTGTCAACTCTAGGAGCAAGGCAAATATGTGAGTTGTCATCGGTAGAAGCAAGGTAAATATGTAAGTTGTCAACGTTAGGAGCAAGGCAAATATGTAAGTTGTCAACTCTAGGAGGAGGGCAAATATATAAGTTGTCGACTCTAGGACCAAGGCAAATATGTAAGTTGTCAACTCTAGGAGCAAGGCAAATATGTAAGTTGTCAACGCTAGGAGCAAGGTAAATATGTGAGTTGTCAACGCTAGGAGCAAGGCAAATATGTAAGTTGTCGACTCTAGGAGCAAGGCAAATATGTAAGTTGTCAACTCTAGGAGCAAGGCAAATATGTGAGTTGTCATCGGTAGAAGCAAGGTAAATATGTAAGTTGTCAACGTTAGGAGCAAGCAAATATGTAAGTTGTCAACTCTAGGAGGAGGGCAAATATGTAAGTTGTCAACGCTAGGAGCAAGGTAAATATGTGAGTTGTCAACGCTAGGAGCAAGGCAAATATGTAAGTTGTCAACGCTAGGAGCAAGGTAAGTATGTAAGTTGTAAACACTAGGTGCAAAGTAAAAATGTAAGTTGTCAACGCTAGGAGCAAGGTAAGTATGTAAGTTGTCAAAGCTAGGAACAAGGTAAATATGTGAGTTGTCAACGCTAGGAGCAAGGTAAGTATGTAGGTTGTCAACGCTAGGAGCAAGGTAAGTATGTAGGTTGTCAACGCTAGGAGCAAAGCAAATATGCAATTTGTCAGCGCTAGGAACAAGGTAAGTATGTAAGTTGGCATCGCTAGGAGCAAGGTAAATATGTAAGTTGGCATCGCTAGGAGCAAGGTAAGTATGTAGGTTGTCAACGCTAGGAGCAAGGTAAATATGTAAGTTGTCAACGTTAGGAGCAAGGCAAATATGTGAGTTGTCAACGCTAGGAACCAGGTAAATATGTAAGTTGTCAACGTTAGGAGCAAGGCAAATATGTAAGTTGTCAACGCTAGGAGCAAGGCAATTATATAAGTTGTCAACTCTAGGAGCAATGCAAATATGTAAGTTGTCAACGTTAGGAGCAATGTAAATATGTAAGTTCTCAACACTAGGAGCAAGGTAAATATGTAAGTTGTCAACGCTAGGAGCAAGGTAAGTATGTAAGTTGTCAACGCTAGGAGATAGGCAAATATGTAGGTTGTCAACGCTAGGAGCTAGGCAAATATGTAAGTTGTCAACGCTAGGAGCAATGTAAGTATGTAAGTTGTCAACGCTAGGTGCGAGGTAAATATGTAAGTTGTCAACGCTAGGAGCAAGGTAAGTATGTAAGTTGTCAAAGCTAGGAACAAGGTAAATATGTAAGTTGTCAACGCTAGGAGCAAGGTAAGTATGTAGGTTGTCAACGCTAGGAGCAAGGTAAGTATGTAGGTTGTCAACGCTAGGAGCAAAGCAAATATGCAATTTGTCAGCGCTAGGAACAAGGTAAGTATGTAAGTTGTAAACGCTAGGAGCAAGGTAAATATGTAAGTTGGCATCGCTAGGAGCAAGGTAAGTATGTAGGTTGTCAACGCTAGGAGCAAGGTTAAATATGTAGGTTGTCAACGCTAGGAGCAAGGCAAATATGTGAGTTGTCAACGCTAGGAACATGGTAAATATGTAGGTTGTCAACGTTAGGAGCAAGGCAAATATGTAAGCTGTCAACGCTAGGAGCAAGACAATTATATAAGTTGTCAACTCTAGGAGCAAGGCAAATATGTAGGTTGTCAACTCTAGGAGCAGGGCAAATATGTAGGTTGTCAACTCTAGGAGCAAGGCAAAAATATAAGTTGTCAACGTTAGGAGCAAGGTAAATATGTAAGTTATCAACGTTAGGAGCAAGGCAAATATATAAGTTGTCCACTCTAGGAGCAAGGCAAATATGTAAGCTGACAACGCTAGGAGCAAGGTAAATATGTGAGTTGTCAACGCTAGGAGCAAGGCAAATATGTAAGTTGTCAACGCTAGGAGCAAGGTAAGTATTTAAGTTTTCAAAGCTAGATGCAAGATAAATATGTAAGTTGTCAACGCTAGGAGCAAGGTAAGTATGTAAGTTGTCAAAGCTAGGAGCAAGGTAAATATGTATATTGTCAAAGCTAGGAGCAAGGTAAGTATGTATTTTGTCAACGCTAGGAGCAAGGTAAGTATGTAGGTGTCAACTCTAGGAGCAAAGCAAATATACAATTTGTCAGCGCTAGGAACAAGGTAAGTATGTAAGTTGTCAACGTTAGGAGCAAGGCAAATATGTGAATTGTCAACGCTAGGAGCAAGGAAATATATATAAGTTGTCAACGTTAGGAACAAGTGTAAAGTATATAAGTATATAAGTTGTCAACGTTTGGAGCAAGGTAAATATATAAGTTGTCAACGTTAGGAGCAAGGCAAATATGTGAGTTGTAAACTCTAGGAGCAAGGTAAAGATGTAAGTTGTCAACGTTAGGAGCAAGGTAAATATATAAGTTGTCAACGTTAGGAGCAAGGTAAATATGTAAGTTGCCAACGTTAGGAACAAGGTAAATATATAAGTTGTCAACGTTAGGAGCAAGGCAAATATATAAGTTGTCAACTCTAGGAGCAAGGCAAATATATAAGTTGTCAACTCTAGGAGCAAGGTAAATATATAAGATGTCAACTCTAGGAGCAAGGCAAAGATGTAAGTTGTCAACATAGGAGCAAGGTAAATATGTATGTTGTCAACGCTAAGTGCAAGGTAAGTATGTAAGTTGTCAGCGCTAGGAGCAAAGCAAATATGTAAGTTGTCAGCGCTAGGAGCAAGGTAAGTATGTAAATTATCAGCGCTCGTAGCGGAGGTAAATATGTAAGTTATCAACGTTAGGAGCAAGGCAAATATGTGAGTTGTCAACGTTAGGAGCAAGGCAAAAATGTAAGTTGTCAACGTTAGGAGCAAGGCAAATATGTAAGTTGTCAACGTTAGGAGCAAGGCAAATATGTAAGTTGTCAACTCTAGGAGGAAGGCAAATATATAAGTTGTCGACTCTATGAGCAAGGCAAATATGTAAGTTGTCAACTCTAGGAGCAAGGCAAATATGTAAGTTGTCAACTATAGGAGCAAGGCAAATATATAAGTTGTCAACTCTAGGAGCAAGGCAAATATATAAGTTGTCAACTCTAGGAGCAAGGCAAAATATAAGTTGTCAACTCTAGGAGCAAGGCAAATATATAAGTTGTCAACTCTAGGAGGAAGGCAAATATATAAGTTGTCGACTCTAGGAGCAAGGCAAATATGTAAGTTGTCAACTCTAGGAGCAAGGCAAATATGTGAGTTGTCATCGGTAGAAGCAAGGTAAATATGTAAGTTGTCAACGTTAGGAGCAAGGCAAATATGTAAGTTGTCAACTCTAGGAGCAAGGCAAATATGTACGTTGTCAACTCTAGGAGGAGGGCAAATATATAAGTTGTCGACTCTAGGACCAAGGCAAATATGTAAGTTGTCAACTCTAGGAGCAAGGCAAATATGTAAGTTGTCAACGCTAGGAGCAAGGTAAATATGTGAGTTGTCAACGCTAGGAGCAAGGCAAATATGTAAGTTGTCAACGCTAGGAGCAAGGTAAGTATGTAAGTTGTCAACACTAGGTGCAAAGTAAAAATGTAAGTTGTCAACGCTAGGAGCAAGGTAAGTATGTAAGTTGTCAAAGCTAGGAACAAGGTAAATATGTGAGTTGTCAACGCTAGGAGCAAGGTAAGTATGTAGGTTGTCAACGCTAGGAGCAAGGTAAGTATGTAGGTTGTCAACGCTAGGAGCAAAGCAAATATGCAATTTGTCAGCGCTAGGAACAAGGTAAGTATGTAAGTTGGCATCGCTAGGAGCAAGGTAAATATGTAAGTTGGCATCGCTAGGAGCAAGGTAAGTATGTAGGTTGTCAACGCTAGGAGCAAGGTAAATATGTAAGTTGTCAACGTTAGGAGCAAGGCAAATATGTGAGTTGTCAACGCTAGGAACCAGGTAAATATGTAAGTTGTCAACGTTAGGAGCAAGGCAAATATGTAAGTTGTCAACGCTAGGAGCAAGGCAATTATATAAGTTGTCAACTCTAGGAGCAATGCAAATATGTAAGTTGTCAACGTTAGGAGCAATGTAAATATGTAAGTTCTCAACACTAGGAGCAAGGTAAATATGTAAGTTGATCAACGCTAGGAGCAAGGTAAGTATGTAAGTTGTCAACGCTAGGAGCTAGGCAAATATGTAGGTTGTCAACGCTAGGAGCTAGGCAAATATGTAAGTTGTCAACGCTAGGAGCAAGGTAAGTATGTAAGTTGTCAACGCTAGGTGCGAGGTAAATATGTAAGTTGTCAACGCTAGGAGCAAGGTAAGTATGTAAGTTGTCAAAGCTAGGAACAAGGTAAATATGTAAGTTGTCAACGCTAGGAGCAAGGTAAGTATGTAGGTTGTCAACGCTAGGAGCAAGGTAAGTATGTAGGTTGTCAACGCTAGGAGCAAAGCAAATATGCAATTTGTCAGCGCTAGGAACAAGGTAAGTATGTAAGTTGTAAACGCTAGGAGCATGGTAAATATGTAAGTTGGCATCGCTAGGAGCAAGGTAAGTATGTAGGTTGTCAACGCTAGGAGCAAGGTTAAATATGTAGGTTGTCAACGCTAGGAGCAAGGCAAATATGTGAGTTGTCAACGCTAGGAACATGGTAAATATGTAGGTTGTCAACGTTAGGAGCAAGGCAAATATGTAAGCTGTCAACGCTAGGAACAAGACAATTATATAAGTTGTCAACTCTAGGTGCAAGGCAAATATGTAGGTTGTCAACTCTAGGAGCAGGGCAAATATGTAGGTTGTCAACTCTAGGAGCAAGGCAAAATATAAGTTGTCAACGTTAGGAGCAAGGTAAATATGTAAGTTGTCAACGTTAGGAGCAAGGCAAATATATAAGTTGTCCACTCTAGGAGCAAGGCAAATATGTAAGCTGTCAACGCTAGGAGCAAGGTAAATATGTGAGTTGTCAACGCTAGGAGCAAGGCAAATATGTAAGTTGTCAACGCTAGGAGCAAGGTAAGTATTTAAGTTTTCAACGCTAGATGCAAGATAAATATGTAAGTTGTCAACGCTAGGAGCAAGGTAAGTATGTAAGTTGTCAAAGCTAGGAGCAAGGTAAATATGTATATTGTCAAAGCTAGGAGCAAGGTAAGTATGTATTTTGTCAACGCTAGGAGCAAGGTAAGTATGTAGGTTGTCAACGCTAGGAGCAAAGCAAATATGCAATTTGTCAGCGCTAGGAACAAGGTAAGTATGTAAGTTGTCAACGTTAGGAGCAAGGCAAATATGTGAGTTGTCAACGCTAGGAGCAAGGCAAATATATAAGTTGTCAACGTTAGGAGCAAGTTAAATATATAAGTTGTCAACGTTAGGAGCAAGGCAAATATGTGAATTGTCCACGCTAGGAGCAAGGCAAATATATAAGTTGTCAACGTTAGGAACAAGGTAAATATATAAGTTGTCAACGTTTGGAGCAAGGTAAATATATAAGTTGTCAACGTTAGTAGCAAGGCAAATATGTGAGTTGTAAACTCTAGGAGCAAGGTAAAGATGTAAGTTGTCAACTTAGGAGCAAGGTAAATATAAAGTTGTCAACGTTAGGAGCAAGGTAAATATGTAAGTTGCCAACGTTAGGAACAAGGTAAATATATAAGTTGTCAACGTTAGGAGCAAGGCAAATATATAAGTTGTCAACTCTAGGAGCAAGGCAAATATATAAGTTGTCAACTCTAGGAGCAAGGTAAATATATAAGATGTCAACTCTAGGAGCAAGGCAAAGATGTAAGTTGTCAACATAGGAGCAAGGTAAATATGTATGTTGTCAACGCTAAGTGCAAGGTAAGTATGTAAGTTGTCAGCGCTAGGAGCAAAGCAAATATATAAGTTGTCAGCGCTAGGAGCAAGGTAAGTATGTAAATTGTCAGCGCTCGTAGCGGAGGTAAATATGTAAGTTATCAACGTTAGGAGCAAGGCAAATATGTGAGTTGTCAACGTTAGGAGCAAGGCAAAATGTAAGTTGTCAACGTTAGGAGCAAGGCAAATATGTAAGTTGTCAACGTTAGGAGCAAGGCAAATATGTAAGTTGTCAACTCTAGGAGGAAGGCAAATATATAAGTTGTCGACTCTAGGAGCAAGGCAAATATGTAGTTGTCAACTCTAGGAGCAAGGTAAATATGTAAGTTGTCAACTCTAGGAGCAAGGTAAATATGTAAGTTGTCAACTCTAGGAGGAAGGCAAATATATAAGTTGTCAACTCTAGGAGCAAGGCAAATATGTAAGTTGTCAACTCTAGGAGCAAGGCAAATATATAAGTTGTCAACTCTAGGAGCAAGGCAAATATATAAGTTGTCAACTCTAGGAGCAAGGCAAATATATAAGTTGTCAACTCTAGGAGCAAGGCAAATATGAAAGTTGTCAACTCTAGGAGGAAGGCAAATATATAAGTTGTCGACTCTAGGAGCAAGGCAAATATGTAAGTTGTCAACTCTAGGAGCAAGGCAAATATGTGAGTTGTCATCGGTAGAAGCAAGGTAAATATGTAAGTTGTCAACGTTAGGAGCAAGGCAAATATGTAAGTTGTCAACTCTAGGAGCAAGGCAAATATGTAAGTTGTCAACTCTAGGAGGAGGGCAAATATATAAGTTGTCGACTCTAGGACCAAGGCAAATATGTAAGTTGTCAACTCTAGGAGCAAGGCAAATATGTAAGTTGTCAACGCTAGGAGCAAGGTAAATATGTGAGTTGTCAACGCTAGGAGCAAGGCAAATATGTATGTTGTCAACGCTAGGAGCAAGGTAAGTATGTAAGTTGTCAAAACTAGGTGCAAAGTAAAAATGTAAGTTGTCAACGCTAGGAGCAAGGTAAGTATGTAAGTTGTCAAAGCTAGGAACAAGGTAAATATGTGAGTTGTCAACGCTAGGAGCAAGGTAAGTATGTAGGTTGTCAACGCTAGGAGCAAGGTAAGTATGTAGGTTGTCAACGCTAGGAGCAAAGCAAATATGCAATTTGTCAGCGCTAGGAACAAGGTAAGTATGTAAGTTGGCATCGCTAGGAGCAAGGTAAATATGTAAGTTGGCATCGCTAGGAGCAAGGTAAGTATGTAGGTTGTCAACGCTAGGAGCAAGGTAAATATGTAAGTTGTCAACGTTAGGAGCAAGGCAAATATGTGAGTTGTCAACGCTAGGAACCAGGTAAATATGTAAGTTGTCAACGTTAGGAGCAAGGCAAATATGTAAGTTGTCAACGCTAG
Organism: Megaustenia siamemsis; assembly: GCA_032433765.1. NCBI lineage: Eukaryota > Metazoa > Mollusca > Gastropoda > Stylommatophora > Ariophantidae > Megaustenia > Megaustenia siamemsis. Next base: position 29,439,376 of record JAVIAB010000156.1, read on the forward strand.
GAGCAAGGCAATTATATAAGTTGTCAACTCTAGGAGCAATGCAAATATGTAGGTTGTCAACGTTAGGAGCAATGTAAATATGTAAGTTCTCAACACTAGGAGCAATGTAAATATGTAAGTTGTCAACGCTAGGAGCAAGGAAAGTATGTAAGTTGTCAACGCTAGGAGCAAGGCAAATATGTAGGTTGTCAACGCTAGGAGCTAGGCAAATATGTAAGTTGTCAACGCTAGGAGCAAGGTAAGTATGTAAGTTGTCAACGCTAGGTGCGAGGTAAATATGTAAGTTGTCAACGCTAGGAGCAAGGTAAGTATGTAAGTTGTCAAAGCTAGGAACAAGGTAAATATGTAAGTTGTCAACGCTAGGAGCAAGGTAAGTATGTAGGTTGTCAACGCTAGGAGCAAGGTAAGAATGTAGGTTGTCAACGCTAGGAGCAAAGCAAATATGCAATTTGTCAGCGCTAGGAACAAGGTAAGTATGTAAGTTGTAAACGCTAGGAGCAAGGTAAATATGTAAGTTGGCATCGCTAGGAGCAAGGTAAATATGTAAGTTGTCAAGGCTAGGAGCAAGGCAAATAAGTAAGTTGTCAACGCTAGGAGCAAGGCAAATATGTAAGTTGTCAACGCTAGGAGCAAGGTAAATATGTAAGTTGTCAACGCTAGGAGCAAGGCAAAGATGTAAGTTGTCAACATAGGAGCAAGGTAAATATGTAAGTTGTCAACGCTAAGTGCAAGGTAAGTATGTAAGTTGTCAGCGCTAGGAGCAAAGCAAATATGTAAGTTGTCAGCGCTAGGAGCAAGGTAAGTATGTAAATTGTCATCGCTCGTAGCGGAGGTAAATATGTAAGTTATCAACGTTAGGAGCAAGGCAAATATGTGAGTTGTCAACGTTAGGAGCAAGGCAAAAATGTAAGTTGTCAACGTTAGGAGCAAGGCAAATATGTAAGTTGTCAACGTTAGGAGCAAGGCAAATATGTAAGTTGTCAACTCTAGGAGGAAGGCAAATATATAAGTTGTCGACTCTAGGAGCAAGGCAAATATGTAAGTTGTCAACTCTAGGAGCAAGGTAAATATGTAAGTTGTCAACTCTAGGAGCAAGGTAAATATGTAAGTTGTCAACTCTAGGAGCAAGGAAAATATGTAAGTTGTCAACTCTAAGAGGAAGGCAAATATATAAGTTGTCAACGCTAGGAGCAAGGCAAATATGTAAGTTGTCAACTCTAGGAGCAAGGCAAATATATAAGTTGTCAACTCTAGGAGCAAGGCAAATATATAAGTTGTCAACTCTAGGAGCAAGGCAAATATATAAGTTGTCAACTCTAGGAGCAAGGCAAATATGTAAGTTGTCAACTCTAGGAGGAAGGCAAATATATAAGTTGTCGACTCTAGGAGCAAGGCAAATATGTAAGTTGTCAACTCTAGGAGCAAGGCAAATATGTGAGTTGTCATCGGTAGGAGCAAGGTAAATATGTAAGTTGTCAACGTTAGGAGCAAGGCAAATATGTAAGTTGTCAACTCTAGGAGCAAGGCAAATATGTAAGTTTTCAACTCTAGGAGGAGGGCAAATATATAAGTTGTCGACTCTAGGACCAGGCAAATATGTAAGTTGTCAACTCTAGGAGCAAGGCAAATATGTAAGTTGTCAACGCTAGGAGCAAGGTAAATATGTGAGTTGTCAACGCTAGGAGCAAGGCAAATATGTAAGTTGTCAACGCTAGGAGCAAGGTAAGTATGTAAGTTGTCAACACTAGGTGCAAAGTAAAAATGTAAGTTGTCAACGCTAGGAGCAAGGTAAGTATGTAAGTTGTCAAAGCTAGGAACAAGGTAAATATGTGAGTTGTCAACGCTAGGAGCAAGGTAAGTATGTAGGTTGTCAACGCTAGGAGCAAGGTAAGTATGTAGGTTGTCAACGCTAGGAGCAAAGCAAATATGCAATTTGTCAGCGCTAGGAACAAGGTAAGTATGTAAGTTGGCATCGCTAGGAGCAAGGTAAATATGTAAGTTGGCATCGCTAGGAGCAAGGTAAGTATGTAGGTTGTCAACGCTAGGAGCAAGGTAAATATGTAAGTTGTCAACGTTAGGAGCAAGGCAAATATGTGAGTTGTCAACGCTAGGAACCAGGTAAATATGTAAGTTGTCAACGTTAGGAGCAAGGCAAATATGTAAGTTGTCAACGCTAGGAGCAAGGCAATTATATAAGTTGTCAACTCTAGGAGCAATGCAAATATGTAGGTTGTCAACGTTAGGAGCAAGGTAAATATGTAAGTTCTCAACACTAGGAGCAAGGTAAATATGTAAGTTGTCAACGCTAGGAGCAAGGAAAGTATGTAAGTTGTCAACGCTAGGAGCAAGGCAAATATGTAGGTTGTCAACGCTAGGAGCTAGGCAAATATGTAAGTTGTCAACGCTAGGAGCAAGGTAAGTATGTAAGTTGTCAACGCTAGGTGCGAGGTAAATATGTAAGTTGTCAACGCTAGGAGCAAGGTAAGTATGTAAGTTGTCAAAGCTAGGAACAAGGTAAATATGTAAGTTGTCAACGCTAGGAGCAAGGTAAGTATGTAGGTTGTCAACGCTAGGAGCAAGGTAAGTATGTAGGTTGTCAACGCTAGGAGCAAAGCAAATATGCAATTTGTCAGCGCTAGGAACAAGGTAAGTATGTAAGTTGTAAACGCTAGGAGCAAGGTAAATATGTAAGTTGGCATCGCTAGGAGCAAGGTAAATATGTAAGTTGTCAACGCTAGGAGCAAGGCAAATATGTAAGTTGTCAACGCTAGGAGCAAGGCAAATATGTAGTTGTCAACGCTAGGAGCAAGGTAAATATGTAAGTTGTCAACGCTAGGAGCAAGGCAAATATGTAAGTTGTCAACATAGGAGCAAGGTAAATATGTAAGTTGTCAACGCTAGGAGCAAGGTAAATATGTAAGTTGTCAACGCTAGGAGCAAGGCAAATATGTAAGTTGTCAACGCTAGGAGCAAGGTAAGTATGTAAGTTGTCAACGCTAGTAGCGAAGTAAATATGTAAGTTGTCAACGTTAGGAGCAAGGCAAATATGTAAGTTGTCAACTCTAGGAGCAAGGCAAATATGTAAGTTGTCAACGCTAGGAGCAAGGTAAATATGTAAGTTGTCAACGCTAGGAGCAAGGTAAATATGTAAGTTGTCAACGCTAGGAGCAAGGTAAGTATGTAAGTTGTCAACGCTAGGAGCAAGGCAAATATGTAAGTTGTCAACGCTAGGAGCAAGGCAAATATGTAAGTTGTCAACGCTAGGAGCAAGGTAAATATGTAAGTTGTCAACGCTAGGAGCAAGGTAAGTATGTAGGTTGTCAACGCTAGGAGCAAGGTAAATATGTAGGTTGTCAACGCTAGGAGCAAGGCAAATATGTGAGTTGTCAACGCTAGGAGCAAGGTAAATATGTAGGTTGTCAACGTTAGGAGCAAGGCAAATATGTAAGTTGTCAACGCTAGGAGCAAGGCAAATATATAAGTTGTCAACTCTAGGAGCAAGGCAAATATGTAAGTTGTCAACTCTAGGAGCAGGCAAATATGTAAGTTGTCAACTCTAGGAGCAAGGCAAATATGTAAGTTGTCAACGTTAGGAGCAAGGTAAATATGTAAGTTGTCAACGCTAGGAGCAAGGCAAATATGTAAGTTGTCAACGCTAGGAGCAAGGCAAATATGTAAGTTGTCAACGCTAGGAGCAAGGTAAATATGTAAGTTGTCAACGCTAGGAGCAAGGCAAATATGTAAGTTGTCAACGCTAGGAGCAAGGTAAGTATGTAAGTTTTCAACGCTAGAGCAAGGCAAATATGTAAGTTGTCAACGCTAGGAGCAAGGTAAGTATGTAAGTTGTCAAATCTAGGAGCAAGGTAAATATGTAAGTTGTCAACGCTAGGAGCAAGGTAAGTATGTATTTTGTCAACGCTAGGAGCAAGGTAAGTATGTAGGTTGTCAACGCTAGGAGCAAAGCAAATATGTAAGTTGTCAGCGCTAGGAACAAGGTAAGTATGTAAGTTGTCAACGCTAGGAGCAAGGCAAATATGTAAGTTGTCAACGCTAGGAGCAAGGCAAATATGTAAGTTGTCAACGTTAGGAGCAAGTTAAATATGTAAGTTGTCAACGCTAGGAGCAAGGCAAATATGTAAGTTGTCAACGCTAGGAGCAAGGCAAATATATAAGTTGTCAACGTTAGGAGCAAGGTAAATATATAAGTTGTCAACGTAGGAGCAAGGTAAATATGTAAGTTGTCAACGCTAGGAGCAAGGTAAATATGTAAGTTGTCAACTCTAGGAGCAAGGTAAAGATGTAAGTTGTCAACGTTAGGAGCAAGGTAAATATGTAAGTTGTCAACGTTAGGAGCAAGGTAAATATGTAAGTTGTCAACGCTAGGAGCAAGGTAAATATGTAAGTTGTCAACGTTAGGAGCAAGGCAAATATGTAAGTTGTCAACGCTAGGAGCAAGGCAAATATATAAGTTGTCAACTCTAGGAGCAAGGCAAATATGTAAGTTGTCAACGTTAGGAGCAAGGCAAATATGTAAGTTGTCAACGCTAGGAGCAAGGTAAATATGTAAGTTGTCAACGCTAGGAGCAAGGCAAATATGTAAGTTGTCAACGCTAGGAGCAAGGTAAATATGTAGTTGTCAACGCTAGGAGCAAGGCAAATATGTAAGTTGTCAACGCTAGGAGCAAGGTAAATATGTAAGTTGTCAACGCTAGGAGCAAGGTAAATATGTAAGTTGTCAACGCTAGGAGCAAGGTAAATATGTAAGTTGTCAACGCTAGGAGCAAGGTAAATATGTAAGTTGTCAACGCTAGGAGCAAGGCAAATATGTAAGTTGTCAACGCTAGGAGCAAGGTAAATATGTAAGTTGTCAACGCTAGGAGCAAGGTAAATATGTAAGTTGTCAACGCTAGGAGCAAGGTAAATATGTAAGTTGTCAACGCTAGGAGCAAGGCAAATATGTAAGTTGTCAACGCTAGGAGCAAGGCAAATATGTAAGTTGTCAACGCTAGGAGCAAGGTAAATATGTAAGTTGTCAACGCTAGGAGCAAGGCAAATATGTAAGTTGTCAACGCTAGGAGCAAGGTAAATATGTAAGTTGTCAACGCTAGGAGCAAGATAAATATGTAAGTTGTCAACGCTAGGAGCAAGGTAAGTATGTAAGTTGTCAAATCTAGGAGCAAGGTAAATATGTAAGTTGTCAACGCTAGGAGCAAGGTAAGTATGTATTTTGTCAACGCTAGGAGCAAGGTAAATATGTAGGTTGTCAACGCTAGGAGCAAGGCAAATATGTAAGTTGTCAACGCTAGGAACAAGGTAAGTATGTAAGTTGTCAACGTTAGGAGCAAGGCAAATATGTAAGTTGTCAACGCTAGGAGCAAGGCAAATATGTAAGTTGTCAACGTCTAGGAGCAAGTAAATATGTAAGTTGTCAACGTTAGGAGCAAGGTAAATATGTAAGTTGTCAACGCTAGGAGCAAGGTAAATATGTAAGTTGTCAACGCTAGGAGCAAGGTAAATATGTAAGTTGTCAACGCTAGGAGCAAGGTAAATATGTAAGTTGTCAACGTTAGGAGCAAGGCAAATATGTGAGTTGTCAACGCTAGGAGCAAGGTAAAGATGTAAGTTGTCAACGTTAGGAGCAAGGTAAATATGTAAGTTGTCAACGTTAGGAGCAAGGTAAATATGTGAGTTGTCAACGCTAGGAACAAGGTAAATATGTAAGTTGTCAACGTTAGGAGCAAGGTAAATATGTAAGTTGTCAACGCTAGGAGCAAGGTAATATGTAAGTTGTCAACGCTAGGAGCAGGCAAATATGTAGGTTGTCAACGCTAGGAGCAAGGTAAATATGTAAGTTGTCAACACTAGGAGCAAGGTAAATATGTAAGTTGTCAACGCTAGGAGCAAGGAAATATGTAAGTTGTCAACGCTAGGAGCAAGGCAAATATGTAAGTTGTCAACGCTAGGAGCAAGGCAAATATGTAAGTTGTCAACGCTAGGAGCAAGGTAAGTATGTAAGTTGTCAACGCTAGGAGCAAGGCAAATATGTAAGTTGTCAACGCTAGGAGCAAGGTAAATATGTAAGTTGTCAACGCTAGGAGCAAGGTAAATATGTAAGTTGTCAACGCTAGGAGCAAAGCAAATATGTAAGTTGTCAACGCTAGGAGCAAGGTAAGTATGTAAGTTGTCAACGCTAGGAGCAAGGTAAATATGTAAGTTGTCAACGCTAGGAGCAAGGCAAATATGTAAGTTGTCAACGCTAGGAGCAAGGCAAATATGTAAGTTGTCAACGCTAGGAGCAAGGTAAATATGTAAGTTGTCAACGCTAGGAGCAAGGTAAATATGTAAGTTGTCAACGCTAGGAGCAAGGCAAGTATGTAGTTGTCAACGCTAGGAGCAAGGTAAATATGTAGGTTGTCAACGCTAGGAGCAAGGCAAATATGTAAGTTGTCAACGCTAGGAGCAAGGTAAATATGTAAGTTGTCAACGCTAGGAGCAAGGTAAGTATGTAAGTTGTCAACGCTAGGAGCAAGGTAAATATGTAAGTTGTCAACGTTAGGAGCAAGGCAAATATGTGAGTTGTCAACGTTAGGAGCAAGGAAAAATGTAAGTTGTCAACGTTAGGAGCAAGGCAAATATGTAAGTTGTCAACGTTAGGAGCAAGGCAAATATGTAAGTTGTCAACTCTAGGAGCAAGGCAAATATATAAGTTGTCAACTCTAGGAGCAAGCAAATATGTAAGTTGTCAACTCTAGGAGCAAGGTAAATATGTAAGTTGTCAACTCTAGGAGCAAGGTAAATATGTAAGTTGTCAACTCTAGGAGCAAGGCAAATATGTAAGTTGTCAACTCTAGGAGCAAGGCAAATATGTAAGTTGTCAACGTTAGGAGCAAGGCAAATATGTAAGTTGTCAACGTTAGGAGCAAGGCAAATATGTAAGTTGTCAACTCTAGGAGCAAGGCAAATATTTAAGTTGTCAACTCTAGGAGCAAGGCAAATATGTAAGTTGTCAACTCTAGGAGCAAGGTAAATATGTAAGTTGTCAACTCTAGGAGCAAGGTAAATATGTAAGTTGTCAACTCTAGGAGCAAGGCAAATATGTAAGTTGTCAACTCTAGGAGGAAGGCAAATATATAAGTTGTCAACTCTAGGAGCAAGGCAATATGTAAGTTGTCAACTCTAGGAGCAAGGCAAATATATAAGTTGTCAACTCTAGGAGCAAGGCAAATATATAAGTTGTCAACTCTTGGAGCAAGGCAAATATATAAATTGTCAACTCTAGGAGCAAGGCAAATATGTAAGTTGTCAACTCTAGGAGGAAGGCAAATATATAAGTTGTCGACTCTAGGAGCAAGGCAAATATGTAAGTTGTCAACTCTAGGAGCAAGGCAAATATGTGAGTTGTCATCGGTAGGAGCAAGGTAAATATGTAAGTTGTCAACGTTAGGAGCAAGGCAAATATGTAAGTTGTCAACTCTAGGAGCAAGGCAAATATGTAAGTTGTCAACTTAGGAGGAAGGCAAATATATAAGTTGTCAACTCTAGGAGCAAGGCAAATATGTAAGTTGTCAACGCTAGGAGCAAGGTAAATATGTAAGTTGTCAACGCTAGGAGCAAGGCAAATATGTAAGTTGTCAACGCTAGGAGCAAGGCAAATATGTAAGTTGTCAACTCTAGGAGCAAGCAAATATGTAAGTTGTCAACGCTAGGAGCAAGGTAAATATGTAAGTTGTCAACGCTAGGAGCAAGGTAAATATGTAAGTTGTCAACGCTAGGAGCAAGGTAAAGTATGTAAGTTGTCAACGCTAGGAGCAAGGTAAGTATGTAGGTTGTCAACGCTAGGAGCAAGGCAAATATGTAATTGTCAACGCTAGGAGCAAGGTAAGTATGTAAGTTGTCACGCTAGGAGCAAGGTAAATATGTAAGTTGCATCGCTAGGAGCAAGGTAAAGTATGTAAGTTGTCAACGCTAGGAGCAAGGTAAATATGTAAGTTGTCAACGCTAGGAGCAAGGCAAATATGTAAGTTGTCAACGCTAGGAACAAGGTAAATATGTAAGTTGTCAACGCTAGGAGCAAGGTAAATATGTAAGTTGTCAACGCTAGGAGCAAGGCAAATATGTAAGTTGTCAACGCTAGGAGCAAGGCAAATATGTAAGTTGTCAACGCTAGGAGCAATGCAAATATGTAAGTTGTCAACGCTAGGAGCAAGGTAAATATGTAAGTTGTCAACGCTAGGAGCAAGGTAAATATGTAAGTTGTCAACGCTAGGAGCAAGGTAAGTATGTAAGTTGTCAACGCTAGGAGCAAGGCAAATATGTAAGTTGTCAACGCTAGGAGCAAGGTAAGTATGTAAGTTGTCAACGCTAGGAGCAAGGTAAATATGTAAGTTGTCAACGCTAGGAGCAAGGTAAGTATGTAAGTTGTCAACGCTAGGAGCAGGTAAGTATGTAAGTTGTCAACGCTAGGAGCAAGGTAAATATGTAAGTTGTCAACGCTAGGAGCAAGGTAAGTATGTAGGTTGTCAACGCTAGGAGCAAGGCAAATATGTAGTTGTCAACGCTAGGAGCAAGGCAAATATAAGTTGTCAACGCTAGGAGCAAGGTAAATATGTAAGTTGTCAACGCTAGGAGCAAGGCAAATATGTAAGTTGTCAACGCTAGGAGCAAGGCAAATATGTAAGTTGTCAACGCTAGGAGCAAGGTAAATATGTAGTTGTCAACGTTAGGAGCAAGGTAAATATGTAAGTTGTCAACGTTAGGAGCAAGGCAAATATGTAAGTTGTAAACTCTAGGAGCAAGGTAAAGATGTAAGTTGTCAACGTTAGGAGCAAGGTAAATATATAAGTTGTCAACGTTAGGAGCAAGGTAAATATGTGAGTTGTCAACGCTAGGAACCAGGTAAATATGTAAGTTGTCAACGTTAGGAGCAAGGCAAATATGTAAGTTGTCAACGCTAGGAGCAAGGCAATTATGTAAGTTGTCAACGCTAGGAGCAATGCAAATATGTAGGTTGTCAACGTAGGAGCAAGGTAAATATGTAAGTTGTCAACACTAGGAGCAATGTAAATATGTAAGTTGTCAACGCTAGGAGCAAGGAAAGTATGTAAGTTGTCAACGCTAGGAGCAAGGCAAATATGTAGGTTGTCAACGCTAGGAGCTAGGCAAATATGTAAGTTGTCAACGCTAGGAGCAAGGTAAGTATGTAAGTTGTCAACGCTAGGAGCAAGGTAAATATGTAAGTTGTCAACGCTAGGAGCAAGGTAAGTTTGTAAGTTGTCAACGCTAGGAGCAAGGTAAATATGTAAGTTGTCAACGCTAGGAGCAAAGCAAATATGTAATTTGTCAACGCTAGGAGCAAGGTAATATGTAAGTTGTCAACGCTAGGAGCAAGGTAAATATGTAAGTTGTCAACGCTAGGAGCAAGGTAAATATGTAAGTTGTCAAGCTAGGAGCAAGGCAAATATGTAAGTTGTCAACGCTAGGAGCAAGGCAAATATGTAAGTTGTCAACGCTAGGAGCAAGGTAAATATGTAAGTTGTCAACGCTAGGAGCAAGGCAAAGATGTAAGTTGTCAACATAGGAGCAAGGTAAATATGTAAGTTGTCAACGCTAGGTGCAAGGTAAGTATGTAAGTTGTCAGCGCTAGGAGCAAGCAAATATGTAAGTTGTCAGCGCTAGGAGCAAGGTAAGTATGTAAGTTGTCATCGCTCGTAGCGGAGGTAATATGTAAGTTGTCAACGTTAGGAGCAAGGCAAATATGTGAGTTGTCAACGTTAGGAGCAAGGAAAAATGTAAGTTGTCAACGTTAGGAGCAAGGCAAATATGTAAGTTGTCAACGTTAGGAGCAAGGCAAATATGTAAGTTGTCAACTCTAGGAGGAAGGCAAATATGTAAGTTGTCAACTCTAGGAGCAAGGCAAATATGTAAGTTGTCAACTCTAGGAGCAAGTAAATATGTAAGTTGTCAACTCTAGGAGCAAGGTAAATATGTAAGTTGTCAACTCTAGGAGCAAGGCAAATATGTAAGTTGTCAACTCTAGGAGGAAGGCAAATATATAAGTTGTCAACGTTAGGAGCAAGGCAAATATGTAAGTTGTCAACGTTAGGAGCAAGGCAAATATGTAAGTTGTCAACTCTAGGAGAAGGCAATATATAAGTTGTCAACTCTAGGAGCAAGGCAAATATGTAAGTTGTCAACTCTAGGAGCAAGGTAAATATGTAAGTTGTCAACTCTAGGAGCAAGGTAAATATGTAAGTTGTCAACTCTAGGAGCAAGGCAAATATGTAAGTTGTCAACTCTAGGAGGAAGGCAAATATATAAGTTGTCACTCTAGGAGCAAGGCAAATATGTAAGTTGTCAACTCTAGGAGCAAGGCAAATATATAAGTTGTCAACTCTAGGAGCAAGGCAAATATATAAGTTGTCAACTCTAGGAGCAAGGCAAATATATAAATTGTCAACTCTAGGAGCAAGGCAAATATGTAAGTTGTCAACTCTAGGAGGAAGGCAAATATGTAAGTTGTCGACTCTAGGAGCAAGGCAAATATGTAAGTTGTCAACTCTAGGAGCAAGGCAAATATGTGAGTTGTTCATCGTAGGAGCAAGGTAAATATGTAAGTTGTCAACGTTAGGAGCAAGGCAAATATGTAAGTTGTCAACTCTAGGAGCAAGGCAAATATGTAAGTTGTCAACTCTAGGAGGAGGCAAATATATAAGTTGTCACTCTAGGACCAAGGCAAATATGTAAGTTGTCAACTCTAGGAGCAAGGCAAATATGTAAGTTGTCAACGCTAGGAGCAAGGTAAATATGTGAGTTGTCACGCTAGGAGCAAGGCAAATATGTAAGTTGTCAACGCTAGGAGCAAGGTAAGTATGTAAGTTGTCAACACTAGGTGCAAAGTAAAAATGTAAGTTGTCAACGCTAGGAGCAAGGTAAGTATGTAAGTTGTCAAAGCTAGGAACAAGGTAAATATGTGAGTTGTCAACGCTAGGAGCAAGGTAAGTATGTAGGTTGTCAACGCTAGGAGCAAGGTAAGTATGTAGGTTGTCAACGCTAGGAGCAAAGCAAATATGCAATTTGTCAGCGCTAGGAACAAGGTAAGTATGTAAGTTGGCATCGCAAGGAGCAAGGTAAATATGTAAGTTGGCATCGCTAGGAGCAAGGTAAGTATGTAGGTTGTCAACGCTAGGAGCAAGGTAAATATGTAAGTTGTCAACGTTAGGAGCAAGGCAAATATGTGAGTTGTCAACGCTAGGAACCAGGTAAATATGTAAGTTGTCAACGTTAGGAGCAAGGCAAATATGTAAGTTGTCAACGCTAGGAGCAAGGCAATTATATAAGTTGTCAACTCTAGGAGCAATGCAAATATGTAAGTTGTCAACGTTAGGAGCAATGTAAATATGTAAGTTCTCAACACTAGGAGCAAGGTAAATATGTAAGTTGTCAACGCTAGGAGCAAGGTAAGTATGTAAGTTGTCAACGCTAGGAGCAAGGCAAATATGTAGGTTGTCAACGCTAGGAGCTAGGCAAATATGTAAGTTGTCAACGCTAGGAGCAAGGTAAGTATGTAAGTTGTCAACGCTAGGTGCGAGGTAAATATGTAAGTTGTCAATGCTAGGAGCAAGGTAAGTATGTAAGTTGTCAACGCTAGGAACAAGGTAAATATGTAAGTTGTCAACGCTAGGAGCAAGGTAAGTATGTAGGTTGTCAACGCTAGGAGCAAGGTAAGTATGTAGGTTGTCAACGCTAGGAGCAAAGCAAATATGCAATTTGTCAGCGCTAGGAACAAGGTAAGTATGTAAGTTGTAAACGCTAGGAGCAAGGTAAATATGTAAGTTGGCATCGCTAGGAGCAAGACATTATATAAGTTGTCAACTCTAGGAGCAGGGCAAATATGTAGGTTGTCAACTCTAGGAGCAAGGCAAATATATGTTGTCAACGTTAGGAGCAAGGTAAATATGTGAGTTGTCAACGCTAGGAGCAAGGCAAATATGTAAGTTGTCAACGCTAGGAGCAAGGTAAGTATTTAAGTTGTCAACGCTAGAGCAAGATAAATATGTAAGTTGTCAACGCTAGGAGCAAGGCAAATATGTAAGTTGTCAAATCTAGGAGCAAGGTAAATATGTAATTTGTCAACGCTAGGAGCAAGGTAAATATGTAAGTTGTCACGCTAGGAGCAAGGTAAGTATGTGGTTGTCAACGCTAGGAGCAAGGCAAATATGTTTGTCAACGCTAGGAGCAAGGTAAGTATGTAAGTTGTCACGTTAGGAGCAAGGCAAGATTATGAGTTGTCAACGCTAGGAGCAAGGCAAATATGTAAGTTGTCAACGTTAGGAGCAAGGTAAATATGTAAGTTGTCAACGTTAGGAGCAAGGCAAATATGTAATTGTCAACGCTAGGAGCAAGGCAAATATGTAAGTTGTCAACGTTAGGAGCAAGTTAAATATATAAGTTGTCAACGTTAGGAGCAAGGAAATATGTATTGTCAACGCTAGGAGCAAGGCAAATATATAAGTTGTCAACGTTAGGAGCAAGGTAAATATGTAAGTTGTCAACGTTAGGAGCAAGGCAAATATGTGAGTTGTCAACTCTAGGAGCAGGTAAAGATGTAAGTTGTCAACGTTAGGAGCAAGGTAAATATATAAGTTGTCAACGTTAGGAGCAAAGTAATATGTAAGTTGTCAACGTTAGGAGCAAGGTAAATATATAAGTTGTCAACGTTAGGAGCAAGGCAATATATAAGTTGTCAACTCTAGGAGCAAGGCAATTATATAAGTTGTCAACTCTAGGAGCAAGGTAAATATATAAGTTGTCAACTCTAGGAGCAAGGCAAAGATGTAAGTTGTCAACTAGGAGCAAGGTAAATATGTAAGTTGTCAACGCTAGGTGCAAGGTAAGTATGTAAGTTGGCATCGCTAGGAGCAAGGTAAATATGTAAGTTGGCATCGCTAGGAGCAAGGTAAATATGTAGGTTGTCAACGCTAGGAGCAAGGTAAAATGTAAGTTGTCAACGTTAGGAGCAAGGCAAATATGTGAGTTGTCAACGCTAGGAGCAAGGTAAATATGTAAGTTGTCAACGTTAGGAGCAAGGCAAATATGTAAGTTGTCAACGCTAGGAGCAAGGCAATTATGTAAGTTGTCAACTCTAGGAGCAATGCAAATATGTAAGTTGTCAACGTTAGGAGCAAGTAAATATGTAAGTTGTCAACGCTAGGAGCAAGGTAAATATGTAAGTTGTCAACGCTAGGAGCAAGGTAAGTATGTAAGTTGTCAACGCTAGGAGCAAGGCAAATATGTAAGTTGTCAACGCTAGGAGCAGGCAAATATGTAAGTTGTCAACGCTAGGAGCAAGGTAAATATGTAAGTTGTCAACGCTAGGAGCAAGGTAAATATGTAAGTTGTCAATGCTAGGAGCAAGGTAAGTATGTAAGTTGTCAGCGCTAGGACAAGGTAAATATGTAAGTTGTCAACGCTAGGAGCAAGGTAAGTATGTAGGTTGTCAACGCTAGGAGCAAGGTAAGTATGTAGGTTGTCAACGCTAGGAGCAAGCAAATATTAATTTGTCAACGCTAGGAACAAGGTAATATGTAAGTTGTCAACGCTAGGAGCAAGGCAAATATGTAAGTTGGCATCGCTAGGAGCAAGGCAATTATATAAGTTGTCAACTCTAGGAGCAGGCAAATATGTAGGTTGTCAACTCTAGGAGCAAGGCAAAAATATATGTTGTCAACGTTAGGAGCAAGTAAATATGTAAGTTGTCAACGTTAGGAGCAAGGCAAATATATAAGTTGTCCACTCTAGGAGCAAGGCAAATATGTAAGCTGTCAACGCTAGGAGCAAGGTAAATATGTGAGTTGTCAACGCTAGGAGCAAGGCAAATATGTAAGTTGTCAACGCTAGGAGCAAGGTAAGTATTTAAGTTTTCAACGCTAGATGCAAGATAAATATGTAAGTTGTCAACGCTAGGAGCAAGGTAAGTATGTAAGTTGTCAAATCTAGGAGCAAGGTAAATATGTATGTTGTCAAAGCTAGGAGCAAGGTAAGTATGTAAGTTGTCAACGCTAGGAGCAAGCAAATATGCAATTTGTCAGCGCTAGGAACAAGGTAAGTATGTAAGTTGTCAACGTTAGGAGCAAGGCAAATATGTGAGTTGTCAACGCTAGGAGCAAGGCAAATATATAAGTTGTCAACGTTAGGAGCAAGTTAATATATTAGTTGTCAACGTTAGGAGCAAGGCAAATATGTGAATTGTCAACGCTAGGAGCAAGGCAAATATATAAGTTGTCAACGTTAGGAGCAAGGTAAATATATAAGTTGTCAACGTTTGGAGCAAGGTAAATATATAAGTTGTCAACGTTAGGAGCAAGGCAAATATGTGAGTTGTAACTCTAGGAGCAAGGTAAAGATGTAAGTTGTCAACGTTAGGAGCAAGGTAAATATATAAGTTGTCAACGTTAGGAGCAAAGTAAATATGTAAGTTGCCAACGTTAGGAACAAGGTAAATATATAAGTTGTCAACGTTAGGAGCAAGGCAAATATATAAGTTGTCAACTCTAGGAGCAAGGCAAATATATAAGTTGTCAACTCTAGGAGCAAGGTAAATATATAAGATGTCAACTCTAGGAGCAAGGCAAAGATGTAAGTTGTCAACATAGGAGCAAGGTAAATATGTAAGTTGTCAACGCTAAGTGCAAGGTAAGTATGTAAGTTGTCAGCGCTAGGAGCAAAGCAATATGTAAGTTGTCAGCGCTAGGAGCAAGGTAAGTATGTAAATTGTCAGCGCTCGTAGCGGAGGTAAATATGTAAGTTATCAACGTTAGGAGCAAGGCAATATGTGAGTTGTCAACGTTAGGAGCAAGGCAAAATGTAAGTTGTCAACGTTAGGAGCAAGGCAAATATGTAAGTTGTCAACGTTAGGAGCAAGGCAAATATGTAAGTTGTCAACTCTAGGAGGAAGGCAAAATATAAGTTGTCGACTCTAGGAGCAAGGCAAATATGTAAGTTGTCAACTCTAGGAGCAAGGTAAATATGTAAGTTGTCAACTCTAGGAGCAAGGTAAATATGTAAGTTGTCAACTCTAGGAGCATGGCAAATATGTAAGTTGTCAACTCTAGGAGCAAGGTAAATATGTAAGTTGTCAACGCTAGGAGCAAGACAATTATATAAGTTGTCAACTCTAGGAGCAAGGCAAATATGTAGGTTGTCAACTCTAGGAGCAGGGCAAATATGTAGTTTGTCAACTCTAGGAGCAAGGCAAAATATATGTTGTCAACGTTAGGAGCAAGGTAAATATGTAAGTTGTCAACGTTAGGAGCAAGGCAAATATATAAGTTGTCCACTCTAGGAGCAAGGCAAATATGTAAGCTGTCAACGCTAGGAGCAAGGTAAATATGTGAGTTGTCAACGCTAGGAGCAAGGCAAATATGTAAGTTGTCAACGCTAGGAGCAAGGTAAGTATTTAAGTTTTCAACGCTAGATGCAAGATAAATATGTAAGTTGTCAACGCTAGGAGCAAGGTAAGTATGTAAGTTGTCAAATCTAGGAGGCAAGGTAAATATGTATGTTGTCAAAGCTAGGAGCAAGGTAAGTATGTATTTTGTCAACGCTAGGAGCAAGGTAAGTATGTAGGTTGTCAACGCTAGGAGCAAGCAAATATGCAATTTGTCAGCGCTAGGAACAAGGTAAGTATGTAAGTTGTCAACGTTAGGAGCAAGGCAAATATGTGAGTTGTCAACGCTAGGAGCAAGGCAAATATATAAGTTATCAACGTAGGAGCAAGTTAAATATATAAGTTGTCAACGTTAGGAGCAAGGCAAATATGTGAATTGTCAACGCTAGGAGCAAGGCAATAATAAGTTGTCACGTTAGGAGCAAGGTAAATATATAAGTTGTCAACGTTTGGAGCAAGGTAAATATATAAGTTGTCAACGTTAGGAGCAAGGCAAATATGTGAGTTGTAACTCTAGGAGCAAGGTAAAGATGTAGTTGTCAACGTTAGGAGCAAGGTAAATATATAAGTTGTCAACGTTAGGAGCAAAGTAAATATGTAAGTTGCCACGTTAGGAACAAGGTAAATATATAAGTTGTCAACGTTAGGAGCAAGGCAAATATATAAGTTGTCAACTCTAGGAGCAAGGTAAATATATAAGATGTCAACTCTAGGAGCAAGGCAAAGATGTAAGTTGTCAAATATGGAGCAAGTAAATATGTAAGTTGTCAACGCTAAGTGCAAGGTAAGTATGTAAGTTGTCAGCGCTAGGAGCAAAGCAAATAGGTAAGTTGTCAGCGCTAGGAGCAAGGTAAGTATGTAAATTGTCAGCGCTCGTAGCGGAGGTAAATATGTAAGTTATCAACGTTAGGAGCAAGGCAAATATGTGAGTTGTCAACGTTAGGAGCAAGGCAAAAATGTAAGTTGTCAACGTTAGGAGCAAGGCAAATATGTAAGTTGTCAACGTTAGGAGCAAGGCAATATGTAAGTTGTCAACTCTAGGAGGAAGCAAAAGCAAATATATAAGTTGTCGACTCTAGGAGCAAGGCAAATATGTAAGTTGTCAACTCTAGGAGCAAGGTAAATATGTAAGTTGTCAACTCTAGGAGCAAGGTAAATATGTAAGTTGTCAACTCTAGGAGGAAGGCAAATATATAAGTTGTCAACTCTAGGAGCAAGGTAAATATGTAAGTTGTCAACGCTAGGAGCAAGGTAAATATGTAAGTTGTCAACGCTAGGAGCAAGGCAAATATGTAGGTTGTCAACGCTAGGAGCAAGGCAAATATGTAAGTTGTCAACGCTAGGAGCAAGGTAAGTATGTAAGTTGTCAACGCTAGGTGCAAGGTAAATATGTAAGTTGTCAACGCTAGGAGCAAGGTAAGTATGTAAGTTGTCAAAGCTAGGACAAGGTAAATATGTAAGTTGTCAACGCTAGGAGCAAGGTAATATGTAGGTTGTCAACGCTAGGAGCAAGGTAAGTATGTAGGTTGTCAACGCTAGGAGCAAAGCAAATATGCAATTTGTCAACGCTAGGAGCAAGGTAAGTATGTAAGTTGTAAACGCTAGGAGCAAGGTAAATATGTAAGTTGGCAATCGCTAGGAGCAAGGTAAGTATGTAGGTTGTCAACGCTAGGAGCAAGGTTAAATATGTAGGTTGTCAACGCTAGGAGCAAGGCAAATATGTGAGTTTTCTCAACGCTAGAACAAGGTAAATATGTAGGTTGTCAACGTTAGGAGCAAGGCAAATATGTAAGCTGTCAACGCTAGGAGCAAGACAATTATATAAGTTGTCAACTCTAGGAGCAAGGCAAATATGTAGGTTGTCAACTCTAGGAGCAGGGCAAATATGTAGGTTGTCAACTCTAGGAGCAAGGCAAAAATATATGTTGTCAACGTTAGGAGCAAGGTAAATATGTAAGTTGTCAACGTTAGGAGCAAGGCAAATATAATTGTCCACTCTAGGAGCAAGGCAAATATGTAAGTGTCAACGCTAGGAGCAAGGTAAATATTGAGTTGTCAACGCTAGGTGCAAGGCAAATATGTAAGTTGTCAACGCTAGGAGCAAGGTAAGTATTTAAGTTTTCAACGCTAGAAGCAAGATAAATATGTAAGTTGTCAACGCTAGGAGCAAGGTAAGTATGTAAGTTGTCAAATCTAGGAGCAAGGTAAATATGTATGTTGTCAAAGCTAGGAGCAAGGTAAGTATGTATTTTGTCAACGCTAGGAGCAAGTAAGTATGTAGGTTGTCAACGCTAGGAGCAAAGCAAATATGCAATTTGTCAGCGCTAGGACAAGGTAAGTATGTAAGTTGTCAACGTTAGGAGCAAGGCAAATATGTGAGTTGTCAACGCTAGGAGCAAGGCAAATATATAAGTTATCAACGTTAGGAGCAATTAAATATATAAGTTGTCAACGTTAGGAGCAAGGCAAATATGTGAATTGTCAACGCTAGGAGCAAGGCAAATATATAAGTTGTCAACGTTAGGAGCAAGGTAAATATATAAGTTGTCAACGTTTGGAGCAAGGTAAATATATAAGTTGTCAACGTTAGGAGCAAGGCAAATATGTGAGTGTAAACTCTAGGAGCAAGGTAAAGATGTAAGTTGTCAACGTTAGGAGCAAGGTAAATATATAAGTTGTCAACGTCAGGAGCAAAGTAATATGTAAGTTGCCAACGTTAGGAACAAGGTAAATATATAAGTTGTCAACGTTAGGAGCAAGGCAAATATATAAGTTGTCAACTCTAGGAGCAAGGCAAATATATAAGTTGTCAACTCTAGGAGCAAGGTAAATATATAAGATGTCAACTCTAGGCAAGCAAAGATGTAAGTTGTCAACATAGGAGCAAGGTAAATATGTAAGTTGTCAACTCTAAGTGCAAGGTAGTATGTAAGTTGTCAGCGCTAGGAGCAAAGCATATGTAAGTTGTCAGCGCTAGGAGCAAGGTAAGTATGTAAATTGTCAGCGCTCGTAGCGGAGGTAAATATGTAAGTTATCAACGTTAGGAGCAAGGCAAATATGTGAGTTGTCAACGTTAGGAGCAAGGGAAAAATGTAAGTTGTCAACGTTAGGAGCAAGGCAAATATGTAAGTTGTCAACGTTAGGAGCAAGGCAAATATGTAGTTGTCAACTCTAGGAGTAAGGCAAATATATAAGTTGTCGACTCTAGGAGCAAGGCAAATATGTAAGTTGTCAACTCTAGGAGCAAGGTAAATATGTAAGTTGTCAACTCTAGGAGCAAGGTAAATATGTAAGTTGTCAACTCTAGGAGGAAGGCAAATATGTAAGTTGTCGACTCTAGGAGCAAGGCAAATATGTAAGTTGTCAACTCTAGGAGCAAGGCAAATATGTAAGTTGTCAACGGTAGGAGCAAGGTAAATATAAGTTGTCAACGTTAGGAGCAAGGCAAATATGTAAGTTGTCAACTCTAGGAGCAAGGCAAATATGTATGTTGTCAACGCTAGGAGCAAGGTAGTATGTAAGTTGTCAAAACTAGGAGCAAAGTAAATATGTAAGTTGTCAACGCTAGGAGCAAGGTAATATGTAAGTTGTCAAAGCTATGAGCAAGGTAAATATGTAGTTGTCACGCTAGGAGCAAGGTAAGTATGTAAGTTGTCAACGCTAGGAGCAAGGTAAGTATGTAGGTTGTCAACGCTAGGAGCAAAGCAAATATGTAATTTGTCAGCGCTAGGAACAAGGTAAGTATGTAAGTTGTCAACGCTAGGAGCAAGGTAAATATGTAGTTGTCATCGCTAGGAGCAAGGTAAATATGTAAGTTGTCAAGGCTAGGAGCAAGGCAAATATGTAAGTTGTCAACGCTAGGAGCAAGGCAAATATGTAAGTTGTCAACGCTAGGAGCAAGGTAAATATGTAAGTTGTCAACTCTAGGGGAAGGCAAAGATGTAAGTTGTCGACTCTAGGAGCAAGGCAAATATGTAAGTTGTCAACTCTAGGAGCAAGGTAAATATGTAAGTTGTCAACTCTAGGAGCAAGGTAAATATGTAAGTTGTCAACTCTAGGAGCAAGGCAAATATGTAAGTTGTCAACTCTAGGAGGAAGTAAATATATAAATGTCAACTCTAGGAGCAAGGTAAATATGTAAGTTGTCAACTCTAGGAGCAAGGCAAATATATAAGTTGTCAACTCTAGGAGCAAGGCAAATATATAAGTTGTCAACTCTTGGAGCAAGGCAAATATATAAGTTGTCAACTCTAGGAGCAAGGCAAATATGTAAGTTGTCAACTCTAGGAGGAAGGCAAATATATAAGTTGTCGACTCTAGGAGCAAGGCAAATATGTAAGTTGTCAACGCTAGGAGCAAGGCAAATATGTGAGTTGTCATCGTAGGAGCAAGGTAAATATGTAAGTTGTCAACGTTAGGAGCAAGGCAAATATGTAAGTTGTCAACTCTAGGAGCAAGGCAAATATGTAAGTTTTCAACTCTAGGAGGAGGGCAAATATGTAAGTTGTCGACTCTAGGAGCAAGGCAAATATGTAAGTTGTCAACTCTAGGAGCAAGGCAAATATGTAAGTTGTCAACGCTAGGAGCAAGGTAAATATGTGAGTTGTCAACGCTAGGAGCAAGGCAAATATGTAAGTTGTCAATGCTAGGAGCAAGGTAAGTATGTAAGTTGTCAACACTAGGTGCAAAGTAAAAATGTAAGTTGTCAACGCTAGGAGCAAGGTAAGTATGTAAGTTGTCAAGCTAGGAACAAGGTAAATATGTGAGTTGTCAACGCTAGGAGCAAGGTAAGTATGTAGGTTGTCAACGTTAGGAGCAATGTAAGTATGTAGTTGTCAACGCTAGGAGCAAAGCAAATATGCAATTTGTCAGCGCTAGGAACAAGGTAAGTATGTAAGTTGGCATCGCTAGGAGCAAGGTAAATATGTAAGTTGGCATCGCTAGGAGCAAGGTAAGTATGTAGGTTGTCAACGCTAGGAGCAAGGTAATATGTAAGTTGTCACGTTAGGAGCAAGGCAAATATGTGAGTTGTCAACGCTAGGAACCAGGTAAATATGTAAGTTGTCAACGTTAGGAGCAAGGCAAATATGTAAGTTGTCAACGCTAGGAGCAAGGCAATTATAAGTTGTCAACTCTAGGAGCAATGCAAATATGTAAGTTGTCAACGTTAGGAGCAATGTAAATATGTAAGTTCTCAACACTAGGAGCAAGGTAAATATGTAAGTTGTCAACGCTAGGAGCAAGGTAAGTATGTAAGTTGTCAACGCTAGGAGCAAGGCAAATATGTAGGTTGTCAACGCTAGGAGCTAGGCAAATATGTAAGTTGTCAACGCTAGGAGCAAGGTAAGTATGTAAGTTGTCAACGCTAGGTGCGAGGTAAATATGTAAGTTTGTCAACGCTAGAGCAAGGTAAGTATGTAAGTTGTCAAAGCTAGGAACAAGGTAAATATGTAAGTTGTCAACGCTAGGAGCAAGGTAAGTATGTAGGTTGTCAACGCTAGGAGCAAGGTAAGTATGTAGTTGTCAACGCTAGGAGCAAAGCAATATGCAATTTGTCAGCGCTAGGAACAAGGTAAGTATGTATTGTAAACGCTAGGAGCAAGGTAAATATGTAAGTTGGCATCGCTAGGAGCAAGGTAAGTATGTAGGTTGTCAACGCTAGGAGCAAGGTTAAATATGTAGGTTGTCAACGCTAGGAGCAAGGCAAATATGTGAGTTGTCAACGCTAGGAACATGGTAAAAATATGTAGGTTGTCAACGTTAGGAGCAAGGCAAATATGTAAGCTGTCAACGCTAGGAGCAAGACAATTATATAAGTTGTCAACTCTAGGAGCAAGGCAAATATGTAGGTTGTCAACTCTAGGAGCAGGGCAAATATGTAGGTTGTCAACTCTAGAAGCAAGCAAAAATATATGTTGTCAACGTTAGGAGCAAGGTAAATATGTAAGTTGTCCACTCTAGGAGCAAGGCCAAATATGTAAGCTGTCAACGCTAGGAGCAAGGTAAATATGTGAGTTGTCAACGCTAGGAGCAAGGCAAATATGTAAGTTGTCAACGCTAGGAGCAAGGTAAGTATTTAAGTTTTCAACGCTAGATGCAAGATAAATATGTAAGTTGTCAACGCTAGGAGCAAGGTAAGTATGTAAGTTGTCAAATCTAGGAGCAAGGTAAATATGTATGTTGTCAAAGCTAGGAGCAAGTAAGTATGTATTTTGTCAACGCTAGGAGCAAGGTAAGTATGTAGGTTGTCAACGCTAGGAGCAAAGCAAATATGCAATTTGTCAGCGCTAGGAACAAGGTAAGTATGTAAGTTGTCAACGTTAGGAGCAAGGCAAATATGTGAGTTGTCAACGCTAGGAGCAAGGCAAATATATAGTTATCAACGTTAGGAGCAAGTTAAATATATAAGTCGTCAACGTTAGGAGCAAGGCAAATATGTGAATTGTCAACGCTAGGAGCAAGGCAAATATATAAGTTGTCAACGTTAGGAGCAAGGTAAATATATAAGTTGTCAACGTTTGGAGCAAGGTAAATATATAAGTTGTCAACGTTAGGAGCAAGGCAAATATGTGAGTTGTAAACTCTAGGAGCAAGGTAAAGATGTAAGTTGTCAACGTTAGGAGCAAGGTAAATATATAATTTGTCAACGTTAGGAGCAAAGTAAATATGTAAGTTGCCAACGTTAGGAACAAGGTAAATATATAAGTTGTCAACGTTAGGAGCAAGGCAAATATATAAGTTGTCAACTCTAGGAGCAAGGCAAATATATATGTTGTCAACTCTAGGAGCAAGGTAAATATATAAGATGTCAACTCTAGGAGCAAGGCAAAGATGTAAGTTGTCAACATAGGAGCAAGGTAAATATGTAAGTTGTCAACGCTAAGTGCAAGGTAAGTATGTAAGTTGTCAGCGCTAGGAGCAAAGCAAATATGTAAGTTGTCAGCGCTAGGAGCAAGGTAAGTATGTAAATTGTCAGCGCTCGTAGCGGAGGTAAATATGTAGTTATCAACGTTAGGAGCAAGGCAAATATGTGAGTTGTCAACGTTAGGAGCAAGGCAAAAATGTAAGTTGTCAACGTTAGGAGCAAGGCAAATATGTAAGTTGTCAACGTTAGGAGCAAGGCAATATGTAAGTTGTCAACTCTAGGAGCAAGCAAATATAAGTTGTCAACTCTAGGAGCAAGGCAAATATGTAAGTTGTCAACTCTAGAGCAAGGTAAATATGTAAGTTGTCAACTCTAGGAGCAAGGTAAATATGTAAGTTGTCAACTCTAGGAGCAAGGCAAATATGTAAGTTGTCAACTCTAGGAGGAAGGCAAATATATAAGTTGTCAACTCTAGGAGCAAGGCAAATATGTAAGTTGTCAACATTAAGCAAGGCAAATATGTGAGTTGTCAACGGTAGGAGCAAGGTAATATGTAAGTTGTCAACGTTAGGAGCAAGGCAAATATGTAAGTTGTCACGCTAGGAGCAAGGCAATTATATAGTTGTCAACTCTAGGAGCAATGCAAATATGTAAGTTGTCAACGTTAGGAGCAATGTAAATATGTAAGTTCTCAACACTAGGAGCAAGGTAAATATGTAAGTTGTCAACGCTAGGAGCAAGGTAAGTATGTAAGTTGTCAACGCTAGGAGCAAGGCAAATATGTAGGTTGTCAACGCTAGGAGCTAGGCAAATATGTAAGTTGTCAACGCTAGGAGCAAGGTAAGTATGTAAGTTGTCACGCTAGGTGCGAGGTAAATATGTAAGTTGTCAACGCTAGGAGCAAGGTAAGTATGTAAGTTGTCAAAGCTAGGAAACAAGGTAAATATGTAAGTTGTCAACGCTAGGAGCAAGGTAAGTATGTAGTTGTCAACGCTAGGAGCAAGGTAAGTATGTAGGTGTCAACGCTAGGAGCAAAGCAAATATGCAATTTGTCAGCGCTAGGAACAAGGTAAGTATGTAAGTTGTAAACGCTAGGAGCAAGGTAAATATGTAAGTTGGCATCGCTAGGAGCAAGGTAAGTATGTAGGTTGTCAACGCTAGGAGCAAGGTTAAATATGTAGGTTGTCAACGCTAGGAGCAAGGCAAATATGTGAGTTGTCAACGCTAGGAACATGGTAAATATGTAGGTTGTCAACGTTAGGAGCAAGGCAAATATGTAAGCTGTCAACGCTAGGAGCAAGACAATTATATAAGTTGTCAACTCTAGGAGCAAGGCAAATATGTAGGTTGTCAACTCTAGGAGCAGGGCAAATATGTAGGTTGTCAACTCTAGAAGCAAGGCAAAAATATATGTTGTCAACGTTAGGAGCAAGGTAAATATGTAAGTTGTCCACTCTAGGAGCAAGGCAATATGTAAGCTGTCAACGCTAGGAGCAAGGTAAATATGTGAGTTGTCAACGCTAGGAGCAAGGCAAATATGTAAGTTGTCAACGCTAGGAGCAAGGTAAGTATTTAAGTTTTCAACGCTAGATGCAAGATAAATATGTAAGTTGTCAACGCTAGGAGCAAGGTAAGTATGTAAGTTGTCAAATCTAGGAGCAAGGTAAATATGTATGTTGTCAAAGCTAGGAGCAAGGTAAGTATGTATTTTGTCAACGCTAGGAGCAAGGTAAGTATGTAGGTTGTCAACGCTAGGAGCAAAGCAAATATGCAATTTGTCAGCGCTAGGAACAAGGTAAGTATGTAAGTTGTCAACGTTAGGAGCAAGGCAAATATGTGAGTTGTCAACGCTAGGAGCAAGGCAAATATATAAGTTATCAACGTAGGAGCAAGTTAAATATATAAGTCGTCAACGTTAGGAGCAAGGCAAATATGTGAATTGTCAACGCTAGGAGCAAGGCAAATATATAAGTTGTCAACGTTAGGAGCAAGGTAAATATATAAGTTGTCAACGTTTGGAGCAAGGTAAATATATAAGTTGTCAACGTTAGGAGCAAGGCAAATATGTGAGTTGTAAACTCTAGGAGCAAGGTAAGATGTAAGTTGTCAACGTTAGGAGCAAGGTAAATATATAAGTTGTCAACGTTAGGAGCAAAGTAAATATGTAAGTTGCCAACGTTAGGAACAAGGTAAATATATAAGTTGTCAACGTTAGGAGCAAGGCAAATATATAAGTTGTCAACTCTAGGAGCAAGGCAAATATATATGTTGTCAACTCTAGGAGCAAGGTAAATATATAAGATGTCAACTCTAGGAGCAAGGCAAAGATGTAAGTTGTCAACATAGGAGCAAGTAAATATGTAAGTTGTCAACGCTAAGTGCAAGGTAAGTATGTAAGTTGTCAGCGCTAGGAGCAAAGCAAATATGTAAGTTGTCAGCGCTAGGAGCAAGGTAAGTATGTAAATTGTCAGCGCTCGTAGCGGAGGTAAATATGTAAGTTATCAACGTTAGGAGCAAGGCAAATATGTGAGTTGTCAACGTTAGGAGCAAGGCAAAAATGTAAGTTGTCAACGTTAGGAGCAAGGCAAATATGTAAGTTGTCAACGTTAGGAGCAAGGCAAATATGTAAGTTGTCAACTCTAGGAGGAAGGCAAATATATAAGTTGTCGACTCTAGGAGCAAGGCAAATATGTAAGTTGTCAACTCTAGGAGCAAGGTAAATATGTAAGTTGTCAACTCTAGGAGCAAGGTAAATATGTAAGTTGTCAACTCTAGGAGCAAGGCAAATATGTAAGTTGTCAACTCTAGGAGAAGGCAAATATATAAGTTGTCAACTCTAGGAGCAAGGCAAATATGTAAGTTGTCAACTCTAGGAGCAAGGCAAATATATAAGTTGTCAACTCTAGGAGCATGACAAATATATAAGTTGTCAACTCTAGGAGCAAGGCAAATATATATTGTCAACTCTAGGAGCAAGGCAAATATGTAAGTTGTCAACTCTAGGAGGAAGGCAAATATATAAGTTGTCGACTCTAGGAGCAAGGCAATATGTAAGTTGTCAACAGTTAGGAGCAAGGCAAATATGTGAGTTGTCATCGGTAGGAGCAAGGTAAATATGTAAGTTGTCAACGTTAGGAGCAAGGCAAATATGTAAGTTGTCAACTCTAGAAGCAAGGCAAATATGTAAGTTGTCAACTCTAGGAGGAGGCAAATATTAAGTTTGTCGACTCTAGGACCAAGGCAAATATGTAAGTTGTCCACTCTAGGAGCAAGGCAAATATGTAAGTTGTCAACGCTAGGAGCAAGGTAAATATGTGAGTTGTCAACGCTAGGAGCAAGGCAAATATGTATGTTGTAACGCTAGGAGCAAGGTAATATGTAAGTTGTCAACACTAGGTGCAAAGTAAAAATGTAAGTTGTCAACGCTAGGAGCAAGGTAAGTATGTAAGTTGTCAAAGCTAGGAACAAGGTAAATATGTGAGTTGTCAACGCTAGGAGCAAGGTAAGTATGTAGGTTGTCAACGCTAGGAGCAAGGTAAGTATGTAGGTTGTCAACGCTAGGAGCAAAGCAAATATGCAATTTGTCAGCGCTAGGAACAAGGTAAGTATGTAAGTTGGCATCGCTAGGAGCAAGGTAAATATGTAAGTTGGCATCGCTAGGAGCAAGGTAAGTATGTAGGTTGTCAACGCTAGGAGCAAGGTAAATATGTAAGTTGTCAACGTTAAGAGCAAGGCAAATATGTGAGTTGTCAACGCTAGGAACCAGGTAAATATGTAAGTTGTCAACGTTAGGAGCAAGGCAAATATGTAAGTTGTCAACGCTAGGAGCAAGGCAATTATATAAGTTGTCAACTCTAGGAGCAATGCAAATATGTAAGTTGTCAACGTTATGAGCAATGTAAATATGTAAGTTCTCAACACTAGGAGCAAGGTAAATATGTAAGTTGTCAACGCTAGGAGCAAGGAAAGTATGTAAGTTGTCAACGCTAGGAGCAAGGCAAATATGTAGGTTGTCAACGCTAGGAGCTAGGCAAATATGTAAGTTGTCAACGCTAGGAGCAAGGTAAGTATGTAAGTTGTCAACGCTAGGTGCGAGGTAAATATGTAAGTTGTCAACGCTAGGAGCAAGGTAAGTATGTAAGTTGTCAAAGCTAGGAACAAGGTAAATATGTAAGTTGTCAACGCTAGGAGCAAGGTTAGTATGTAGGTTGTCAACGCTAGGAGCAAGGTAAGTATGTAGGTTGTCAACGCTAGGAGCAAAGCAAATATGCAATTTGTCAGCGCTAGGACAAGGTAAGTATGTAAGTTGTAAACGCTAGGAGCAAGGTAAATATGTAAGTTGGCATCGCTAGGAGCAAGGTAAGTATGTAGTTGTCAACGCTAGGAGCAAGGTTAAATATGTAGGTTGTCAACGCTAGGAGCAAGGCAAATATGTGAGTGTCAACGCTAGGAACATGGTAAATATGTAGGTTGTCAACGTTAGGAGCAAGGCAAATATGTAAGCTGTCAACGCTAGGAGCAAGGTAAGTATGTAAGTTGTCAACGCTAGGAGCAAGGCAAATATGTAGGTTGTCAACGCTAGGAGCTAGGCAAATATGTAAGTTGTCAACGCTAGGAGCAAGGTAAGTATGTAAGTTGTCAACGCTAGGTGCGAGGTAATATGTAAGTTGTCAACGCTAGGAGCAAGGTAAGTATGTAAGTTGTCAAAGCTAGGACAAGGTAAATATGTAAGTTGTCAACGCTAGGAGCAAGGTAAGTATGTAGTTGTCAACGCTAGGAGCAAGGTAAGTATGTAGGTTGTCAACGCTAGGAGCAAAGCAAATATGCAATTTGTCAGCGCTAGGAACAAGGTAAGTATGTAAGTTGTAAACGCTAGGAGCAAGGTAAATATGTAAGTTGGCATCGCTAGGAGCAAGGTAAGTATGTAGGTTGTCAACGCTAGGAGCAAGGTTAAATATGTAGGTTGTCAACGCTAGGAGCAAGGCAAATATGTGAGTTGTCAACGCTAGGAACATGGCAAATATGTAGGTTGTCAACGTTAGGAGCAAGGCAAATATGTAAGCTGTCAACGCTAGGAGCAAGACAATTATATAAGTTGTCAACTCTAGGAGCAAGGCAAATATGTAGGTTGTCAACTCTAGGAGCAGGGCAAATATGTAGGTTGTCAACTCTAGAGCAAGGCAAAAATATATGTTGTCAACTTAGGAGCAAGGTAAATATGTAAGTTGTCCACTCTAGGAGCAAGGCAAATATGTAAGCTGTCAACGCTAGGAGCAAGGTAAATATGTGAGTTGTCAACGCTAGGAGCAAGGCAAATATGTAAGTTGTCAACGCTAGGAGCAAGGTAAGTATTTAAGTTTTCAACGCTAGATGCAAGATAAATATGTAAGTTGTCAACGCTAGGAGCAAGGTAAGTATGTAAGTTGTCAAATCTAGGAGCAAGGTAAATATGTATGTTGTCAAAGCTAGGAGCAAGGTAAGTATGTATTTTGTCAACGCTAGGAGCAAGGTAAGTATGTAGTTGTCAACGCTAGGAGCAAAGCAAATATGCAATTTGTCAGCGCTAGGAACAAGGTAAGTATGTAAGTTGTCAACGTTAGGAGCAAGGCAAATATGTGAGTTGTCAACGCTAGGAGCAAGGCAAATATATAAGTTATCAACGTTAGGAGCAAGTTAAATATATAAGTTGTCAACGTTAGGAGCAAGGCAAATATGTGAATTGTCAACGCTAGGAGCAAGGCAAATATATAAGTTGTCAACGTTAGGAGCAAGGTAAATATATAAGTTGTCAACGTTTGGAGCAAGGTAAATATATAAGTTGTCAACGTTAGGAGCAAGGCAAATATGTGAGTTGTAAACTCTAGGAGCAGGTAAGATGTAAGTTGTCAACGTTAGGAGCAAGGTAAATATATAAGTTGTCAACGTTAGGAGCAAAGTAAATATGTAAGTTGCCAACGTTAGGAACAAGGTAAATATATAAGTTGTCAACGTTAGGAGCAAGGCAAATATATAAGTTGTCAACTCTAGGAGCAAGGCAAATATATATGTTGTCAACTCTAGGAGCAAGGTAAATATAAGATGTCAACACTAGGAGCAAGGCAAAGATGTAAGTTGTCAACATAGGAGCAAGGTAAATATGTAAGTTGTCAACGCTAAGTGCAAGGTAAGTATGTAAGTTGTCAGCGCTAGGAGCAAAGCAAATATGTAAGTTGTCAGCGCTAGGAGCAAGGTAAGTATGTAAATTGTCAGCGCTCGTAGCGGGTAAATATGTAAGTTATCAACGTTAGGAGCAAGCAAATATGTGAGTTGTCAACGTTAGGAGCAAGGCAAAATGTAAGTTGTCAACGTTAGGAGCAAGGCAAATATGTAAGTTGTCAACGTTAGGAGCAAGGTAAATATGTAAGTTGTCAACTCTAGGAGCAAGGTAAATATGTAAGTTGTCAACTCTAGGAGCAAGGCAAATATGTAAGTTGTCAACTCTAGGAGCAAGGCAAATATATAAGTTGTCAACTCTAGGAGCAAGGCAAATATGTAAGTTGTCACTCTAGGAGCAAGGCAAATATATAAGTTGTCAACTCTAGGAGCAGATCAAATATATAAGTTGTCAACTCTAGGAGCAAGGCAAATATATAAGTTGTCAACTCTAGGAGCAAGGCAAATATGTAAGTTGTCAACTCTAGGAGGAAGGCAAATATATAAGTTGTCGACTCTAGGAGCAAGGCAAATATGTAAGTTGTCAACATTAGGAGCAAGGCAAATATGTGAGTTGTCATCGGTAGGAGCAAGGTAAATATGTAAGTTGTCAACGTTAGGAGCAAGGCAAATATGTAAGTTGTCAACTCTAGAAGCAAGCAAATATGTAAGTTGTCAACTCTAGAGGAGGGCAAATATATAAGTTGTCGACTCTAGGACCAAGGCAAATATGTAAGTTGTCAATTCTAGGAGCAAGGCAAATATGTAAGTTGTCAACGCTAGGAGCAAGGTAAATATGTGAGTTGTCAACGCTAGGAGCAAGGCAAATATGTATGTTGTAAACGCTAGGAGCAAGGTAAGTATGTAAGTTGTCAACACTAGGTGCAAAGTAAAAATGTAAGTTGTCAACGCTAGGAGCAAGGTAAGTATGTAAGTTGTCAAAGCTAGGAACAAGGTAAATATGTGAGTTGTCAACGCTAGGAGCAAGGTAAGTATGTAGGTTGTCAACGCTAGGAGCAAGGTAAGTATGTAGGTTGTCAACGCTAGGAGCAAAGCAAATATGCAATTGTCAGCGCTAGGAACAAGGTAAGTATGTAAGTTGGCATCGCTAGGAGCAAGGTAAATATGTAAGTTGGCATCGCTAGGAGCAAGGTAAGTATGTAGGTTGTCAACGCTAGGAGCAAGGTAAATATGTAAGTTGTCAACGTTAGGAGCAAGGCAAATATGTGAGTTGTCAACGCTAGGAACCAGGTAAATATGTAAGTTGTCAACGTTAGGAGCAAGGCAAATATGTAAGTTGTCAACGCTAGGAGCAAGGCAATTATATAAGTTGTCAACTCTAGGAGCAAGGCAAATATGTAAGTTGTCAACGTTAGGAGCAAGGTAAATATGTAAGTTGTCAACACTAGGAGCAAGGTAAATATGTAAGTTGTCAACGCTAGGAGCAAGGAAGTATGTAAGTTGTCAACGCTAGGAGCAAGGCAAATATGTAGGTTGTCAACGCTAGGAGCTAGGCAAATATGTAAGTTGTCAACGCTAGGAGCAAGGTAAGTATGTAAGTTGTCAACGCTAGGTGCGAGGTAAATATGTAAGTTGTCAACGCTAGGAGCAAGGTAAGTATGTAAGTTGTCAAAGCTAGGAACAAGGTAAATATGTAAGTTGTCAACGCTAGGAGCAAGGTAAGTATGTAGTTGTCAACGCTAGGAGCAAGGTAAGTATGTAGGTTGTCAACGCTAGGAGCAAAGCAAATATGCAATTTGTCAGCGCTAGGAACAAGGTAAGTATGTAAGTTGTAAACGCTAGGAGCAAGGTAAATATGTAAGTTGGCATCGCTAGGAGCAAGGTAAGTATGTAGGTTGTCAACGCTAGGAGCAAGGTAAATATGTAGGTTGTCAACGCTAGGAGCAAGGCAAATATGTGAGTTGTCAACGCTAGGAACAAGGTAAATATGTAGGTTGTCAACGTTAGGAGCAAGGCAAATATGTAAGCTGTCAACGCTAGGAGCAAGACAATTATATAAGTTGTCAACTCTAGGAGCAAGGCAAATATGTAGTTGTCAACTCTAGAGCAGGGCAAATATGTAAGTTGTCAACTCTAGGAGCAAGGCAAAATATAAGTTGTCAACGTTAGGAGCAAGGTAAATATGTAAGTTGTCAACGTTAGGAGCAAGGCAAATATATAAGTTGTCCACTCTAGGAGCAAGGCAAATATGTAAGTGTCAACGCTAGGAGCAAGGTAAATATGTGAGTTGTCAACGCTAGGAGCAAGGCAAATATGTAAGTTGTCAACGCTAGGAGCAAGGTAAGTATTTAAGTTGTCAACGCTAGATGCAAGATAAATATGTAAGTTGTCAACGCTAGGAGCAAGGTAAGTATGTAAGTTGTCAAAGCTAGGAGCAAGGTAAATATGTATTTGTCAAAGCTAGGAGCAAGGTAAGTATGTATTTTGTCAACGCTAGGAGCAAGGTAAGTATGTAGGTTGTCAACGCTAGGAGCAAGGCAAATATGTAAGTTGTCACTCTAGGAGCAAGGCAAATATGTAAGTTGTCAACTCTAGGACCAAGGCAAATATGTAAGTTGTCAACTCTAGGAGCAAGGCAAATATGTAAGTTGTCAACGCTAGGAGCAAGGTAAATATGTGAGTTGTCAACGCTAGGAGCAAGGCAAATATGTAAGTTGTCAACGCTAGGAGCAAGGTAAGTATGTAAGTTGTCAACACTAGGTGCAAAGTAAAAATGTAAGTTGTCAACGCTAGGAGCAAGGTAAGTATGTAAGTTGTCAAAGCTAGGAACAAGGTAAATATGTGAGTTGTCAACGCTAGGAGCAAGGTAAGTATGTAGGTTGTCAACGTTAGGAGCAAGGTAAGTATGTAGGTTGTCAACGCTAGGAGCAAAGCAAATATGCAATTTGTCAACGCTAGGAACAAGGTAAGTATGTAAGTTGCATCGCAAGGAGCAAGGTAAATATGTAAGTTGGCATCGCTAGGAGCAAGGTAAGTATGTAGTTGTCAACGCTAGGAGCAAGGTAAATATGTAAGTTGTCAACGTTAGGAGCAAGGCAAATATGTGAGTTGTCAACGCTAGGAACCAGGTAAATATGTAAGTTGTCAACGTTAGGAGCAAGGCAAATATGTAAGTTGTCAACGCTAGGAGCAAGGCAATTATATAAGTTGTCAACTCTAGGAGCAATGCAAATATGTAAGTTGTCAACGTTAGGAGCAATGTAAATATGTAAGTTTCAACACTAGGAGCAAGGTAAATATGTAAGTTGTCAACGCTAGGAGCAAGGTAAGTATGTAAGTTGTCAACGCTAGGAGCAAGGCAAATATGTAGGTTGTCAACGCTAGGAGCTAGGCAAATATGTAAGTTGTCAACGCTAGGAGCAAGGTAAGTATGTAAGTTGTCAACGCTAGGTGCGAGGTAAATATGTAAGTTGTCAACGCTAGGAGCAAGGTAAGTATGTAAGTTGTCAAAGCTAGGAACAAGGTAAATATGTAAGTTGTCAACGCTAGGAGCAAGGTAAGTATGTAGGTTGTCAACGCTAGGAGCAAGGTAAGTATGTAGGTTGTCAACGCTAGGAGCAAAGCAAATATGCAATTTGTCAGCGCTAGGAACAAGGTAAGTATGTAAGTTGTAAACGCTAGGAGCAAGGTAAATATGTAAGTTGGCATCGCTAGGAGCAAGGTAAGTATGTAGGTTGTCAACGCTAGGAGCAAGGTTAAATATGTAGGTTGTCAACGCTAGGAGCAAGGCAAATATGTGAGTTGTCAACGCTAGGAACATGGTAAATATGTAGGTTGTCAACGTTAGGAGCAAGGCAAATATGTAAGCTGTCAACGCTAGGAGCAAGACAATTATATAAGTTGTCAACTCTAGGAGCAAGGCAAATATGTAGGTTGTCAACTCTAGGAGCAGGGCAAATATGTAGGTTGTCAACTCTAGAAGCAAGGCAAAAATATATGTTGTCAACGTTAGGAGCAAGGTAAATATGTAAGTTGTCCACTCTAGGAGCAAGGCAAATATGTAAGCTGTCAACGCTAGGAGCAAGGTAAATATGTGAGTTGTCAACGCTAGGAGCAAGGCAAATATGTAAGTTGTCAACGCTAGGAGCAAGGTAAGTATTTAAGTTTTCAACGCTAGATGCAAGATAAATATGTAAGTTGTCAACGCTAGGAGCAAGGTAAGTATGTAAGTTGTCAAATCTAGGAGCAAGGTAAATATGTATGTTGTCAAAGCTAGGAGCAAGGTAAGTATGTATTTTGTCAACGCTAGGAGCAAGGTAAGTATGTAGGTTGTCAACGCTAGGAGCAAAGCAAATATGCAATTTGTCAGCGCTAGGAACAAGGTAAGTATGTAAGTTGTCAACGTTAGGAGCAAGGCAAATATGTGAGTTGTCAACGCTAGGAGCAAGGCAAATATATAAGTTATCAACGTTAGGAGCAAGTTAAATATATAAGTTGTCAACGTTAGGAGCAAGGCAAATATGTGAATTGTCAACGCTAGGAGCAAGGCAAATATATAGTTGTCAACGTAGGAGCAAGGTAAATATATAAGTTGTCAACGTTTGGAGCAAGGTAAATATATAAGTTGTCAACGTTAGGAGCAAGGCAAATATGTGAGTTGTAAACTCTAGGAGCAAGGTAAAGATGTAAGTTGTCAACGTTAGGAGCAAGGTAAATATATAAGTTGTCAACGTTAGGAGCAAAGTAAATATGTAAGTTGCCAACGTTAGGAACAAGGTAAATATATAAGTTGTCAACGTTAGGAGCAAGGCAAATATATAAGTTGTCAACTCTAGGAGCAAGGCAAATATATATGTTGTCAACTCTAGGAGCAAGGTAAATATATAAGATGTCAACTCTAGGAGCAAGGCAAAGATGTAAGTTGTCAACATAGGAGCAAGGTAAATATGTAAGTTGTCAACGCTAAGTGCAAGGTAAGTATGTAAGTTGTCAGCGCTAGGAGCAAAGCAAATATGTAAGTTGTCAGCGCTAGGAGCAAGGTAAGTATGTAAATTGTCAGCGCTCGTAGCGGAGGTAAATATGTAAGTTATCAACGTTAGGAGCAAGGCAAATATGTGAGTTGTCAACGTTAGGAGCAAGGCAAAAATGTAAGTTGTCAACGTTAGGAGCAAGGCAAATATGTAAGTTGTCAACGTTAGGAGCAAGGCAAATATGTAAGTTGTCAACTCTAGGAGGAAGGCAAATATATAAGTTGTCGACTCTAGGAGCAAGGCAAATATGTAAGTTGTCAACTCTAGGAGCAAGGTAAATATGTAAGTTGTCAACTCTAGGAGCAAGGTAAATATGTAAGTTGTCAACTCTAGGAGCAAGGCAAATATGTAAGTTGTCAACTCTAGGAGGAAGGCAAATATATAAGTTGTCAACTCTAGGAGCAAGGCAAATATGTAAGTTGTCAACTCTAGGAGCAAGGCAAATATATAAGTTGTCAACTCTAGGAGCATGACAAATATATAAGTTGTCAACTCTAGGAGCAAGGCAAATATATAAGTTGTCAACTCTAGGAGCAAGGCAAATATGTAAGTTGTCAACTCTAGGAGGAAGGCAAATATATAAGTTGTCGACTCTAGGAGCAAGGCAAATATGTAAGTTGTCAACATTAGGAGCAAGGCAAATATGTGAGTTGTCATCGGTAGGAGCAAGGTAATATGTAAGTTGTCAACGTTAGGAGCAAGGCAAATATGTAAGTTGTCAACTCTAGAAGCAAGGCAAATATGTAAGTTGTCAACTCTAGGAGGAGGGCAAATATATAAGTTGTCGACTCTAGGACCAAGGCAAATATGTAAGTTGTCAACTCTAGGAGCAAGGCAAATATGTAAGTTGTCAACGCTAGGAGCAAGGTAAATATGTGAGTTGTCAACGCTAGGAGCAAGGCAAATATGTATGTTGTAAACGCTAGGAGCAAGGTAAGTATGTAAGTTGTCAACACTAGGTGCAAAGTAAAAATGTAAGTTGTCACGCTAGGAGCAAGGTAAGTATGTAAGTTGTCAAAGCTAGGAACAAGGTAAATATGTGAGTTGTCAACGCTAGGAGCAAGGTAAGTATGTAGGTTGTCAACGCTAGGAGCAAGGTAAGTATGTAGGTTGTCAACGCTAGGAGCAAAGCAAATATGCAATTTGTCAGCGCTAGGAACAAGGTAAGTATGTAAGTTGGCATCGCTAGGAGCAAGGTAAATATGTAAGTTGGCATCGCTAGGAGCAAGGTAAGTATGTAGGTTGTCAACGCTAGGAGCAAGGTAAATATGTAAGTTGTCAACGTTAAGAGCAAGGCAAATATGTGAGTTGTCAACGCTAGGAACCAGGTAAATATGTAAGTTGTCAACGTTAGGAGCAAGGCAAATATGTAAGTTGTCAACGCTAGGAGCAAGGCAATTATATAAGTTGTCAACTCTAGGAGCAATGCAAATATGTAAGTTGTCAACGTTATGAGCAATGTAAATATGTAAGTTCTCAACACTAGGAGCAAGGTAAATATGTAAGTTGTCAACGCTAGGAGCAAGGAAAGTATGTAAGTTGTCAACGCTAGGAGCAAGGCAAATATGTAGGTTGTCAACGCTAGGAGCTAGGCAAATATGTAAGTTGTCAACGCTAGGAGCAAGGTAAGTATGTAAGTTGTCAACGCTAGGTGCGAGGTAAATATGTAAGTTGTCAACGCTAGGAGCAAGGTAAGTATGTAAGTTGTCAAAGCTAGGAACAAGGTAAATATGTAAGTTGTCAACGCTAGGAGCAAGGTTAGTATGTAGGTTGTCAACGCTAGGAGCAAGGTAAGTATGTAGGTTGTCAACGCTAGGAGCAAAGCAAATATGCAATTTGTCAGCGCTAGGAACAAGGTAAGTATGTAAGTTGTAAACGCTAGGAGCAAGGTAAATATGTAAGTTGGCATCGCTAGGAGCAAGGTAAGTATGTAGGTTGTCAACGCTAGGAGCAAGGTTAAATATGTAGGTTGTCAACGCTAGGAGCAAGGCAAATATGTGAGTTGTCAACGCTAGGAACATGGTAAATATGTAGGTTGTCAACGTTAGGAGCAAGGCAAATATGTAAGCTGTCAACGCTAGGAGCAAGACAATTATATAAGTTGTCAACTCTAGGAGCAAGGCAA
Source organism: Megaustenia siamemsis (assembly GCA_032433765.1). NCBI lineage: Eukaryota > Metazoa > Mollusca > Gastropoda > Stylommatophora > Ariophantidae > Megaustenia > Megaustenia siamemsis. The sequence continues at coordinate 29,474,994 of JAVIAB010000156.1, forward strand.
ATATGTAGGTTGTCAACTCTAAGAGCAGGGCAAATATGTAGGTTGTCAACTCTAGGAGCAAGGCAAAATATAAGTTGTCAACGTTAGGAGCAAGGTAAATATGTAAGTTGTCAACGTTAGGAGCAAGGCAAATATATAAGTTGTCCACTCTAGGAGCAAGGCAAATATGTAAGCTGTCAACGCTAGGAGCAAGGTAAATATGTGAGTTGTCAACGCTAGGAGCAAGGCAAATATGTAAGTTGTCAACGCTAGGAGCAAGGTAAGTATTTAAGTTTTCAACGCTAGATGCAAGATAAATATGTAAGTTGTCAACGCTAGGAGCAAGGTAAGTATGTAAGTTGTCAAAGCTAGGAGCAAGGTAAATATGTATGTTGTCAAAGCTAGGAGCAAGGTAAGTATGTATTTTGTCAACGCTAGGAGCAAGGTAAGTATGTAGGTTGTCAACGCTAGGAGCAAAGCAAATATGCAATTTGTCAGCGCTAGGAACAAGGTAAGTATGTAAGTTGTCAACGTTAGGAGCAAGGCAAATATGTGAGTTGTCAACGCTAGGAGCAAGGCAAATATATAAGTTGTCAACGTTAGGAGCAAGTTAAATATATAAGTTGTCAACGTTAGGAGCAAGGCAAATATGTGAATTGTCAACGCTAGGAGCAAGGCAAATATATAAGTTGTCAACGTTAGGAGCAAGGTAAATATATAAGTTGTCAACGTTTGGAGCAAGGTAAATATATAAGTTGTCAACGTTAGGAGCAAGGCAAATATGTGAGTTGTAAACTCTAGGAGCAAGGTAAAGATGTTAGTTGTCAACGTTAGGAGCAAGGTAAATATATAAGTTGTCAACGTTAGGAGCAAGGTAAATATGTTAGTTGCCAACGCTAGGAACAAGGTAAATATATAAGTTGTCAACGTTAGGAGCAAGGCAAATATATAAGTTGTCAACTCTAGGAGCAAGGCAAATATATAAGTTGTCAACTCTAGGAGCAAGGTAAATATATAAGATGTCAACTCTAGGAGCATGGCAAATATATAAGTTGTCAACTCTAGGAGCAAGGCAAATATATATTTTGTCAACGTTAGGAGCAAGGTAAATATGTAAGTTGTCAACGTTAGGAGCAAGGCAAATATATAAGTTGTCAACTCTAGGAGCAAGGTAAGTATGTAAGTTGTCAACGCTAGGTGCGAGGTAAATATGTAAGTTGTCAACGCTAGGAGCAAGGTAAGTATGTAAGTTGTCAAAGCTAGGAACAAGGTAAATATATAAGTTGTCAACTCAAGGAGCAAGGCAAATATATAAGTTGTCAACTCTAGGAGCAAGGTAAATATGTTAGTTGTGAACGTTAGGAGCAAGGTAAGTATGTAAGTTGTCAACGTTAGGAGCAAGGTAAGTATGTAAGTTTTCAACGTTAGGAGCAAGGTAAATATGTAAGTTGTCAACGTTAGTAGCAAGGCAAATATATAAGTTGTCAACGTTAGGAGCAAGGCGAATATGTAGTTGTCACCGTTTGGAGAAAGGCAAATATGTAAGTTGTCAACGTTAGGAGCAAGGCAAATATATAAGTTGTCAACGTTAGGAGCAAGGCAAATATGTGAGTTGTCAACGTTAGGAACAAGGTAAGTATGTAAGTTGTCAACGTTAGTAGCAAGGCAAATATATAAGTTGTCAACTCTAGGAGCAAGGCAAATTTATAAGTTGTAAACTCTATGAGCAAGGCAATATATAAGTTGTCAACTCTAGGAGCAAGGCAAATATATAAGTTGTCAACTCTAGAAGCAAGGCAAATATATAAGTTGTCAACTCTAGGAGCAAGGCAAATATATAAGTTGTCAACTCTAGGAGCAAGGCAAATATATAAGTTGTCAACTCTAGGAGCAAGGCAAATATGTGAGTTGTCAACGTTAGGAACAAGGTAAATATATAAGTTGTCAACGTTAGGAGCAAGGTAAATATATAAGTTTTCAACTCTAGGAGCAAGGTAAATATATAAGTTGTCAACTCTAGGAGCAAGGCAAATATATAAGTTTTCAACTCTAGGAGCAAGGCAAATATGTAAATTGTCAACGTTAGGAGCAAGGTAATTATATAAGTTGTCAACGTTAGGAGCAAGGTAAATATATAAGTTGTCAACGTCAGGAACAAAGTAAATATATAAGTTGTCAACGTTAGGAGCAAGGTAAATATATGTTGTCAACGTTAGGAGCATGGTAAATATGTGAGTTGTCAACGTTAGTAGCAAGGTAAATATATAAGTTGTCAACATTAGGAGGAAGGTAAATATATAAGTTGTCAACGTTAGGAACAAGGTAAATATATAAGTTGTCAACGTTAGGAGCAAGGTAAATATATAGGTTGTCAACGTTAGGAGCAAGGTAAATATGTAAGTTGTCAACGTTAGGAGCAAGGTAAATATATAAGTTGTCAACGTTAGGAGCAAGGTAAATATATAAGTTGTCAACGTTAGAAGCAAGGTAAATATATAAGTTGTCAACGTTAGGAGCAAGGTAAATATATAAGTTATCAACTCTAGGAGCAAGGCAAATATATAAGTTGTCAACTCTAGGAGCAAGGTAAATATATAAGTTGTCAACTCTAGGAGCAAGGCAAATATATAAGTTGTCAACTCTAGGAGGAAGGCAAATATATAAGTTGTCAACTCTAGGAGCAAAGCAAATATATAAGTTTTCAACTCTAGGAGCAAGGCAAATATGTGAGTTGTCAACGTTAGTAGCAAGGCAAATATATAAGTTATCAACTCTAGGAGCAAGGCAAATATGTAAGTTGTCAACGCTAGGAGCAAGGTAAGTATGTACGATGTCAACGCTAGGAGCAAGGTAAATATATAAGTTGTCAACTCTAGGAGCAAGGTAAATATATAAGTTGTCAAAGCTATGAACAAGGTAAGTATGTAAACGCTAGGAGCAAGGTAAATATGTAGGTTATCAACACTAGGTGCAAGGCAAATATGTAAGTTGTCAGCGCTAGGAGCAAGGTAAATATGTAAGTTGTAAACGCTAGGAGCAAGGCAAATATGTAAGTTGTCAGCTCGAGGAGCAAGGCAAATATGTAAGTTGTCAACGCTAGGAGCAAGGTAAATATGTAAGTTGTCAGCACTAGGAGCAAGGCAAATATGTAAGCTGTCAACGCTAGGGCAAGGTAAATATGTAAGTTGTTAGCGCTAGGAGCAAGGTAAATATGTAAGTTGTCAACGCTAGGAGCAAGGTATATATGTAAGTTGTCAGCTCGAGGAGCAAGACATTTATGTATGTTGTCAACGCTAGGAGCAAGGCAGTTATGTAGGCTGTCAACGCTAGCAGCAAGGCAAGATTGTGGGTTGTCAGTGCTAGGAGCATGAAAAGTATGTGAGCTTTCAGTGCTAGGAGCAAGGCAATTATGTAGGTTGTCAACGCGATAGCAATGCAAGTATATGGGTTTGTCAGCACTAGGAGGAAGGCAAGTATATGGGTTGTCAGCACTAGGAGGAAGGCAAGTATATGGGTTGTCAATGTTAGGAGCAAGACAAATTTGTGTGTTCTCAATGCTAGGAGCAGGGCAATTATATGGGTTCTCATTCTTATCAGCAAGACAAGTATGAAGGCTGTCAGCGCTAGGAATAATGCAAGTATATGGGTTGTCAACGCTAGGAGCAAGGCAATTATGTAGGTTGTCAACGCCAGGAGCAAGACAAATATGTTGGTTTTCAGTGCTAGAAGTAAGGCAGGTGTGTAGGTTACAAACACTCGGAGTAAAGCAAATAAGTAGGGTGTAAGCGATAGCAGCAAAGCAGGTATGTAGGTTGTCATCGCTAGGAGCAAGACAAATATATGTGGATTATCATTGTTAGGGGCAAGGTAATTATGAAGGTTGTCAGCACTAAGAGCAAGACAAGTAGGTGTGTTTTGTCAATTCTAGGAGCAATACGAGTATATAAGTTGGCAGCCCTTAGAGCAAAGTAAGTATGTGGGTTGTCAGCTCTAGGAGCAACGCAAGTATTAAATTGTCAGCATCCGGAACAAAGCAAATATGTCATTTTCAGAGCTAGGAATAAGGCAAGTATGTAGTTGTCTGTACATGGAGCAAGGCAAGTATGTAGGTTGTCTGTACATGGAGCAAGGCAAGTATGTAAGCTGTCTGTGCATGGAGCAAGACAAGTATGTAGGTTGTCTGTACATGGAGCACGGCAAGTATGTAGGCTGTCTGTGCATGGAGGAAGTCAAGTATGTAGGTTGTCTGTACATGGAGCAAGGCAAGTATGTAGGTTGTCTGTACATGGAGCAAGGCAAGTATGTAGGTTGGCGATACTAAAAAAAAGGAAGAAAAACAGTGGTATGGTGACAGCTTTACGTGGTAATGGACGAAACAAAAGTCGACGTTTCGGCCAAGTAGGCCTTCATCTGGACGAACAACAAACAGAAAAATTATATATAACGATATATTAACAAATCTAACTACATGGCGATAATATGCTAGATACTAAAAAGAGGAAAAATAAAAAAAATGGTCACTTCCCTGTGTTCTTGAGCTGGGTCAGTCTCCAAATGGACTGAATTGATACGACAGGACCGACTATAAATCTCTCTAGCCAGGAAGTCAGGTGAGAAGACGGAAAGGAAGGGTTCTAAAAATATGGGGAGGTGGGTACAGGATATGTGTAAACTATGCACGTCTAACTCTGTGTATGCACCCCGAACCGATGTGTATGTAACAATGCATGCGTACAAGCATAAATCGGCACATATATTGCCGCAAGGCCCACAAAAGAAAAACCCAAAGGAGCCCAAATGTGCCAATACATGTGCAGACAAATATATCCACATATACAGGTTAAGTAGCGCATGGGGGTATTAAATATGTAGTGGGTGTCCTATGAGTATGAGAGTGATATGTTCATTCCTTGGGGGGACAGCGAACCCAACTGGGCAATAAGGCGATTCTCAAGGGCGAACATGCTGCGTTTGCTAGAGTGACGTGAGACAATGCCAGTAACTTGCATGTCGAGTTTACCACTATGTCCAGGGGAGTTGAAATGGGCAGACACCGGGCTGCCAGTCTTTTGCTCAACATCACGAAGATGCTCACAAAATCTTTCACTCAAGCGTCGTCCACTTTCACCCACATACGTCATCTGGCAGTGCTTGCATATTATGGTGTAGATGATATTACACGACACATAAGTGAACCCTCCTTGATGTCGAATCGCTTATTAGGGAACAAGACCGAATCGGTGCAAAGCACGTAGTCACAAGTTCTGCAAACTCGACGTCCACAAGGAACAGTACCAAGGTGTTTGTGGTTTGAGCGGGGGAGGCGGCTAGTGACAAGAATGTCTCTCAGGCTCCTGTCACGTTTGAAGGCGACCAAAGGAGGATTACTGAAAAGTAGGCGGGTAGTAGGATCTGAGTGGAGAATGGAGCGATACCGGTTAAGGATCCTCACCGCAGCCAAGTTGTGGGGGTGGTAGGTGAGGGTAAATATGGTCCTATCAGAGGAACGGCGGGTGGATGGGTGAGTGCCACCGAACGGGGAATATCGAGAGCTCTCTTAAAGGCAGATTGGAGAACCGAATCAGGATAGAGACGACGCCTAAAAAATTTAACATCAGGTGGGCCTGTTGGAGAAAATCATGATCATCCTGGCAGATACGACGAAGTCGTAATAATTGAGAATATGGAATGGAATCTCTGCAGTGAGATGGATGAGACGAGGTGTAGAGAAGATAACAGTGGGCGTCCGTGGGTTTATAGAAGACGGAAGTGTGGAGGCTGGAGGTACCAAGGGAGACGAGGTGTAGAGAAGATAACAGTGGGCGTCTGTGGGTTTATAGAAGACGGAAGTGTGGAGGCTGGAGGTACCAAGGGAGACGACCAGATCAAGAAAAGTGACGGACGAGGTAGAGAAATGAGATGTAATCTTGATGGATTTGTGAAAGTTGCCATGTAGTCGATGAACCTGGAGATGTCATCTTCCGGCAAGTCAGTCAGTCCAAAACCGTCATCGATGTACCGGAGGTATTTAATGGGCAGGGGCCCACGGTGCGAATTCAGTATTTGATGTTCAAGGTAACCCATGAACAGGCAAGCATAACTAGGACCCATCTTGGTTCCCATTGCTACCCCACTCACCTGGTCATAGAATTGGCCATTGAATTCGAAAGTACATGTATTAAGGTTGAGAACAAGTTCAGTGAGACGGAGGAGAGTAGAAGTATCCACGGATGGATGTTTTCTTTGGTCAAGAAAGAATTGAAGAGCTGTAAGGCCATCAGCATGAGGGATATAGGTATACAGAGAGCATACGTCCAGGACGAAAAGTCTGTACGAGCGTTCAGGGGTAAGGAAAAGAGAAGAGAAGATAGTGAGAGCATGATTAGTGTCCTTGACGTAGGTGGGAAGGGATGTCACTATGGGTTGGAAAATGCTGTCAAGATAGTCGGATATATGTTCCGTGGGACAACTACATGCTGAAACAATGGGACGCCCAGGATTATTGGGCTTGTGGATTTTAGGAAGCATGTAGAAGGAAGGTTTGCCTAGAGCACTGTCTGGGATGATGAGACGGGACGCGCTAGGAGGAAGGGATTTATCGTTGATAAGCTGTTTGATGGTTGAGCGAACCTTCTCATTGTTGATAGTAGTGGAATCACTAGGGCAAGGTTTATAGAACGTGGTGTCAGATAATTGTTTGACGCCTTCTTGGATGTATAAGTCTTTACGCCAGACTACCACAGCTCTTCCTTTATCAGCTGGTTTGATCACGATATCCTCCCGACTACGGAGATTGGAGAGGGCTCGAAATTCGGCGGGAGTTAAGTTGGAACAAGGTACCCGGCGAATGGGGAGTTCCTCGATCTCACGAAGAGTAACATGTGTGTATAAGTCGAGAGCCCTTGAGGCACCAGAAGGCGGTGTCCAATCCAATTTACGTGAATGAAAGCGAGAAAATTCATCAACATCAGTGGAGGATGAGGTGTCCGATTTCCCGCAGTGAAAGTATTCTAAACGCATGCGTCTGTGGAGATCGTGGACATCCCTTAGAAGACTGTGACGATCACTAGTAGGGCGCACAGGGACAAATTGTAACCCCAAAAGTATGTAGGTTGTCTGTACATGGAGGAAGTCAAGTATGTAGGTTGTCTGTACATGGAGCAAGGCAAGTATGTAGGTTGTCTGTACATGGAGCAAGGCAAGTATGTAGGTTGTCTGTGCATGGAGCAAGGCAAGTATGTAGCGATATAAGCAAGGCAAGTATGTAGGTTGTCTGTGCATGGAGGAAGTCAAGTATGTAGGTTGTCTGTACATGGAGCAAGGCAAGTATGTAGGTTGTCTGTACATGGAGCAAGGCAAGTATGTAGGTTGTCTGTACATGGAGCAAGGCAAGTATGTAGGTTGTCTGTGCATGGAGCAAGGCAAGTATGTAGCGATATAAGCAAGGCAAGTATGTAGGTTGTCTGTGCATGGAGCAAGGCAAGTATGTAGGTTGTCTGTACATGGAGCAAGGCAAGTATGTAGGTTGTCCGTGCATGGAGCAAGGCAAGTATGTAGCGATATAAGCAAGGCAAGTATGTAGGTTGTCTGGGCATGGAGCAAGGTAAGTATGTAGGTTGTCTGTGCATGGAGCAAGGCAAGTATGTAGGTTGTCTGTGTATGGAGCAAGGCAAGTATGTAGGTTGTCTGTGCATGGAGCAAGGCAAGTATGTAGGTTGTCTGTACATGGAGCAAGGCAAGTATGTAGGTTGTCTGTGCATGGAGCAAGGCAAGTATGTAGGTTGTCTGTGCATGGAGGAAGTCAAGTATGTAGGTTGTCTGTGCATGGAGCAAGGCAAGTATGTAGGTTGTCTGTGCATGGAGCAAGGCAAGTATGTAGGTTGTCTGTACATGGAGCAAGGCAAGTATGTAGGTTGCCTGTGCATGGAGGAAGTCAAGTATGTAGGTTGTCTGTCCATGGAGGAAGTCAAGTATGTAGGTTGTCTGTACATGGAGGAAGTCAAGTATGTAGGTTGCCTGTGCATGGAGGAAGTCAAGTATGTAGGTTGTCTGTGCATGGAGGAAGTCAAGTATGTAGGTTGTTTGTGCATGGAGCAAGGCAAGTATGTAGCGATATAAGTAAGGCAAGTATGTAGGTTGTCTGTGCATGGTGCAAATATATATGGGTTGTCGGTGCTAGAAGCAAAAAAGTATGAAGGCTATCGGCGCTGGGAGCAGGGCAGGTATGCGAGTTGTCAGTGCTATGAATAAGGAAAGTATGTAGGTTGACAGTGCTATGAATAAGGAAAGTATGTAGGTTGACAGTGCTATGAATAAGGAAAGTATGTAGGTTGACAGTGCTATGAATAAGGAAAGTATGTAGGTTGACAGTGCTATGAATAAGGAAAGTATGTAGGTTGACAGTGCTATGAATAAGGAAAGTATGTAGGTTGGCAGTGCTGTGAACAAGGAAAGTATGTAGGTTGGCAGTGCTGTGAACAAGGAAAGTATATAGGTTGTCAGTGCTATGAATAAGGAAAGTATGTAGGGTGTCAGTGCTGTGAACAAAGAAAGTTTGTAGGTTGGCAGTGCTGTGAACAAAGAAAGTTTGTAGGTTGGCAGTGCTGTGAACAAGGAAAGTATGTAGGTTGTCAGTGCTATGAACAAGAAAAGTATGTAGGTTATCAGTGCTATGAACAAAGAAAGTATGTATGTTGACAGTGCAATGAACAAGAAAGTATGTAGGGTGTCAGTGTTATGAACAAAGAAAGTATGTATGTTGACAGTGCTGTGAACAAGGAAAGTATGTAGTGTCTCAGTGCTATGAACAAAGAAAGTATGTACGGTGTCAGTGCTATGAACAAAGAAAGTATGTAGGTTGACAGTGCTATGAGCACGGAAAGTATGTAGGTTGGCAGTGCTATAAGCAAAGAAAGTATGTAGGTTGGCAGTGCTATAAGCAAGGAAAGTATGCAGGTTGGCAGTGCTATAAGCAAGGAAAGTATGTAGGTTGGCAGTGCTATAAGCAAGGAAAGTATGCAGGTTGGCAGTGCTATAAGCAAGGAAAGTATGTAGGTTGGCAGTGCTATAAGCAAGGAAAGTATGCAGGTTGGCAGTGCTATGAACAAGGAAAGTATGTAGGTTGTCAGTGCTATGAACAAGGAAAGTATGTAGGTTGGCAGCACTCGGAGAAATGCTATTATGTAGGTTCTCCACGCTAGGAGCAAGGCAAGTAAGTAGGTTGTCTGTTCTACGAGGAAGGCAAGTAAGTAGGTTGTCTGTTCTACGAGGAAGGCAAGTAAGTAGGATGTCTGTTCTACGAGGAAGGCAAGTAAGTAGGTTGTCTGTTCTACGAGGAAGGCAAGTAAGTAGGATGTCTGTTCTACGAGGAAGGCAAGTAAGTAGGTTGTCTGTTCTACGAGGAAGGCAAGTAAGTAGGTTGTCTGTTCTACGAGGAAGGCAAGTAAGTAGGTTGTCTGTTCTACGAGGAAGGCAAGTAAGTAGGTTGTCTGTTCTACGAGGAAGGCAAGTAAGTAGGTTGTCTGTTCTACGAGGAAGGCAAGTAAGTAGGTTGTCTGTGTTTCGAGGAAGGCAAGTATGTAGGTTGTTTGTTCTACGAGGAAGGCAAGTATGTAGGTTGTCTGTTCTACGAGGAAGGCAAATATGTAGGTTGTCTGTTCTACGAGGAAGGCAAGTATGTAGGTTGTCTGTGTTTCGAGGAAGGCAAGTATGTAGGTTGTCTGTGCTACGAGGAAGGCAAGTATGTAGGTTGTCTGTTCTACGAGGAAGGCAAATATGTAGGTTGTCTGTTCTACGAGGAAGGCAAATATGTAGGTTGTCTGTTCTACGAGGAAGGCAAGTATGTAGGTTGTCTGTTCTACGAGGAAGGCAAATATGTAGGTTGTCTGTTCTACGAGGAAGGCAAGTATGTAGGTTGTCTGTGCTACGAAGAAGGCAATTATGTAGGTTGTTTGTACTACGAGGAAGGCCGGTATGTAGGTTGTCTGTGTTCGAGGAAGGCAAGTATGTAGGTTGTCTGTGCTACGAGGAAGGCAAATATGTAGGTTGTTTGTACTACGAGGAAGGCAAGTATGTAGATTGTTTGTGCTACGAGGAAGGCAAGTATGTAGGTTGTTTGTACTACGAGGAAGGCAAGTATGTAGGTTGTTTGTACTACGAGGAAGGCAAGTATGTAGGTTGTTTGTACTACGAGGAAGGCAAGTATGTAGATTGTTTGTGCTACGAGGAAGGCAAGTATGTCGGTTGTTTGTGCTACGAAGAAGGCAATTATGTAGGTTGTTTGTACTACGAGGAAGGCCGGTATGTAGGTTGTCTGTGTTTCGAGGAAGGCAAGTATGTAGGTTGTCTGTGCTACGAGGAAGGCAAATATGTAGGTTGTTTGTACTACGAGGAAGGCAAGTATGTAGGTTGTTTGTACTACGAGGAAGGCAAGTATGTCGGTTGTCTGTGCTACGAGGAAGGCAAGTATGTAGGTTGTTTGTGCTACGAGGAAGGCAAGTATGTCGGTTGTCTGTGCTACGAGGAAGGCAAGTATGTAGGTTGTTTGTGCTACGAGGAAGGCAAGTATGTAGGTTGTCTGTACTACGAGAAAGGCAAGTATGTAGGTTGTCTGTACTACGAGGAAGGCAAGTATGTAGGTTGTCTGTGCTACGAGGAAGGCAAGTATGTAGGTTGTCTGTACTACGAGGAAGGCAAGTATGTAGGTTGTCTGTACTACGAGGAAGGCAAGTATGTAGGTTGTCTGTACTACGAGGAAGGCAAGTATGTAGATTGTATGTACTACGAGGAAGGCAAGTATGTAGGTTGTCTGTGCTACGAGGAAGGCAAGTATGTCGATTGTTTGTGCTACGAGGAAGGCAAGTATGTAGGTTGTCTGTACTACGAGGAAGGCAAGTATGTAGGTTGTCTGTTCTCTGTTCTACGAGGAAGGCAAGTATGTAGTTTGTCTGTGCTACGAGGAAGGCAAGTATGTAGGTTGTCTGTACTACGAGGAAGGCAAGTATGTAGGTTGTCTGTGCTACGAGGAAGGCAAGTATGTAGGATGTTTGTGCTACGAGGAAGGCAAGTATGTAGGTTGTCTGTGCTACGAGGAAGGCAAGTATGTAGGTTGTTTGTACTACGAGGAAGGCAAGTATGTAGGTTGTTTGTACTACGAGGAAGGCAAGTATGTAGGTTGTTTGTACTACGAGGAAGGCAAGTATGTAGGTTGTCTGTACATGGAGGAAGTCAAGTATGTAGGTTGTCTGTACATGGAGGAAGTCAAGTATGTAGGTTGTCTGTACATGGAGGAAGTCAAGTATGTAGGTTGTCTGTACATGGAGGAAGTCAAGTATGTAGGTTGTCTGTACATGGAACAAGGCAAGTATGTAGGTTGCCTGTGCATGGAGGAAGTCAAGTATGTAGGTTGTCTGTGCATGGAGGAAGTCAAGTATGTAGGTTGTCTGTGCATGGAGCAAGGCAAGTATGTAGCGATATAAGCAAGGCAAGTATGTAGGTTGTCTGTGCATGGTGCAAATATATATGGGTTGTCGGTGCTAGAAGCAAAAAAGTATGAAGGCTATCGGCGCTGGGAGCAGGGCAGGTATGCGAGTTGTCAGTGCTATGAATAAGGAAAGTATGTAGGTTGACAGTGCTATGAATAAGGAAAGTATGTAGGTTGACAGTGCTATGAATAAGGAAAGTATGTAGATTGACAGTGCTATGAATAAGGAAAGTATGTAGGTTGTCAGTGTTATGAACAAGGAAAGTATGTAGGTTGTCAGTGCTATGAACAAGGAAAGTATGTATTTTGACAGTGCTATGAAAAAGGAAAGTATGTAGATCGGCAGTGCTATGAGCAAGGAAAGTATGTAGGTTGGCAGTGCTTGAACAAGAAAAGTATGTAGGGTGTCAGTGTTATGAACAAAGAAAGTATGTATGTTGACAGTGCTGTGAACAAGGAAAGTATGTAGTGTCTCAGTGCTATGAACAAAGAAAGTATGTACGGTGTCAGTGCTATGAACAAAGAAAGTATGTAGGTTGACAGTGCTATGAGCACGGAAAGTATGTAGGTTGGCAGTGCTATAAGCAAAGAAAGTATGTAGGTTGGCAGTGCTATAAGCAAGGAAAGTATGCAGGTTGGCAGTGCTATAAGCAAGGGAAGTATGTAGGTTGGCAGTGCTATAAGCAAGGAAAGTATGTAGGTTGGCATTGCTATGAACAAGGAAAGTATGTAGGTTGGCAGTGCTGTGAACAAGGAAAGTATGTATGTTGACAGTGCTATGAAAGAGGAAAGTATGTAGGTTGGCAGTGCTATGAACAAGGAAAGTATGTAGGTTGTCAGTGTTATGAACAAGGAAAGTATGTAGGTTGTCTGTTCTACGAGGAAGGCAAGTATGTAGATTGTTTGTACTACGAGGAAGGCAAGTATGTAGGTTGTCTGTTCTACGAGGAAGGCAAGTATGTAGGTTGTTTGTACTACGAGGAAGGCAAGTATGTAGGTTGTTTGTACTACGAGGAAGGCAAGTATGTAGGTTGTTTGTGCTACGAGGAAGGCAAGTATGTAGGATGTCTGTGCTACGAGGAAGGCAAGTATGTAGGTTGTTTGTGCTACGAGGAAGGCAAGTATGTAGGTTGTCTGTACTACGAGAAAGGCAAGTATGTAGGTTGTCTGTACTACGAGGAAGGCAAGTATGTAGGTTGTCTGTACTACGAGGAAGGCAAGTATGTAGGTTGTCTGTGCTACGAGGAAGGCAAGTATGTAGGTTGTCTGTACTACGAGGAAGGCAAGTATGTAGGTTGTCTGTGCTACGAGGAAGGCAAGTATGTAGGTTGTCTGTACTACGAGGAAGGCAAGTATGTAGGTTGTCTGTACTACGAGGAAGGCAAGTATGTAGGTTGTCTGTGCTACGAGGAAGGCAAGTATGTCGGTTGTTTGTGCTACGAGGAAGGCAAGTATGTAGGTTGTCTGTACTACGAGGAAGGCAAGTATGTAGGTTGTCTGTGCTACGAGGAAGGCACGTATGTAGGTTGTCTGTGCTACGAAGAAGGCAAGTATGTAGGTTGTTTGTACTACGAGGAAGGCAAGTATGTAGGTTGTTTGTGCTACCAGGAAGGCAAGTATGTAGGTTGTTTGTGCTACCAGGAAGGCAAGTATGTAGGTTGTTTGTGCTACGAGGAAGGCAAGTATGTAGGTTGTTTGTGCTACCAGGAAGGCAAGTATGTAGGTTGTCTGTGCTACGAGGAAGGCAAGTATGTAGGTTGTTTGTACTACGAGGAAGCCAAGTATGTAGGTTGTTTGTACTACGAGGAAGGCAAGTATGTAGGTTGTCTGTACATGGAGGAAGTCAAGTATGTCGGTTGTCTGTGCTACGAGGAAGGCAAGTATGTAGGTTGTTTGTACTACGAGGAAGGCAAATATGTAGGTTGTCTGTGCTACGAGGAAGGCAAGTATGTAGGTTGTTTGTACTACGAGGAAGGCAAGTATGTAGATTGTTTGTGCTACGAGGAAGGCAAGTATGTCGGTTGTCTGTGCTACGAGGAAGGCAAGTATGTAGGTTGTTTGTGCTACGAGGAAGGCAAGTATGTAGGTTGTCTGTACTACGAGAAAGGCAAGTATGTAGGTTGTCTGTACTACTAGGAAGGCAAGTATGTAGGTTGTCTGTGCTACGAGGAAGGCAAGTATGTAGGTTGTCTGTACTACGAGGAAGGCAAGTATGTAGGTTGTCTGTGCTACGAGGAAGGCAAGTATGTAGGTTGTCTGTACTACGAGGAAGGCAAGTATGTAGGTTGTATGTACTACGAGGAAGGCAAGTATGTAGGTTGTCTGTGCTACGAGGAAGGCAAGTATGTCGGTTGTTTGTGCTACGAGGAAGGCAAGTATGTAGGTTGTCTGTACTACGAGGAAGGCAAGTATGTAGGTTGTCTGTTCTCTGTTCTACGAGGAAGGCAAGTATGTAGTTTGTCTGTGCTACGAGGAAGGCAAGTATGTAGGTTGTCTGTACTACGAGGAAGGCAAGTATGTAGGTTGTCTGTGCTACGAGGAAGGCAAGTATGTAGGATGTTTGTGCTACGAGGAAGGCAAGTATGTAGGTTGTCTGTGCTACGAGGAAGGCAAGTATGTAGGTTGTTTGTACTACGAGGAAGGCAAGTATGTAGGTTGTTTGTGCTACGAGGAAGGCAAGTATGTAGGTTGTTTGTACTACGAGGAAGGCAAGTATGTAGGTTGTCTGTACATGGAGGAAGTCAAGTATGTAGGTTGTCTGTACATGGAGGAAGTCAAGTATGTAGGTTGTCTGTACATGGAGGAAGTCAAGTATGTAGGTTGTCTGTACATGGAGGAAGTCAAGTATGTAGGTTGTCTGTACATGGAGGAAGTCAAGTATGTATGTTGCCTGTGCATGGAGGAAGTCAAGTATGTAGGTTGTCTGTGCATGGAGGAAGTCAAGTATGTAGGTTGTCTGTGCATGGAGCAAGGCAAGTATGTAGCGATATAAGCAAGGCAAGTATGTAGGTTGTCTGTGCATGGTGCAAATATATATGGGTTGTCGATGCTAGAAGCAAAAAAGTATGAAGGCTATCGGCGCTGGGAGCAGGGCAGGTATGCGAGTTGTCAGTGCTATGAATAAGGAAAGTATGTAGGTTGACAGTGCTATGAATAAGGAAAGTATGTAGGTTGACAGTGCTATGAATAAGGAAAGTATGTAGGTTGTCAGTGTTATGAACAAGGAAAGTATGTAGGTTGTCAGTGCTATGAACAAGGAAAGTATGTATTTTGACAGTACTATGAAAAAGGAAAGTATGTAGATCGGCAGTGCTATGAGCAAGGAAAGTATGTAGGTTGGCAGTGCTTGAACAAGAAAAGTATGTAGGGTGTCAGTGTTATGAACAAAGAAAGTATGTATGTTGACAGTGCTGTGAACAAGGAAAGTATGTAGTGTCTCAGTGCTATGAACAAAGAAAGTATGTACGGTGTCAGTGCTATGAACAAAGAAAGTATGTAGGTAGACAGTGCTATGAGCACGGAAAGTATGTAGGTTGGCAGTGCTATAAGCAAAGAAAGTATGTAGGTTGGCAGTGCTATAAGCAAGGAAAGTATGCAGGTTGGCAGTGCTATAAGCAAGGAAAGTATGTAGGTTGGCAGTGCTATAAGCAAGGAAAGTATGTAGGTTGGCATTGCTATGAACAAAGAAAGTATGTAGGTTGGCAGTGCTGTGAACAAGGAAAGTATGTATGTTGACAGTGCTATGAAAGAGGAAAGTATGTAGGTTGGCAGTGCTATGAACAAGGAAAGTATGTAGGTTGTCAGTGTTATGAACAAGGAAAGTATGTAGGTTGTCTGTTCTACGAGGAAGGCAAGTATGTAGATTGTTTGTACTACGAGGAAGGCAAGTATGTAGGTTGTCTGTTCTACGAGGAAGGCAAGTATGTAGGTTGTTTGTACTACGAGGAAGGCAAGTATGTAGGTTGTTTGTACTACGAGGAAGGCAAGTATGTAGGTTGTTTGTGCTACGAGGAAGGCAAGTATGTAGGATGTCTGTGCTACGAGGAAGGCAAGTATGTAGGTTGTTTGTGCTACGAGGAAGGCAAGTATGTAGGTTGTCTGTACTACGAGGAAGGCAAGTATGTAGGTTGTCTGTACTACGAGAAAGGCAAGTATGTAGGTTGTCTGTACTACGAGGAAGGCAAGTATGTAGGTTGTCTGTGCTACGAGGAAGGCAAGTATGTAGGTTGTCTGTACTACGAGGAAGGCAAGTATGTAGGTTGTCTGTGCTACGAGGAAGGCAAGTATGTAGGTTGTCTGTACTACGAGGAAGGCAAGTATGTAGGTTGTCTGTACTACGAGGAAGGCAAGTATGTAGGTTGTCTGTGCTACGAGGAAGGCAAGTATGTCGGTTGTTTGTGCTACTAGGAAGGCAAGTATGTAGGTTGTCTGTACTACGAGGAAGGCAAGTATGTAGGTTGTCTGTGCTACGAGGAAGGCAAGTATGTAGGTTGTTTGTGCTACCAGGAAGGCAAGTATGTAGGTTGTCTGTGCTACGAGGAAGGCAAGTATGTAGGTTGTTTGTACTACGAGGAAGGCAAGTATGTAGGTTGTTTGTACTACGAGGAAGGCAAGTATGTAGGTTGTCTGTACATGGAGGAAGTCAAGTATGTAGGTTGTCTGTACATGGAGGAAGTCAAGTATGTAGGTTGTCTGTACATGGAGGAAGTCAAGTATGTAGGTTGTCTGTACATGGAGGAAGTCAAGTATGTAGGTTGTCTGTACATGGAGGAAGTCAAGTATGTAGGTTGCCTGTGCATGGAGGAAGTCAAGTATGTAGGTTGTCTGTGCATGGAGGAAGTCAAGTATGTAGGTTGTCTGTGCATGGAGCAAGGCAAGTATGTAGCGATATAAGCAAGGCAAGTATGTAGGTTGTCTGTGCATGGTGCAAATATATATGGGTTGTCGGTGCTAGAAGCAAAAAAGTATGAAGGCTATCGGCGCTGGGAGCAGGGCAGGTATGCGAGTTGTCAGTGCTATGAATAAGGAAAGTATGTAGGTTGACAGTGCTATGAATAAGGAAAGTATGTAGGTTGACAGTGCTATGAATAAGGAAAGTATGTAGGTTGTCAGTGTTATGAACAAGGAAAGTATGTAGGTTGTCAGTGCTATGAACAAGGAAAGTATGTATTTTGACAGTGCTATGAAAAAGGAAAGTATGTAGATCGGCAGTGCTATGAGCAAGGAAAGTATGTAGGTTGGCAGTGCTTGAACAAGAAAAGTATGTAGGGTGTCAGTGTTATGAACAAAGAAAGTATGTATGTTGACAGTGCTGTGAACAAGGAAAGTATGTAGTGTCTCAGTGCTATGAACAAAGAAAGTATGTACGGTGTCAGTGCTATGAACAAAGAAAGTATGTAGGTTGACAGTGCTATGAGCACGGAAAGTATGTAGGTTGGCAGTGCTATAAGCAAAGAAAGTATGTAGGTTGGCAGTGCTATAAGCAAGGAAAGTATGCAGGTTGGCAGTGCTATAAGCAAGGAAAGTATGTAGGTTGGCAGTGCTATAAGCAAGGAAAGTATGTAGGTTGGCATTGCTATGAACAAGGAAAGTATGTAGGTTGGCAGTGCTGTGAACAAGGAAAGTATGTATGTTGACAGTGCTATGAAAGAGGAAAGCATGTAGGTTGGCAGTGCTATGAACAAGGAAAGTATGTAGGTTGTCAGTGTTATGAACAAGGAAAGTATGTAGGTTGTCAGTGTTATGAACAAGGAAAGTATGTATTTTGACAGTGCTATGAAAGAGGAAAGCATGTAGGTTGGCAGTGCTATGAACAAGGAAAGTATGTAGGTTGGCAGTGCTATGAAAAAGGAAAGTATGTAGGTTGGCAGCACTCGGAGAAATGCTATTATGTAGGTTCTCCACGCTAGGAGCAAGGCAAGTATGTAGGTTGTCTGTGCTACGAGGAAGGCAAGTATGTAGGTTGTTTGTGCTACGAGGAAGGCAAGTAAGTAGGTTGTTTGTTCTACGAGGAAGGCAAGTAAGTAGTTGTCTGTGCTACGAGGAAGGCAAGTATGTAGGTTGTTTGTGCTACGAGGAAGGCAAGTAAGTAGGTTGTTTGTTCTACGAGGAAGGCAAGTAAGTAGGTTGTTTGTACTACGAGGAAGGCAAGTATGTAGGATGTTTGTACTACGAGGAAGGCAAGTATGTAGGTTGTCTGTTCTACGAGGAAGGCAAGTAAGTAGGTTGTTTGTTCTACGAGGAAGGCAAGTATGTAGGTTGTTTGTACTACGAGGAAGGCAAGTATGTAGGATGTTTGTACGACGAGGAAGGCAAGTATGTAGGATGTTTGTGCTACGAGGAAGGCAAGTATGTAGGATGTTTGTGCTACGAGGAAGGCAAGTATGTAGGATGTTTGTACTACGAGGAAGGCAAGTATGTAGGATGTTTGTGCTACGAGGAAGGCAAGTATGTAGGATGTTTGTACTACGAGGAAGGCAAGTATGTAGGATGTTTGTACTACGAGGAAGGCAAGTATGTAGGATGTTTGTGCTACGAGGAAGGCAAGTATGTAGGTTGTCTGTTCTACGAGGAAGGCAAATATGTAGGTTGTTTGTACTACGAGGAAGGCAAATATGTAGGTTGTCTGTTCTACGAGGAAGGCAAGTATGTAGGTTGTCTGTGTTTCGAGGAAGGCAAGTATGTAGGTTGTCTGTGCTACGAGGAAGGCAAGTATGTAGATTGTTTGTACTACGAGGAAGGCAAGTATGTAGGTTGTTTGTAGTACGAGGAAGGCAAGTATGTAGGTTGTTTGTACTACGAGGAAGGCAAGTATGTAGGTTGTCTGTTCTACGAGGAAGGCAAGTATGTAGGTTGTCTGTTCTACGAGGAAGGCAAGTATGTAGGTTGTCTGTGCTACGAGGAAGGCAAGTATGAAGGTTGTCTGTGATACGAGGAAGGCAAGTATGTAGGTTGTTTGTACTACGAGGAAGGCAAGTATGTAGGTTGTTTGTACTACGAGGAAGGCAAGTATGTAGGTTGTTTGTGCTACGAGGAAGGCAAGTATGTAGGTTGTTTGTGCTACGAGGAAGGCAAGTATGTAGGTTTTCAATGATAGACACAACCAACAAGGAAATAATTCTAGTGGCAAAACGAACGTCTACAATACTTAGAGAAAAAATCTTCATTAGAACGTCGTGCTGCCAATGTTAGACCTATTGACCCTTCAAGCCGTAGCCGGCCCATAGGGCGTATACCAAGTTACTCCTTCTCTTATCTGAATTTTTGTTCTAGCAGTTTTCAATTCTTTTAAAGATGTTTTATCAAATCTCGCCATTTGTCTCTGTTCTGTGGAAGCAGCTCTATCTCATTGAGGGAGCCGATTCCTGCTCCTCTTGCCTCATCAATGTTCTTCTCAGTGTCTCTCTGGGTCTTCCTCTTTGTCTCTTGCCTGTTGTTTCCCACATGAGGGCTTGCTACGTTTCATTAACAAAATCGTTTTTACGATAGCGGCTTGTTAAACCTCTGATCAACGGTTCTATACCAGCCGGAGAAAAACACAGTTCAGCTTCTTTACAAAAGGTATTTGCTTTTCTTGTTTAACATCATCATCATCAATTATCATGCCTGCTGGCGTAGGTGATTATGTTTCTCCAGAACTTTCGACCTTGACAGTTATTTATCATTTCTGTTGTTAACTTCCTGCCAAGCCATTCTCTTAAGCTGTCTGGTATCTTTTATCTTTGCTTTCCTCTTATCTCTTCCTTCCTCAATTTTCCCACTTGTTACAATATATTCCAGCTGTTCTCTTCTCATTACATGGCAAAAAAAAAATGATGATTGTTTCTTCCTAATACTGGGTATTAGGTCTTTTTTTGCTTTGACCTCCTTCAGAACGTTTTCATTACGTTACTTATTCATAGTAACATGGTCATTAAATGACATTGTGTTCATTTATCATGAACGCTGATATGTTGGCCATTATAACAAAGGGTCGCAACTCTAAGATGTTGAGAAGCCCTGCTCAACTCTTTCACTGTTCTCCATTTTCCCCTTCAAAATTGCGTGTACTGTTTTCTCACGAGATGTCATGTACTCATATTTACAAGACTTTGATGTTATCTTACATCTCCTCAAAATACAAGGCTCTCCATTCCAGATAAGTGTTGAATAAATAAATTACATGAGATTTGTAACATTTTTACTTGTTTGGGCGTTTCTGTTTTCATTTACGTTCCATGAACAAATTCGGGAATCCTTGATGACTAATTATTGTAATATGCCAGAAGTTTGCCTCTTTGGTTAAGTTAGCATGTACTTTAGTCAGAGGTAAAATAAACATCGTAACCCGCACACTACGGAACGACTGCACTAAGTTCCTGGCCTTTATTATTATCAGTATCTCAGTATCTGCGCACCTCCCCCCCCCCTTTACCTTTTTACCTTTACATTTCTTCTTGTTTCCTCTAATGTCATCAGATTAAATCGATTGGTGACTTCCTGAACATCGTCGATTGTAGGGGCATTTATAAGTCATCATCTGTCAGTTGTCTTTCTTGGGACAACATTTTGGCTGTTGGGTCTCTGTACTGTTGCCTGGCTGGTAGACCACAATAAATCTGATCTCAGATACTGCCAATAGTTAACGTGCTGGTTGATCAGTCAATTTACTCACATCAATATTATATATGCACACAATCGTGTTCTTGTATTCCCTCCACTCTTTGTTTTTACCTTTTCCTTCCACTCTCTCGTCTTCACTCAACGGTAATATTTCATTTCTTTATCCCTTTTCTCTTTCTTTCTGTCATTCTTTTTTCCCTAACTTTCTTCTAAAATCACAGCCTGACCCCACGAGTCTATATTTAAATTGTTTAGCTGTCTAATCAACACAAGATATCGCATTCCTTTTTTCAAGTCCACATAGCTCTAAATACAACTCATAGCACACATATGCCTGATAGTGTTCGACAGTTGGCCTGACAGACATTGTTTATAACGAAGTAAACATTTTACTGCTACCCTCCTATTTATTGCATGCACATGGCTGTTCCAGAACTAACATAAGCCTTTCAGTAAACCGTTCAGGAATAGTTTTATTCGACTTCCGATTGGTTACTATTTTTAGTTTTCTTAATCTGAACATCAATTATTGTTTCCGGCGGTGTCTACAAGTAGGCTGCGAACTCAAGGCTAAAGAAATTTGAAACAAAGTGTGGCACAAGTAGGAATCAGCTCCTAAAGGTATTCTTAGAGACGTGTTTAAACAGTAAACTACTAAAACCATCGATATTCACAATCACACAGAAGACAGGTTCACTGTTCGTCATGATACAGAAGATAGTTCACTGTTCGCCATGATTAAAAAAAAAACAGCTCACAGTTCATCATGATACAGAAGACAGTTCACTGTTCATCATGATACAGAAGACAGTTCACCGTTCGTCATGATACAGAAGACAGTTCACTTTTCATCATGATACAAAAGACAGTTCACTGTTCATCATGATACAGAAGACAGTTCACCGTTCGCCATGATACAGAAGACAGTTCCCTTTTCATCATGATACAGAAGACAGTTCACCGTTCGTCATGATACAGAAGACAGTTCACCGTTCGTCATGATACAGAAGACAGTTCACCGTTCGCCATGATACAGAAGGCAGTTCACCGTTCGCCATGATACAGAAGACAGTTCACTTTTCATCATGATACAGAAGACAGTTCACTGTTCATCATGATACAGAAGACAGTTCACTTTTCATCATGATACAGAAGATAGTTCACTGTTCATCATGATACAGAAGACAGTTCACTTTTCATCATGATACAGAAGATAGTTCACTGTTCATCATGATACAGAAGACAGTTCACCGTTTGCCATGATACAGAAGACAGTTACTGTTCACCATGATACAGAAGGCAGTTCACCGTTCGTCATGAAACAG
Source organism: Megaustenia siamemsis (assembly GCA_032433765.1). NCBI lineage: Eukaryota > Metazoa > Mollusca > Gastropoda > Stylommatophora > Ariophantidae > Megaustenia > Megaustenia siamemsis. Next base: position 29,496,381 of record JAVIAB010000156.1, read on the forward strand.
AAGACAGTTCACCGTTCGTCCTGATACAGAAGACAGTTCACCGTTCGTCCTGATACAGAAGACAGTTCACCGTTCGTCCTGATACAGAAGACAGTTCACTGTTCATCATGATACAGAAGACAGTTCACTTTTCATCATGATACAGAAGACAGTTCACTTTTCATCATGATACAGAAGACAGTTCACTTTCATCATGATACAGAAGACAGTTCACTTTTCATCATGATACAGAAGACAGTTCACTGTTCATCCTGATACAGAAGACAGTTCACTGTTCATCATGATACAGAAGACAGTTCACTGTTCATCATGATACAGAAGACAGTTCACCGTTCGCCATGATACAGAAGACAGTTCACTTTTCATCATGATACAGAAGACAGTTCACCGTTCGCCATGATACAGAAGACAGTTCACTTTTCATCATGATACAGAAGACAGTTCACTTTTCATCATGATACAGAAGACAGTTCACTTTTCATCATGATACAGAAGACAGTTCACTGTTCATCATGATACAGAAGACAGTTCACCGTTCGCCATGATACAGAAGACAGTTCACTGTTCATCATGATACAGAAGATAGTTCACCGTTCGCCATGATACAGAAGACAGTTCACTGTTCATCATGATACAGAAGACAGTTCACCGTTCGCCATGATACAGAAGGCAGTTCACCGTTCGCCATGATACAGAAGGCAGTTCACCGTTCGCCATGATACAGAAGACAGTTCACCGTTCGCCATGATACAGAAGACAGTTCACTGTTCATCATGATACAGAAGGCAGTTCACCGTTCGCCATGATACAGAAGACAGTTCACTGTTCATCATGATACAGAAGATAGTTCACCGTTCGCCATGATACAGAAGACAGTTCACTGTTCATCATGATACAGAAGACAGTTCACCGTTCGCCATGATACAGAAGGCAGTTCACCGTTCGCCATGATACAGAAGGCAGTTCACCGTTCGCCATGATACAGAAGACAGTTCACTTTTCATCATGATACAGACGACAGTTCACCGTTCGCCATGATACAGAAGGCAGTTCACCGTTCGCCATGATACAGAAGACAGTTCACCGTTCGCCATGATACAGAAGACAGTTCACCGTTCGCCATGATACAGAAGGCAGTTCACCGTTCGCCATGATACAGAAGGCAGTTCACCGTTCGCCATGATACAGAAGGCAGTTCACCGTTCGCCATGATACAGAAGACAGTTCACTTTTCATCATGATACAGACGACAGTTCACCGTTCGCCATGATACAGAAGACAGTTCACCTTTCGCCATGATACAGAAGATAGTTCACCGTTCGCCATGATACAGAAGACAGTTCACTTTTCATCATGATACAGACGACAGTTCACCGTTCGCCATGATACAGAAGACAGTTCACTTTTCATCATGATACAGACGACAGTTCACCGTTCGCCATGATACAGAAGACAGTTCACCTTTCGCCATGATACAGAAGATAGTTCACCGTTCGCCATGATACAGAAGACAGTTCACCTTTCGCCATGATACAGAAGATAGTTCACCGTTCGCCATGATACAGAAGACAGTTCACTTTTCATCATGATACAGACGACAGTTCACCGTTCGCCATGATACAGAAGGCAGTTCACCTTTCGCCATGATACAGAAGACAGTTCACCTTTCGCCATGATACAGAAGACAGTTCACCGTTCGCCATGATACAGAAGGCAGTTCACCGTTCGCCATGATACAGAAGGCAGTTCACCGTTCGCCATGATACAGAAGGCAGTTCACCGTTCGCCATGATACAGAAGACAGTTCACCGTTCGCCATGATACAGAAGACAGTTCACCGTTCGCCATGATACAGAAGGCAGTTCACCGTTCGCCATGATACAGAAGGCAGTTCACCGTTCGCCATGATACAGAAGGCAGTTCACCGTTCGCCATGATACAGAAGACAGTTCACTTTTCATCATGATACAGACGACAGTTCACCGTTCGCCATGATACAGAAGGCAGTTCACCGTTCGCCATGATACAGAAGGCAGTTCACCGTTCGCCATGATACAGAAGACAGTTCACCGTTCGCCATGATACAGAAGACAGTTCACTTTCATCATGATACAGAAGACAGTTCACTGTTCATCATGATACAGAAGACAGTTCACCGTTCGCCATGATACAGAAGACAGTTCACCGTTCGCCATGATACAGAAGACAGTTCACTTTTCATCATGATACAGACGACAGTTCACCGTTCGCCATGATACAGAAGACAGTTCACTTTTCATCATGATACAGAAGATAGTTCACCGTTCGCCATGATACAGAAGACAGTTCACCTTTCGCCATGATACAGAAGATAGTTCACCGTTCGCCATGATACAGAAGACAGTTCACCTTTCGCCATGATACAGAAGACAGTTCACCGTTCGCCATGATACAGAAGGCAGTTCACCGTTCGTCATGATACAGAAGATAGTTCACCGTTCGTCATGATACAGAAGACAGTTCACCGTTCGCCATGATACAGAAGACAGTTCACTGTACGTCGTGATACAGAAGACTGTTCGATGTCACACATGACATAAGCCAGCTTTGTTGGCCCCAGGATCAATCAGATCTAATACCAGGCAACATTATCATTCAACAGATGTTCTACTACAAAATAAAGTTGTATGCATTCATACTTACCAGTAGAGTAGATGTACCAATTGTCTCCCTTGACGTATCTCCACCGCACATGGTAGAGAAGTACAGTGTGCCCATATCCGTCAGAACTGTTCTGGGGGTAGCAATGCTACCAAGGGATTTTCCAAGCCAGACAGATCAAAAGGATCTTCTTCTTCTTCCTCTTCTTCTATCCTTCCTCTGCTGCCGTTGGCGTCGAGGGGAGAAACAATCTGCGATTCTTTGCTCTTCTGTTGGCCTCTTCTGATGTTATTCCTCCTAGTGACTCTAGTATTCCCTTCATCCATCTCTTTCTCGGTCTTCCTCTTAATCTGGCGTTTTCGTAGCGTTTATTTAAGGCTCTTTGAGTCATTGTTAGTTCTTTTTGTCTTGTTATGTGGCCGAACCAATTTATCTGTTGTTTCTTTATGTATTCGATGGCTGGTTCAATTTCGAGTTTCTTCCTCAGGTCAGTGTTTCTTACTCTGTCCCTTAAGCTGTTTCCTGTCATTCATCTGACACATTTCATTTCGGTGGTCGTTATCTTTCTTATTGTTCTAGAGTCCAGCGTCCAATTCTGGCACTGATAGCACAGAGTTGGTAGAAAAATTGATTTGTATATTGCCCTTTTTTGCTTCCGTAGTTATTGCTTTGTTTTCAATAGTGTTGATACTTGGCCTTTAACTTGGCATGCTTTGTTACACCTTACATCTATCTCTGTCTCTTGGTTATTGTCTTGTGTTAACGTGCTACCCAGATATTTAAAATTGTCTACTTGCTTCAAAAGGATGGGACCAGGAAAAGACGCAGTCATGTTGAAATGGACAACAAAACTGACAATCATGAAGATACAGACTTTCATTAGTGGATGCTTACGCAGAATAAAAGGATGGCAGGACAAAATCACTAACATAGAATTATGGAAATGTACCAGTCAAATAACAGGGGATAAAGAGATATAGCGAAGACGATGGCGCTGGATAGGACACACACTACGGAAGCCAACTGAGAGTAGTACACAACACGCCCTTTTTTGGAATCACCAGGGGAAAAGACAAAGAGGAAGATCAAGGAATCCTTTGAGAAGACAGACAGAAGCAGAGATGAAGATGATGGGGAAGACATAGAATGATCTTGAAAGAATGGCAAAAAAACAGAACGACTAGGAAAGTGTTTATTGAAGACCTATGCTCCACTAGGAGCTAAAAAGATAGAAGAAGAAGATTAAATGGGATGCACTGGGCTACATTCCTAACATAACAATGAAAACATAATCCTTACAATGACCACGCCAGTCTAGAAGAAAACAATATGATGTTTCATTCTATGGAGTCCCGCGACAGTGCCGGATCCCAGCCACGAAAGACTTAAAGAGTCATCATCCTCTATGCTGTGGAGTCATAGCACAGAGAGAGAAATAAAATACATATATACAACATATGAATACTAATAGAAAAGTCTCATCGCCGGTATCATGTCGGGACAAGTATGGAGATGTTGACAGTCTTCATCAGAGAATCACTTTATTCGTTTCTGATTCATATTTGTCGGCTAGAGGTAGACGCAGAAACACAGAGTCTATCACACAATAAACAAGTTCGCTATCACATAATAAACAAGTTTGCTATCACACAATAAACAAGTTTGCTATCACACAATAAACAAGTTTGCTATCACACAATAAACAAGTTTGCTATCACACAATAAACAAGTTTGCTATCACACAATAAACAAGTTTGCTATCACACAATAAACAAGTTTGCTTTCACGCAATAAACAAGTTTGCTATCACACAATAAACAAGTTTGCTTTCACGCAATAAACAAGTTTGCTATCACACAATAAACAAGTTTGCTATCACACAATAAACAAGTTTGCTATCACACAATAAACAAGTTTGCTTTCACGCAATAAACAAGTTTGCTGACTTCCGGGGAATATGGCGCCCTGTTAGATGCCTCTTCCGAATACGCACAGATAAGTGCTGTTTTCCAGTGAACTTTTCTGTTTATTTTTGTTTGTTTTTATTGATATTTTAAGGGATCATGTGATTGTACGCACGTTCTATTTGATGTAAATCACAACGCTTCTTTTGATTTATTGCATTTTGTTACATTTTCTTTATTTCATCACTCATCCTTGTTGATTGCGCTATTGTACGCGTAAAAAAAATGGCGGTTTGTTTACGCCGGTCTGTCGTCAAGGACGTGTAATTCATTTCATTTGTTGAAGCCTCACAGTGAATCCGCGTGCTACAGAACTATTTACTGGAGTCGGCCAGTTTATAACGTGGAAACGGTTCTGGACCGTGCGACTGAGTAAGTGAACGTGAGTTTAGACCATCCAAAGCATCAACGTTCAGCGACGTTCATCTATGACGACGGTAAGTGTAAGTATTTAGATACAGCCCAAACGACATCATCGAAGAAGGAAAACACGACGGGGCGAGAGAGGTAACAAGTTTGCTATCACACAATAAACAAGTTTGCTATCAAACAATAAACAAGTTTGCTATCACACAATAAACAAGTTTGCTATCACACAATAAACAAGTTTGCTATCACACAATAAACAAGTTTGCTATCAAACAATAAACAAGTTCATTCTTTCCAGTCACAGAAATATCAAGTTCATGTTCGTCATGATACAAAAGACAGGTTTTGTTGTTCGACATCACACACAAGACAAATTCATTATTTGATGTCACATCTAAGACAAATTCATATTTGATGTCACATCTAAGACAAATTCATTATTTGATGTCACATCTAAGACAAATTCATTATTTGATGTCACATCTAAGACAAATTCATTATTTGATGTCACATCTAAGATAAACATTCATTATTTGATGTCACATCTACGACACATTCATTTTTTGATGTGACATCTACGGCAAATTCATTATTTGATGTCACATCTACGACACATTCATTATTTGATGTCACATCTAAGACAAATTCATTATTTGATGTCACATCTACGACACATTCATTATTTGATGCCACATCTACGACACATTCATTATTTGATGTCACATCTACGACACATTCATGTTTCGCCATCACACAAAAGATAAATTAGTAGTTGGCAATTACAAAAAGCAGCAGCATCCCTGCCCGACTTAGAGCCGCCTTGTGTGTTTGGCAACAATCCTTTGATGTGTCGTTAACGTTGCGGAGGTGACATTTCAAGAGCCTTTTCATAGATGTTCCGCATAGAAATAATGCGATCTCCGCTCAGTGTGGACCAGCCTGGCTTAGGGAGCGCAACCAGATAGATATGTCTTCTGGGACCTCCCCGGTCATGATGCTTTGATTGAAGTCTGCAGTAATGTTCATTATAATCTTTGGTTCTGCCTCTTTTAAAGACTATATCCTAAACCATCCGGCGCTGGGTCTGTGACATTCTTGATCGTGTCAACTACTTAAAACTGATTGCATCCTCCGGGAGTACTTTTGTCCCAATGACGCTGATCGTGTATTTCTAACCTTCTGGGGCGAATCCATGTCGCCATGATGTGTTGGTAGGATCATCATCACCGCACACCGAACGAATGCAGAGCTGCTACAATAGCCCCCTCGACAAAATCCTATCCAGGCTCACGCGCACGAACTCCGTGTTGCGGCCTGGGATCCATGGTGTTGCTTTCCAATTTTTCCCCGGGCAGCGACCATATTTATGGTCTACTCCTTCCGAATTTAACTGCCAAGGGACTTTAACGTGCTCAAGGGCACACTGGACCTTATGTTCATTGCCGCCATTCGAGAGGGCTAGATATCGGATCTCCACGATCTGTTGTGTAATGAAACCCCCTTCCCCCATCCCCCAGCAAAGCCTTGTTCCACTGGGAGCAGCATTCATTGTCCTTGCCAGGTTGGCTCTAGGGCATGTTGTTACCTTCATGCGTCAATAGACGGACCAAAACGTATAGAGTGTTTTGTATGCTTCCCACCCTTGGTGTTACTATATCCATGATACAGAAATAGGTAATAGACCACTTACGTGGATATGGAGTCATATTTGCACATTTGAGTATGATATCATGTGGACTGACATTTCATACCGTTGTGAAAGGGATTGTGAGAGATTGTCTTTTTTTTTCCCATTTTTCAGGGTCGTCCAGTCGTTGTAAATAAAATATTAACCTCGTCTCGCTTTTAATAAATGTTTATTTTTGTTCTGTTTTATTAAAATGCAGTTTTCATATTTATTTTTAAAGATGTGTCTTATTGTTAAAGTCTTCAGTTTATACTTACAGCTTCTAAGATGCCAAACTGCAGCTTTGTTGACCCATCTCCGTAAGAATTCAAATTTCGTGCACAGAAGACGAGGTGTAGTGATAGAACACAAGTGGTACACCAACACTGAAATGTTTACTTTCCGCTGCTCAATGAGGCAGAAGCGACATCAGTCAACATCTACATACCAGAAACATAAGGATGCTGGGAAGACTGCCTTCAGTTGAAACAAAATACAAGCTCTTTTTTGATGCAACCTGATGTCGATAGTAAAGGGCGATCAAATTGATCTATTTTGCTTATCCTGAAGTAATGATGACATTAATAATTGTATATTCATCTTTTCTGCCACATTCTCTGCGTCATGGTCACAGTTTTTGTGCAAATGTTCCATTGTAACTTTTGTCCCGTGTTTAACAAAATTGTCATATTAATGATTTGTTGTTGTTATACATATTGCACCAGAATGTTCCATATGACTCTCTATGCTCTCAAAAGCCTTTTTGAAATCAATAAAATTTAGAAGAGATATTTATATATGCCTTTCTTTATGTCTTTCTATATGTCTTTCTATATGTTACTCTAATGTAATTCTTAGAGTGAGAATATAATCAAGGTGGCGTCTCCCTTAGAAAGGATATAGAAAAGATATAGAGTCTGTAAAGTCTGAAGAACAAGATTTATCGATTTAGAATTCTGCTTGTTCTTCAGACTTTACAGAGTCTATATCTTTGGTTATGTTCGTGATGATCTTACAGAATACTTCAGAGACGACTCTGATAGAAGAGTCATCACACGACTCCAGTTGTTGAGAGACGACTGATAGAAGAGTCAGCACACGTCTCCAGTTGTTGAGAGACGACTGATAGAAGAGTTCATCACACATCTATTCTCCATTTGATGTTAATATGGTTCTATTTCTCCATTTGATGTTAATATGGTTCTATTTCTCCATTTGATGTTAATATGGTTCTATTTCTCCATTTGATGTTAATATGGTTCTATTTCTCCACTTGATGTTAATATCGTTCTATTTCTCCAGTTGATGTTAACATGGTTCTGTTTTTCTCCATTTGATGTTAACATGGTTCTGTTTTTCTCCATTTGATGTTAACATGGTTCTGTTTTTCTTCATTTGATATTAATGTGGTTCTATTTCTTATTTGATATTAATATGGTTCTATTTCTTCATCTCCTGAGGAACAGTGAGCTAGATGACTTGAGAACAACCCTAGACCAACTGTGCAATAATTTCCAGAGAGTGGTCATTCAGTGGATACCATCAAACTGTAATATACACGGAAACAAACGCGCAGACAATTAGTTTAAAGAGGGAGGGAGATTACCACAAGAGAACCATCTGGTCAGCTACGATGAAGCCAAATTCATCATCAAAGGCCAGTACAATGAAAAATGGAAGCAAGAACACCCAAAGTATAACGAGAGGGATGGATACCTCCAACTATCAAGGAGGGATCAAGTCATCATACTTCGCCTACGCACTGGCCACAACAGAATGAGAAACCACATGTTCACCAAACTCTAAATAGGAACTACCACCTATGCCACTGTACACTGGGCAACATGACAACAAAACATGTTCTACAGGATTGCCCCCAGACACAGATCTGAGAAGAGCAATGTGGTAACACACCCACCTCCCTGGAAGAGAAACTATACGGGGCAACCAAATCACTTAAACAGACAGCTGCCTTCATAAGAGAGTCCGGAATCCTAGTCTGATGAGCCATGATCGCAGAAGAAGAAAAATAATTTCTTTATCTGATGTTAATATGGTTCTATTTCTCCATCTGATGTTAATATGGTTCTATTTCTCCATTTGATGTTTTAATATGGTTCTATTTCTCCATTTGATGTTAATATGATTCTATTTCTCCATCTGATGTTAATATGGTTCTATTTCTCCATCTGATGTTAATATGGTTCTATTTCTCCATCTGATGTTAATATGGTTCTATTTCTCCATCTGATGTTAATATGGTTCTATTTCTCCATTTGATGTTTTAATATGGTTCTATTTCTCCATTTGATGTTAATATGGTTCTATTTCTCCATTTGATGTTTTAATTGGTTCTATTTCTCCATCTGATGTTAAAATGGTTCTATTTCTTCTTCTGATGTTAATATTGTTTTATTTCTCCATTTGATGTTAATATTGTTTTATTTCTTTGTGATGTTAATATTGTTTTATTTCTTCATTTGATGTTAAAATGGTTCCATAGTTGTTCATAGCAGATGCCCCAGTAGAAGTAAAAGAGTTTGGTTTTTGTACATTATAAGTAGATTTACTATCTTCTATCATCGCTTCTCTCCGCCGTTATTGCCAGGTTATCGAACTTCTCTTGTCCCCTCTGGCCGAGCTTTGTGAGTTTTTGTCTAGTTCTTTGTATGTTGATTTTGCCAGGTCTCATGTTATCTCTGGATGGCAACAACTTGAAACTGGAAAGAGGAAATAGTTTAAACATAGATATAAGAGGGAATAAACATAGATATAAGAGAAATAGTTAAACATAGATATAAAGGGAAATTAAAGAGAGATATAAGGAGAAATAGTTCCAAGAGATATAAGAGAAATAGTTAACCATAGATATAAGAGGAAATAGTTAACATAGATATATGCAGAAATAGTTAACCATAGATATATGCAGAAATAGTTAACCATAGATATAAGAGGAAATAGTTAACCATAGATACATGTATAAGGAGAAATAGTTAACCATAGATATATGCAGAAATAGTTAACCATAGATATAAGGAGAAATAGTTAACCATAGATATAAGAGGAAATAGTTAACCATAGATATAAGGAGAAATAGTTAACCATAGATATATGCAGAAATAGTTAACCATAGATATAAGAGGAAATAGTTAACCATAGATATAAGAGGAAATAATTATAGATATAAGGAGAAATAAACATAGATGTAAGGAGAAATAAACATAGATATAAGGAGAAATAAACATAGATATAAGGAGAAATAAACATAGATGTAAGGAGAAATAAACATAGATATAAGGAGAAATAAACATAGATGTAAGAAGTTACTTGCATATGCCAAAGTATCTTATTTGTTTTTTTTGGAGGGGCTAGAATGTGAGCAGCTATTAGTATTCATGGAGCGTTGAAATGCGAATATTGAATGAAATTCGATCACATTGACTTGTAGTTGACATCGCCATGAAACGAAATCACTACCCACGATGTCATCATGACTTCAGGATAGAAGTGTAAAGGTGGCCAGATTGGCTGAGTTATCGGTGCTGAACGAATGTTGCTTCACCTTCAATTCCGTGCTGACTTTGACATTTCGGTGGGAACAAACTGTCGTACCGGAGAAGACTGTCAGACTTTTATCCATACAATGGCGCACTACTTTCTTGCTGTTATTATAATTCACGTGATCTGAATACTGATGATAGAATATGTCTTCTTACACTCAAACACCTTAGTTGCGCATTCTTTCCCAACACAGTAAACAAGGAATACATGGTTTATATTACTTATAGCCTGCTTGTGCTAAATACTTCTTATCCGTTTTATTAGACATCCGACTCTATTTGTGACTTGGTGAGTCGGAAAAGGGACATTTTGGACAAGGTTGGATAAATTATACAACCTTTGATGTCGTAGGTCATGGTTCGGTTATCCTAAATCGATGCTAATAATAACACAACTAAAGTGATGAACACTGAACTCCTTAGGTGCAGTGTGCGGTATCCTTACCATTAGTTAGAAGTGAGTGTTTGATAGGTGCCACCCGACTTGACCCGCCCTTCTTAGGGAATCAACAATTCAAAGACATTTTCTCTATGAAAAGCCAATTCTGAAGATCAGATTGCTTCATTTTACAATACTCAACATACAGTGTTCTACCGCACCACTACAAACACGTCATTTTGGAGACAAAATACAGGGCGATGGAGTGTCTTGTTGCCATTTATTTTCAAACGAGATGTAGGAAGATAAAGAGTTTCAGTTTGTACAGATCTGTCCTTGTACCGCGCCCCTGATGACGAAATATGTTTAATCGCCCATTAAGTAGAGTACAGCTGAACAACAGGTATCAAAGAGCAAACTGTATCGTGTTCGCCTCGGCTGGTGGTCTGGCCTTGCTATTTGCCAATGAGATGTGCTTACACGTGAGCTACCTGGTGTTTGCAGAACAACGCTTGAGACGTTCAACAACTATGTTGCTCCCTCTCTCTCTCTCTCTCTCTCTCTCTCTCTCTCTCTCTCTCTTTCTTACCTTCCATCTCTTCCTCTCACTGAATATTTCTCGAAAGTTTATATAATATATATCTGTTGGTTTCTCTGTGTCTGTTGCTTCCAATACTTCACACTCTCTAATATTAAAATATCTATGCTGGTTTCTTTCTTTCTGTCTTTTTTCTTTCTTTCTTTCGTTCTTTCTTTCTTTCTTTCTTTTTTTCTTTACTTTTATATTCCTCCATTTCTTATATACACCATGGATTTGTCTGCAACAGCATGTGTGCAGCTGATTTCTCTTTTACAAAAGTCCTCCACTTTTAGCTGATGCCACCTATCCACAAATGGGATCGTTGTCACAAAACAACAATACTGAATAGATTACTCCAACACAAGCCCCGAGTATACGACAAAATGGCGGTTGTAAGCATAAGCGAATTTCAACATAAATGCCCAGATAATTTATTATGACTCTAGTTCAGTGTAGAGCCACAGGCAGAGAGCACATCGAGGAAGGCAGAGTATATTAAGAGATGAACATTACACCAAAATATGGAGAGTACAATAAAAGAATGAGATTAAATCTAAGGATGAAGTGTATGTACATCAACAGATGGAGTGGTCATTAATGTTTGGAGACTACATACAAAGTATCAAAAGAGATTCACTACAGACATGATTCATGTCCCAGCAGAAAAGGAAGTATGCATCAACAACAACAACATCGCTTATAAGACACACGAACATCTACACTTGTAACTGTTGGCATTCAAGTGAGCACCAGTTTTTATCTTGATCTCGAGTTAGTAACGTCCAAGCAAGAGATAGGGGAAAGTGCCAGCTGTAGCAACCGCGCGCTATCCGGTGAGTCTTATAGAAACTAGTCACAAGAATAATCGCAGACGTCATTCACGTGCTGTCAGCGACATGTTGAAAGGCGAGTTCATGAGACGCCCACGGCTTCTTGTTTATTCCACACAAAATGCGCGGTAGATGATCACCTGAGTCACCGGCATTCTGAGCCTAGGAAAAACGAGCAGCTTAGACAAGTCAGCACAAAGCACTTCACAACAAAGTTCATTCAAGCACGGACAACAAAAAACATGAATTAATGCGCAATGAGAGAATAAAGTCATAGACCCTTCTACTAACGTCGGGTTCAAGCCTTAAACGAGCACTACATTTTTTTTTGTTTGAGAAAAAAAAAACGTACATGCGTAATACTGACCAGATTACCCAAAAAATAATTTGAGAAAAGGCGTATACAAAATGTGGGCACTAACATTCCCCATACGCCCTGTGGGGGGAGGGAGGGATTGTTTCCGTTTTTCTTTTCCATCCTGTTAACTTGTATTACCAGGGTTGGAGTCCCAAAGATTTGACCAACCTCTGTCCATGAAGCTCCATAGTATGTCGTGTCTAAGGCTTGTCAAGGTTTTACAGAACATATTTGAGGGGAGGGGGGAGTTGGTCATGGAGGAAATGAAGGGGCAGAAACAAAAGGACAGGTCTCTAGTCAAGTTCGCCAGCGACAAGATCTACTTATGTGGGTTCTCCTTAGCACTCAGTGAGCAGAATGGCCGCCAGCTGAGTTAACTGTGATGACGTGCAGCTCAGGAAGAACGCCGCGCGGGGAACATCGCTTCTTGATAAGCGGGGTCATTAAACCGACAGATGATAACACTTGATATTACTTCTGTTGATAAAGCGGATGTTGGAAGCAGGGAGTTTTCATGAGAACTGTGAATCCAGTGATCTAGCGCGGATTTTAATTGTTCATTGTTATCACTAATCTGGGTTTGATTGATAATTTCGTTAGTAAGTGTGAGCTGTTTACCAGAACACTTATTTAACCGTGTGACGAGCATATTGAGCGTGTTGAAGAGATAAGCGTTACTTTTTTTGTTGAGTATTTAAACAAAGACATTCTTTCAAGGAAATTTTGCAAAACTAAAATTTCACAAGTGAAAAAAAAACAAACATTTTTCCAAATACATTGACGTGGCAAATAATTGTAGGCTGGTTTAATACAATATATCTGCTAAAACGTCTTAGTTGACATTTGACTGATCGCTGCTATTTGCAAAACTTCACTGCGGCAGTAGAACGTCAGTAACTCACGTCTTAAGAAAATTCCTGACTCAAAACATCATTATTTGAATGAAACTCATATGAACGTGCCTGGACGTATATGCCTCATACATAGATGTAAAGAATTTTCGTTGGCAGTAGCTGTTCGATATTTCATTGGCCGCCTTTATAAATCATTGATCATGTCTGGCGTGGTTCAGTTTCGTGCTTGCTTCACGTGCTCTACCTCAGCGTCTACTTCCAAGTCACGGCCTTGACCCTCAACGCGGTGGACGACAACTGTGTTCTTAGCTTCGTGGTGCCCAAAGAAAAAATGAAAAGCTCGTGCGAACTGGATGAAAAGGTAAATGTCCATAGACAAGGCAAGCTACGTGAGTTTAGTGGCAACTTTCATTGAAGATATTTGTTTACTTTCTTATCTAGTTCTTTGTATGTTTAATTTGCCAGGTCTTTTCCAAGACATGTCATCTCTTGATGGCAATAATTTGAAACAGAAAGAGGAACTAGGGAAATATAAATGTAAGAGAACAAATGAGAACATAGATGTAAGAGAAAATAATGAAAACATAGATGTAACAGGAAATAGTGAAAACATAGATGTAAGAGGAAATAGTGGAAACAAAGATGTAAGAGGAAATAGTGAAAACATAGATGTAAGAGGAAATAGTGAAATCATAGATGTAAGAGGAAATAGTAAAACATAGATGTAAGAGTAAATAGTGAAAACATAGATGTAACAGAAATAGTAAACATAGATGTAAGAGGAACTAGTGAAAACATAGATGTAAGAGAAAATAGTGAAAACATAGATGTAAGAGGAAATAGTGATACATAGATGTAAGAGAAAATAGTGAAAAACCTAGATGTAAGAGGAAATAGTGAAAACATAGATGTAAGAGAAAATAATTAAAACATAGATGCAAGAGAACATAGTGAAACATAGATGTTAGAAGAAATAGTGAAAACGTAGATGGTATAGAAAATAGTGAAAACATCATCATCATCATCATCATCATGTGCCGTACCGGTTGGCGTAGGCGATCATGTCCTTCCTCCACAATTTTCTATCCACAGTGCATCGTATCAGTTCTGTTGTTGACTGTTTTCCATGTCATGACACCAAGCTATCCAGTATTTTCTCTCTTTGTCGTCCGCGATCTCTCTTTCCTTTTATTTTGCCAGTTGTAACCAAGTATTCCAACTTTCCTCTTCTTATGATGTGCCCAAAAATGTTGATTGTTTCTTTCTGATGTTTTTTAAGAGCTCCCTTTTTGTGTTAGCCTCTTTGAGAACTTCCTCATTGGTCGTTTTTAGTTGTCCAGGAACTTTCAACATTCTTCTGAGAAATCCCATCTCTGTGACCTCTAATCGTCTTTTCATTTGTTTGTCTATTGTCCATGATTCGCTTCCATAGTTCAGAATTTGTTCTATATAGCATTTGTTTTCGATTAGATGTGATATTTGTATCCTTTGACCAGACACCCCGACTTTATCACGATATTTCTTGCTTCCCCACTCCGACTGTTAAATACTTACTTACTTAAGACCAGCAAATAAAATGTGGAAGATGATCTTTGTTAGTTCTGGTTTGTTGCCACAGACACAGTCAACTCACTGATCGCCCGCTGCTCTCTCACGTCCCCTTAAATATCACACCCCAGAGACAGTCTCATTGAGATTGACCTTGGAACACCCGTGTCAAGTCAAGCTGTTACAGTCGGTCTTCCCATCTCCCTACAATCTCTATCCAGTTGATGACTAACTGTTGAGATGTTACTGATGTGTAGACTACATGAGTAAACATCAAACATCATCTCTATCTTCACCTGAGAGTTCTTTTTGTTAAACGCAGGTCTATAGCACATATCACCAGAGATGAGACCATCTTTCAACTCATTTTTTTTCTTTGAACACCTCTCACACAACACTTCCTTCCCTTCGTTATCTTTAATTTAGATTAGTTTAGTTTAGATTAGTTTAGTTTAGATTAATTTAGATTAGTTTTGGTTTAGATAGTTTGTTTAGATTAGTTTAGTTCAGATTAGTTTAGATTAGTTTGGTTTAGAATAGTTTAGTTTAGTTTAGTTTAGATTAGTTTGGTTTAGAATATTTTAGTTTAGATTAGTTTAGTTTAGATTAGTTTAGATTAGTTTGATTTAGAATAGTTTAGTTTAGATTAGTTTAGATTAGAGTAAAAAAAAAAGTAAAGAGACCCCGTCACGCCAAGTGGCATATAGGGAATATGTGTTGGTGACCATAAATTTTACAGACCTTCAGCACATGATTTTTGGGTAATGTGGTCGGTATTACGCCCGTGCCGCTTCACTTTCCCAGAAAAAAATCCGGTAACCCTTAAAGGCTGGGTGAACCCGGAAGCCGTCGGTTGGGATCGAACCCTACTCCTTGTCCTTTGTAGTCCGTTTCACTAACCACTGAGCTATCGCGGCTCCAACTTTTTTTTAGTGTTTCTTTATTTATTTCTAACTTAATCGTAACACGATTTTCCCTTGCTACCATTCATGGCACTTATTTACATAAAGTCAAGTACTCCAGTCACGCCAAGTGGCGTATAGGGAATATGTTGTTAGTGACCATAAATTTTACAGACCTTCGGCACATGATTTTTGGGGTAATGTGGTCGGTATTATACTTATTTACATACTCAAGTATTATTGCTTTCTTTCATTTTACTTGCCATATAGCACATCCTAGTGGGAACTTGCAATCTGAAAGGATTGCTTACGTCTTTTAATAAATGCTTCCTCGCGAGTTTAGACATCCACACATAAACACATCCCTCACAGGCACACACTCACGTACATTTTTTAAAAAAATGTCTGCTTTTGAATGTACAGAGGCGCTAAAAGCATGTGCTGCTGTTGTTTATCGTCAGCAGTCAGTACTAGATGCTGTTTTGATGTTGCCAGCAATCGATACTGGACGTTGTTTTGCGGTTGAAGCAGTCGATGCCGGCTGCTGTTTTGCTGAGCAGCTTGTCTCCTGCCATATTCTGGAATGTTGATTGGTAGATCCTGCTGACGTTAACACAACACATTTATCCCCCACCCCCCCTTATTTTTCTCCTGCATACAATCTTCCAGCTTTGACATTACTTCATTTCCTAATGTTATTTTGCCATTTCTTAGATTTACTCCCTGCGTGTTATCTTCTGTCAGATTTTCACTGCTCTCCGTATGTTTTATCCTGTCATATTCCTTCTGCTCTCGACGTGTTTGTTATCTTCTTTCACATTTTTTCTTGCTCTAAGTGTATTATTAATCTTCTATCAGATTTCCACTGCTTTCCGTGTGTTATCTTATGTCAAATTTCCACTGCTTTCCGTGTGTTATCTTATGTCAAATTTCCACTGCTTTCCGTGTGTTATCTTATGTCAAATTTCCACTGCTTTCCGTGTGTTATCTTATGTCAAATTTCCACTGCTTTCCGTGTGTTATCTTATGTCAAATTTCCACTGCTTTCCGTGTGTTATCTTATGTCAAATTTCCACTGCTTTCCGTGTGTTATCTTATGTCAAATTTCCACTGCTTTCCGTGTGTTATCTTATGTCAAATTTCCCCTGCTTTCCGTGTGTTATCTTATGTCAAATTTCCACTGCTTTCCGTGTGTTATCTTATGTCAAATTTCCACTGCTTTCCGTGTGTTATCTTAGTCAAATTGCCACTGCTTTCCGTGTGTTATCTTATGTCAAATTTCCACTGCTTTCCGTGTGTTATCTTATGTCAAATTTCCACTGCTTTCCGTGTGTTATCTTATGTCAAATTTCCCCAGATATCCACGTGTTTTAATAAAATCTTCTGTCAGATTTCCCCTTGCTCTCAGCGTGTTGTTACCTAATGTCAGATTTCCCTTGCTCTCAGCGTGTTGTTACCTAATGTCAGATTTCCCCTTGCTCTCAGCGTGTTTTGTTAACTTCTGTCAGGTTTTCAGTTTTCACATACCCGAGGACATCTTTCAAGATACCCTTTACACATCTTTGTATCTAACTTTTGCTCTACACTTGACTAATCCATGCAGTCAGGTCACAACTGTCTATATATCTAACATGTTCTAGTCACTTAGTCTACGGCTAACAAGTAGATGAAAACCTAAAGTATTGTAGTACATGTGAGTTGTTTACATCTACTGCCATTTAATGTTATTTTTAGCTCGAAGTAGTGCACCTGAAAACTGTTCAGTCTTTTCTCTTGTCTTATACTCTGAATCGATACATGGCTCCTGCATTGTAAATGCAAATGTGGTGGTTGAAAACATGCTGTAAAAGTGGAAGCCCTCGAAGAGTATTTTAGCAACAGTGTATCCGTGGCAGAAATCTCAACAATTGTCTTCTACACCTTCACAGAGAAGAACAACTTCAACTCCTTGTATATCGAATGATCTCCACAGATTTTGGAAGATCGATGCAGTACATTATACTTGTCTGGTCGGTCTTCATGCTCCCAAACACATGTTGATTACAAACACACAAGATGTGAATTATTTATAGAAGGAAGAATAGACATCTAGCCCCACCGACAACGGGTGCCAGACAAGCTATGGGACACCCCCTGATGATCTATAGTTGACGAGATTCATGGAGGTAACTAATCTTTTTTTGTGTGATGAGCTGAGCGTAGACAACTGACCATAGTATGAGATGAATGGGCCAGAACAGGTTCAAGGTGTTTACACAAATGTGGTAACATACAGCTGAATATGTTAGTACATTATCGTTAGCGTTCATCAGGTGTTGTTCCACCACATTTGTGTTCACTTATCAAATTGTGTAGCTGCCGTGTCAATTCTTTTTATTTATTTCTTTTTAAAAGGAGAATGTGACCATAGGTCTAGCGCAACTTTGTACTGCTACGCACACACACACACACACAACATCTAAAATATATAAGCGCACACGTTATGTACATACAGCCCCCCCCACACACACACATCTAAAAATATATAAGCGCACACGTATGTACATACAGCCCCCCCCCCACACACA